>JAQFVV010006219.1:2427877-2933289 GCA_028023455.1 Epiperipatus broadwayi | reverse complement strand
CCTTTTATTTCTAACATCATCTTTCTAAATTGTTTATCTGAATCATTTTTCATCTCTAACATTTGTTTATCTGAATTATTTTTCATCTCTAACATTTGTTGAGCTAAATTATCTAAATTAACTTCCATCTTTAGCATTTGTCTATCTGAATGTTCTTTCATCTCTAATATCTGTTTACTAAAGCTCTTATTTATTTCATCAATTAATCTGGAATAATCAAATGCTTCTCCCAATGAGACATTTTCTGCCCTACTATCTTCTTTATTCATGAAGTTTATAGTTTCATTTCCCGAATCTATATCAGGAGACAATACAATCACCTCTGGAGATAATATTTCTTGGGACCTGCCCAAATCTTCATCAATATTAAACTCTTCCATTTTACTTTATATTTTTACTTATTAATATTTGCAGATAAAGAAAAGGTACATCAGCTTCACTCCCCCCTCCCAATCAAACAATCTAAATTTCCCATCATCACTTACAAATACTTGAAGTATTCTAGTAGGGTTAGTTGTGTTATTTCATGCAATATTCGGTTTCCATATTTGATAGCAAAATTATTGTACTGTATACTGACAATATCGATCCAAACATTAATGAGTTAGCTGGATAAAATCTCTATATTCACCTACACTCATACTGTACTCTAAAGTGACTTCTATATAATACTGAAGACAACACAATTTTAATAAGTACGATTATTAAGTTAAGTTCTCTTTGCCATTCAAAACTATAATTAATATTTACAATATCATACAACTTTCAAAACTCTTTACAGCAGTGCTGCAAGAAGTATTTTGTGGATTAAAATGGGAAACTAAAGGAGTGAAAGTAAATGGAGAGTATTTAAGTCATTTAGATTTCACAGATGATGTAGTTGTTTTTGCAAATAATGCTTCAGAGCTGCAGGAAATGTTGCAGGAGTTAGCAGATGAAAGTAGAAAAGTAAGACTAAAGATAAATGTTAAAAAGACTAAAGTAATGTTTAATTGATTTGCTCAAAATATGAAAATAAAGATTGATTATGAAGAATTAGAAGAAGTTAACAGTTACAAATACCTTGGTCAGATTATTAATACAGATGGGAACATAATGGAGGAAATTAATCATAGAATTAAACTTGGTTGGAGTGCTTTTGATAGAAATAACTTGATACTAAAAGGAAATATGCCTATGTGTTTGAAAAGGATGGTTTTTAACAAATGTGTTTTACCAGTTCTTACTTATGGATCTGAGACTTGGACACTTAATAGAAGAGCAATACAGAGACTTCAGACCACTCAAAGGAGTATGGAGAGGTGTATGTTGGGAGTAACAAGAAGAGATCGAAAACGCAATGTATAGGTAAGACAACAAACAGGTGTTACTGACCTTATTGAAAAAAATTAAAAGATTGAAATGTAGTTGGGCTGGACATATTGCTAGAAGAGATGATAATAGATGGACAATTGAAATTTTAAACTGGATTCCAAGAGATTGTAAAAGACCCAGAAAGAGACCACATGTGAGATGGATGGATGAAATAAGAAAATGTGCAGGGGTGTTGTGGAGAAGAGAAGCTAAAGATTGGAGAAGATGGATTAAACTTGGAGAGACCTTCATCCTGCAGTGGATTGATAATGGTTGATGATGATGATGATGACAACTTTCATTTATCAAATTTGGTATGTTGGTAGCAGACTATATAATCCTATCAAACATACATCACTATAATTATCAAGCCCACAACTTGTCTTATCTATGTCACAATATATCCATACATCAAATGTTGGGAATCCAGAAACCAACTTCATATCTAATCATTGTGATTTGACACATCAGATATCAATGACTAGCATTATAATTATCCACCATTAATAAATCATGCAGTTACATTAGCGCACCAGAAAACCTACTACACTCATCATCATTGGGCCTAATACACTGGACAACAAAAACCAGTTCTATAGTTAATCATCTATCAACCAATCAGGCCACTATGTTGCGCCAGACAACCTCACCAGGATCAACATCAGTCAATCAACCAAAGCTATACCACATTGGTCGTACAAAAAACATATACTGAGATCATCATCATCAATCGATCATGCCAAGTTACCCAATCATCAACCAATCAATGTCAATCAATGTCCAAAGTTGGCACACCAGAAAACGTTAAATAATCTGAAGAATATACTAAACTACTCAATGCCAAGACATCTGGGCACCACAATCCAACCTAGACTATGTGTAGCCCCACTACACAGCACACATCCATATTGGTCACCAGAAAACCTAGTCCAATCATCATCATTGCACAATTGATTGAGCTACCACTTTCATACAACAAAATCCGTATTGCAATTTATCTACTGAGATGTCAAATATATCTCAAACATACTTCTCATCATCATCAGTCAATCATCGCCCCAAAATTGGCATACCAGAAACGTTCTATTCATCATCATCAATCAATCAATCAAACCAGGCCATGTCAAGGCTACTGAGGCCATGTCGAAGCCACCGAAGCTATGTTGAAGCCATCGAGGCTATGTCTGCCCCACGATGGGCGAACAGAAAACGTACCCTATACTACACTCCCAATACCACTCATATACATTACATGAGCGAAATGCCCAGGCGCCAGTTCTATTAATAAATAGAACAATATAACAAAATATATAATACAAAATTACTGAGACTCTATATTTAAGTTTATGTTCAGCTCAGCTCAGTGGGAGGCTATAGGCAGTTCATAAGATATATGATAATAAATGAATAAAAGAAATATTACAAAACATTTAATATAATGTAAATTCCTTTGTTAATTAATTGTATGATAAAGGATCATAATGTTTATTTGGTACAGTCTATTAAAATATACTTTAAACTTAATTTCTTCCTTCATCCAAGTATAACATATATCAGCTTGTTATAATTATAATCCTAAACTATTCTATGACTTGGCATATTATAATCTAAACATTTACTTTAATTAGCCAATCAAGAAATAAACAATAAGATCTCAGGGAATTTTAACAAACACAGTTGAATTAAATAAACTACACTGGCCCATAAATTATAATTCTAAAGTATGATAAAAATGTAATGAAACAAATTGACTAAAATATTTTACTGTGTTTCAATAATAAGATAATGACAGAGATAGGGTATTTTAATCTCATATCATCATGTAATAAATATACTGACTTGGCAACCTTTCTAATACGTTTGTCCAGCGGCAAAATGTTCTTTTATAATGTTTGGATTAAGAAAAACAATATTGTCAGACACTAGCAAATTTAATATTATAACTCTAAAAAAAATACATCTATTTTGTAATAGATTTATGAAATGTGGAAATGGAAAACACGAATGTACACAAGAATAACTCAAGACACAGTTCTTAAGATTTTAAATAACTAAAACAAATCATTTATTACAATAAACAAGATAAATTTGGTTTAACATGATATTTACAAATGGACTATTTGTTTTACAGATTTTTAAATTATCAAATAGACTTTGAGTATCAGTTTGGGATTATCCCTACTGTAAAAGCAAATTAATAACAAAACTTAAATATCCTGACTTCGAACACATGCTTTGCCTACACGTTTCATCTTCATGACAATAAATAAATAACATGTTATATTATTAGCACAAAAAAATACTTTTGAGAGGATATTACTCTTATTTGGTTCTCAACAAAGCAACTTTCTCTAATTGACTAAATAATCACTTTCAATTACGTATACCTTTTATGCATAGCAACAAATCATGTTTATTCTGATGATTTGATGATTTATAACCTTTATTTAAATAAATACACTGTATTTTAAAATATTTATTCCCATTTTAATCTCAATACTTTATACTTTATATTTAAATGAATGTAATGTATTTCAAAAAACATTTATTTCTCATTTTAATTTCAATAATTCTATACTTTATATACGCGATATTATTTATATTATGCGTGTGTGTGCACGTTCAAGCAGCAATAATATAAAACAATCTTTTCTATAAACTCTCCATTTATTAAGAAAATATCATACAATTATTTTATTTCGAACAATGTCATGATTCATCAATGAAATAAGACACTAATACTACATCAAGAATTAATCTAACAATTTATCTGGCCACTTATTAATTAACACATAGCTATATTTTCATGATTATACATACTATACGTTATAAGGGGAATCTACATGAGGAGCAGCTAAACTTTTACTGAACACTTCTACAATAATTCATCTGATTCTAAATATACTTTTGGTGGAGAACATTTACTCATCACCAAGAATCCAAGAAAAACGTCACATAACTTCCTAAGCATCATTTAATCATACTTCAACAATACCTCATCTACTTCTAAATACATTATTGGTGGGGAATTATTCCTCATCACCAGGCTCTAAGAAAACATCACTTCAAAATATCATTTAATCATACACATATAATATAAACTAGGCTCTACTCATGGAAAATTATTAACATATACTAAATAAGCAAGATCTTTTATCCCTACAGACATTATAACGCAATCAGAATTCTTTCTATTCTCATAGCTTTTCTAAATATCGAACATTATAAATACACGCTGGCAGATAAATACATACAGATAACATATCAATCCATTCAACTCAGTAGAATATGACAGTGTACGAAATTTATGCATAAAATATTCACAAACTGAACTTTATCAAACAAATATCATAATTGTGCAAAACAAACACACACCCGCGAATAAAAAGATATATAATATTAACTCTAAATTACACACTAAGCAGGTAACATGATAATTAAATATTGCATTAAGGTATAACTTTTAATTTAATATTTATAATTATTACGAACGAACTTTCTTTCATATCTTGCAAACTACTTCTATTATAAGTTCGTTGATTTAAAAAAAAAAAAAATTTTCACTTTGAGATAATAAAGTATACAAAATAAATGTAAACCTCTCTAATAATATATTTAAAAAAAATATTTCTTTCTTTTACCTTCGTAAAAGAACAATAAGACCTGTTTGAACACAATCAATTTTTACCAGCGTACTCCTCATTTGGATACGCTTCAGAGACGTTCTTGATGGTCAAAATACCCAAATTATAAATAAACATAATAATAAATAAAGCCTATCTATCTATCATATACATTAATTATGACAAGCAATAAAAAAAAAATAAAGAAACGAAAGTTATTAGTTTTGTAATTTAAAATAAAAGTTCACTTGCAAAGCTCGGTTCCTGGTTTATAAAACAATATGGGACACATTCCAAACTGAATTTTAAACTAAAATAAACTGCTGTAGGATAACCAAACAAATACAGTCATGCTTAAATAGGACTCGGCATCTTCAATGTTCATAACAAAGTTATTTAAGTTACTGTATCATACATAAGCAATCAATTTATCTTCTATTATGACGAGAGTATAATAAATTCTTAACTACTGTTGGACAGGAATTATCTCACTTATTCCGTTGTAGTTCTAAATTGAATACGTAATTATTTTTAGTAGTTTATTGAATAGCATTTAATAATACTTTGTTTTATTTTCCATCTTTATCGAAGAGAACAAAAATTGCCCGCATTTAAACAGATATTTAATTTGAAGTAGCTCACATTTATTTCCTTCATTTAACATACGTATTATTTCCAGAAATACCAGACAAACAAATACTGTCATCTCTTTATGATGAATTTAAACATGGCATGATTTATCAAAATATGCATATCCTTCTGTCTATGTTTAATTCTCACAAAAACATAACACGGAATATAGTGAAGAATAAAAATATATTCTGTAAAATAGTTCTGCATGCGTTTTTCAGATATATTAAAGAACACACAATAATATTCATGCAATTTATTTCTATTTAAAATGATAATTAAGTGAAGTAATGTAGATTAGACGTTATTAGCATACATTTTTAAAAGAGCAAAAGTTATGAAGTGGGTTAATTCGATATGTTTAAATCAAGAAGAGTAAAGTAAACTGAGTACCTTTTTAAAACTTAGAACTGCATTCTGAAATTAACTCTTTCCATAATATATTTCTTAATATCCTTTTGAAGTTTTACTCCAAAGTCCTTTTTTTTAAAATCAATTTGGCTTCAGCAACTGGTTTTAATTTCACAATAATCAGCCACTGTTTTTGGCTACAATTACATTACATAATATGCAAATTTTTCACTGGAGATCTTTGTTAAGTAGCCCTCTTTAGCAAAGTTCATTTTCTTCCACTAGGTTACTCCCACGCTCCTCTTCTATCTCAGCTAATTACATATTCAAAAAAATCTTTTAAAAAAAAAAAAACACTTTGATTTTTAGAATTAAAATCAAGATAAAAATAATAATAAAATAAATAGCTTTTACAAACTTGAAAGAAAAATGAATATTAATTAACTATTAAATAAAAATGATTAATTTTTTAATTTGTAAAATAATCTATTGATTCAACTATCTATTAATCATTGGAAAGAAATATATATTTGTTAAATTATTTAAGATAACTACTGTAATTTAAATGTTTTTATTATGCATGTACTATTGTTTGCTGTTATTAAAAGATGAAAATGATGCAGTCATACATGCATGCACATGTACTACAACCTAAATACTAAACTATCTTAACTAAATATGATTGAAATGGCTATTAATTGTTGACAAAAGGATAAGTATTAATGAATAAAGAATTTTAAAACCATTCAACTAATACTACAATAATATAAAATAACTTTGCATCTTTCTGACAAAATGTATCAATTCCATTAATAAACAACCCCTCTTCCTTATATTAAATACCTCATTAACCACACTAATAATAATGAATACCTATCAAGTGATCAATAAACTGCATAAGCAACCCATATCCAAGCTTTAAAATAATCTCCAGTAAAAAAATTTTAAAATTCTAAGGCTATTTCATTTTTTTAAAATATAATATAACTATTTATTTAAGATACAAAGTATCTTAAACCCTTGTGCCCATTCAGATGGTCACAATATATATATATAAAATCATCATTATGATCTCTCAACTATAGTAAACTTGAAATAGCATTTATAGATATAATCTTTTCTTCATAGATTTAGTCATGCTATAATAAAATCTAATTCCAATTTCTCTTCTGCAATATCTTTCATAGAGAGAAAGATGTTTATTTTTTTGATTATCTTACCTTGGCCTTGCAATTTTCTTTTTGTTGCATTTCCTAATATTTAATTTCTAACAACTTAGAATGAATTGGTGATAGTTACACATAGTCATGTAAAAACTTAACCATGACTACAAAATGCATAACTGTCTGTATATTATGTTGAAAACTATGACTACTCGAAAACTTGAGATGAAAGTTAATGTAAAAAGGTACAAGCAAAAACAAATTTATATTTAATAGCACTAAGCTAGTTTTCAGTGAATTCTCGCCAGAAGGCAGTGAATCTCTTAAGAAATCATTAAAAACAAACTGCTGTCAAGGCAACCCTTTAACAATAAAGGTAGAAATAGAGACTGAAAATATTGATGAAAAGCCAAGGATATTTTTCACTATCATGGCTTGCATATTTAATGAGCTGCTAGGAGAAAATCATTTTGGAAACTGCAATATGTCAACTATGTGGAGTTATTTCTTATCTATATTTATCTTAGGAATTAGTGAAATATGATGTATTGGGATATTTTACATTAAAAGAATATCTTGTCTTATTCAGGCCATGAATAGTATAAAAAAAATGTAATTATTTACTTTAATCAGAAAAGATATATTGTTTAATATGGTTGATTGATGTCAATTTTATTTTATGGACATTCATTTAATATTATGATAATACAAGTATATACCCTAAACAAATATGAAGAAAAAATTTGGAAGAATTTTTATGTTTAGCTGCAGACAGAATTTTATAAAACTGAAGTGACAGATAATATATAATCTTAGTGCTTTGTTACAATGTTGAAAATGGAAAGGAAGTGTTCTCTTGGGAACTTCAATGATTTTTGTCAATATATTTTTTTGGCAATCAAATGACTCACCAGATGAAGCTCATAGGTATTGAATTGATTATATTGTTGGCACCAAAAAGGAAAGGCTTTCTTTTTAATAAAAAAATAAAAATACATCAAGATCAAGTTAAAGAATAGATCATGAATTACTTTTATAAATTTTAAATAGTTTGAAAAAAAATTATATATGCAAAATTCTAGATATAACATAGAAAACATACCTAGTGGTTTAGGAGTAGATGAACTGTAGATAAAAATCAAAGAATTAAAAAGAATCTGACAAAAGTTTAATAAGATGGAACAATCTGGAAAATCAAAATGAATGACAAAAGATACAATGAGAATTATTAAGTGAAAAAAAAAAAAAAAAAACAAGCGTTAAAAAATATGCTATTTTTCAAAAGATTTATAAAATCAAAAGAAAATTTGTAGTATGAATAGATTTGCTGAAAACTGTCAATGAGAAGATTATAATCAAAATTACAAAGATTAAACAGATAGAAGAAATATAAAAAACAGCTACACCACAAAGACATTAAAAATTACAATTTTTAAAATGTATTCTACACCAAAAAACAAAAATGAAATATAAGATCAGCTTTTTCTTGACATTATTATAAGAATTTACTGAAATTGATAACATTAAAAATTTATACGAAAGCTGAAGAAGAATCAATAAAAAAGTGGACCAAATTATAGTAATTAGTCTAAAATTCTAGTTAATGAAGTGTATTAAATGAAATTAATTTAAATTAGTTGTGAAAGAGAGTGCAAATTATCACACTATATCTCTAACATTCTATGCAAATAAGATAATACTAAAAATTATTTAGCATAGATTAGAATGTTACATTGAAAGAATATTGCCGAATGTGCAGTTGGATTTAGAAAACATTTGGGATTGAAAGATATTATTCATTATATATATATTGGATAATTGAAAAAAAAATCCCAGAGTATCAGAAAATTATATATATTATGTATACTATACTGATTAAACATTTAATTCAGTTTACCATAGAATGTTGTTAAGAAAAGAATATACAAGAACACTTTATTAATCTTATGTGAAATTTCTATATGGGATTAGAAGCTACAATTAAAATAGAATAGTAAAATAGGTTAGTGCTATTATAGAATATTTCAAATCTATCATTATGAAAGTTAAAAAACAAACTAAAAAGATGAGCTTATGGATAAATAGAAGATAAAGATTATGATAGAGTCTACAGTTGACTCCATAAATGATAATAAAGATATATTTGAGTATTTGGTCTTTTGGATCATTCAACAGCAACAAAGATGTCCAGAGCCTTTTCAGATTTACTTGCTTAGTGAAAACTCAAATTCTATTAAGACTGGAAAAAATAGTCAGCTTATTGCAATTAACCTATTAATTTATAGATATTTATTAAATGTCTCTCCTCCCCTCTTTAATTTTGTTTGTAAAAGTGTGTGCAGATTACTTTGTAAAAGCTAAAAATCAAGTTTAAATTTATCACGATAACAGAAGTTTTTGAATAACAAATATTAGAATTAATGATGCTCTACCTGTGCTAAAATTTATTATAAAGAAAAATGATTAAGTACTAAAGTGATGGATTTGGCACAATATTCTTTTCATTACTGAAATCTTTTTCTTTGTAATTATCTCAGTTCCCTATCCTCCTCCCCCCATAAGATAGAAACTTAAAAAAAATAGAGGTATTTAAATTCCACGCCCGCCAAGGGCTTGAAAATTATTCCAAGAACCACGATTATTTAAGTTGCCATTCTTACTAATGGCTAAACTATTCAGAATATGTGAGGATATGCAGTTTTACTTTCACCAAATTTGCAACAATCATTTAAATGAAATTTGCTACACAAATGATAGTAGATGTGATTGACTTGAATATTTATAATAAGCAAACAGAAACATGTATAAGCTCAAAATGTTTATCTTTTTTACATGAGAGAATCTTCATGTTAATATGTACTATGTATAGAAACTACACAACTTTAACTTAATGTTTAAACATTATATTATAGTCAGAGCAATCTTTAAGAACACCTTACAGCAATGCAGTTAACATTATTAAAGTAAAAATAGAACAGAAAAAATGGATACTAATACAAAATTAGTAAGTACTACAGAAAGTCATGTGAAAAATACAGCATTATCATCATCATCTATCTTTTTGATGTATAATAGTTATACTAAAAATTTCAGAAATTCATATTATTTGTGACACAAATTGGATCAGATTTTGTTACAATGTGATAGCCACTTAAATGCCATTTTAATCCTTAGTAAACTAGATATTCTTAAAATGATTCAAAATATAGTTCAATTTTTATTTTATTAGAATTATTAATTTATTCTATATCTATAGTGTTTTTATGTAGTGTAAATTTTATTTTGAATTAAAACTAACACAACTTTTTAAAAAAACTTTGTAAGTTAGCTAATTTTTATTTAAAAAAACTAGTCTGCAATTGTCTTGCATTGGTGGTCGAGAGGTCAGTGCGACTGCCTTGCACTTGCAGGCAGTTGCCCGGGTTGCGGGTTTGCTTCCCGGCCGATGCTATGACACTTTAAAAAAAAAAAACTAGTCTGTAATTATTGATATACCATTATAATGCTTTAATTTCATTTAATTTATACATTTAAAAAATGTAGCACAAAAACTTGATAGTAAAATAGTTTATTGCAATAAAATATTTTACATACATTTTATATCATCACCTTCACAATTTGTTTGGCCTTTTAACTGTTTCTGAAAAAAAAAAAAAAAGATTTTATAACTTCCAAAATACTCAATTATGATTTACTTCATAATAAAACAAAAACAATATTATTTATCTTCAACTTATGAATATATTATTCATTTATCTGTTTATGATTACTTCCTACCTACCTAGTAACATACAATATGAATATAATTTCTGTTGCAAAATGAAATATTATCTTGAGAGTAATTATTTAGTAGGTGATAACGAACATTTGCTAACATTTAATGAAGCTACAGAATCACCACTGAAAATAACAAATGATAAATGGGGGAAAAAATATGAATCAGCTATACAAATATGAATTTATTTTTCAAAACAATATTAATATAAAATTTGAAAATACAAAGTTACTATGACATTGAGAAATAATGTTTTATTTTTTGGATTTCATTAAAACTAAAGTTTTTTAAAATTGCCTGTGATGTTATTTTAAGACTCCCCCCCCCACACACACCCACAAAATGATTATTTTAACTTCATTTGTTTGCAATAAAACTATAATTTAATTTGTTTGCAAAAAAACTATACTATAACTTCATTTGCTTGCAAAAAAAAAAACTGTACTATAACTTCATTTGTTTGCAAGAAAACTATACTTAATTCCTATTATATATTTTTCTTTAGGTTGCTTTAGACAACAAAGACTCACATGTCCCTTTAAATGTCAACTTCCAATTATTGTTTTTACTTTATTTTAATTCAAAAAAAATTGTTTCCTTTGATTTTACCCCCCCCTCCCCCAATGTAATCTCACAAAAATCCACTATGTATCAATTTTTAATATTCATCATTTGTATAAATATGCAAAAAATTTAGCTACTAAAAAAACCTGAAAGTGCCCTAAACTTTCAAAAAGAAAACTTGTACAAAGTAATAAAATCTGGCAGACACTTGACCTTATTGAAAAATAGTAATGATAAATTTCACTGTAATCTTTTTTAGAAAAATTACTTTTCACAACCCACTTCAGATTTTTATTTTCTTGTTTAGTTGTAATCTTTTTTTTTTTAATCTATAAATTATGTAAGTTTTATATTAATATTATCAAGAGGCGGGAATAATCACTTATTCATTAAAACTATGCAAGTTTTATATTAATATTGCTTTTTACATATAAATTCACATTAGTACAACTGATTCATTTATCACTTAGTATTTAGTAGTTCCACAGTTCCCCATGTATCACCTACTAAATGATTATCTATCTTGTGTATTTGCTGAAGAAATTGATATGATTGCAATTTAAGCAGCAGAAAGATTGTGATATCTTATTATTTAAATAATATTTCCTTTTTATGCAACAAACTTTTTTTATAGAAAGTTCTAATGTTACTAAAAAAATGATTCAATTTTAATATACACACAAACTCCAAAATGATGGAGCATGTAGAAAAAAAAGATACAAATATAATTGTTATTTTCCAATGGAATAAATAACTAATTAAAACTAGAAACATCAGAAATAATTATTTATTGTATTCATAAAAAAGAAAAGAAAAATGTAAATAAAAAAACAAATTGATCATTGTTAAATACAATACTTTGAAAGGTTATATTGCTGTTTTCAAATAATAAGATAAAAGAATTAAAATATAAAGAAATAGTATACTTGAGAGTATATTACTAATTAAATTTGTTATTACTTATTTTTCTAATAATCATATAAAAAAACGAAATGAAGAAACTAAAAGATATGCTTATGGAAACTTAAAAATATCAACGATTCTCTCATCTGGTAGTTTGTTGTATATAAATCTATCACTTAATTATCAATTTTCAGAAAATATGGTAGAGTAAAAGCTTGGATTACTAGGCTACTTCAAGTGATTCCTGAAAGTTTCTATCCATCATACCACTTCTTTAATAAAAATCTGCTAACAGTGATGAAAATGGAATACAAAAACTGTATTACATAGTGAAAGACACTTCACATCATGGGATATCCATATTACAAATAAAAATTTACTCAGATTATAATAACGAATGATATTAATATAAGATATAAAATCTCCTGATATTTATTTTAAAATGTAGGGCTATTATCTTTGTAAAATTATGTAACAATAATTTATATTTGTAATATTATTTGATATGCAAACAATATTACATATGTGCAACCAATATATTGTAAGAAGTCACCTTATCATTCACTAAATATTTTTTAAAAAATATATAATTTTTTTATATATAGGAAAATAACCACTTTACTAGTGCCCTTTATGTATAACACCAACAAATAACCACACAATAAAACAAAAAAAATATTTATTATTAATTATATATTAATAAACATGTAAATCTGTCAATTAGAACCATATTTATGACAATATCAACTTATAAAAAAAAAAAAAAGGAAAAATATATATATATACCAAATCTGTAAATACAAGCAAGCAAAAATTTCAAAAAACAAAAGAAAGAACAATAAATGTTAAATTTGTTTATTAAACCAGCATAAAATTTTAAAAATATCAAAATGATGTCAACAATGTAAATAAAAGCACAATTCTTCAAGTAACACTTGATTTAAAGGTAAATTTAAATGGAATAATATTCTGATTACCATATAAGATGAGTGCAAAATGAAAGAGCTATTCCAATGAGAATAATAAAAGAATTGTGGGGGGTTCCCAAGTAAGAGTCTTACAATTTTCTGTAAAGAACATCCTATGAAAATAAGCCTACAGGATTTTTGGAGCAAAATATAAGACCTGGTCTCATTTTCAAGGAAACACAGTAATAGTGAAAATTCCATTTATGAAACAAATGAGCACAACAACCATGAGTTCTCTTGAGAGACTCCAATTATATGTAAAAAGAAATTTGTTTGGATCATTAATAATTCCAGTTTTTACACATAATTATTCAATTGTAGCTTCTTGAATGAACTTCCAAAGTGAGATATTAATTTGAAAAATCTTGAGTTACTGGCAAGTTCAAATTATTTAAGGATCTTTTTATATATTGAGTGGGAAGCAATTTCTCTTCAGGTATATAGTGGAGAAATATGTAAAAGAAGCAAAAGTTTCTGCAAAGGAGTAAACTTGAGTGTAGTAATATTTCTCATGGTATTGACTATCCACTTTCCTCAATATTCACAGAATATACTAGTGCTAAGAAAGACATCCATAAAGTATTTGTTTCACAATTTTAAGACTCAATTAGCTTTTTAAGAAGATTATTACTAAAAATTATTTTGATTTAACATTTTCTAAATGAGAAAAAGAAGTTACTCTAAATAAGGAAGTATTGTGCCTCAGTCTATTAATGCAAAAGCTTATATTCAGATTATAAGATAATTCCCTGTTGTTTAGATGAAATATTGAGCATACTGAGTTCATTGGATTAGGAATAAGACTCTAATCTTTGAAAAAAATTTCCAATCTTTTCATACCATTATTGGACAATTTTCCTAATTCAGGAGAGGACTTTTTGAGAAGTAAAATTAATGTCATTATCATAACTGAATTTACTGCATTCTGTATATGAAAGATCACTGAAGAATATATTAAATAAAGTAGAGGAGAAAATTGAATCTTAAGGAAGATTATTTTGTAAAATTTAATTACTATGATTATCATATAGTGTTGCTTAAATTTTCCTATTGGAGAGCATTTTGCCAAATAAATTAATGTTTTTCATGCATTTAATATATTTAGAAACTTTTAAAAGTAGATCATTTTCCAAAAAGAATCATAAGCTGAAGTTAGATCAATAAAGGATTTTAATTTATTTTGAAAGCCTTTTTCAATATGAATTGTTAATGATTTAATTTGTTGACAATAGTTTCTTTTTGGCCTAAACCCAACCTATTCTAGCAATAGATGGCTCTCAACTATTAGTAAAAATTTGTATTGATATGTTTTTTCCCCCAAAATGTTTAAAGAAAACATAATAATGACATTGGGTGATTTTTTTTCTTCTTTTAAATCAATATTAGACTTATTTGGTTTTAAGACTGCTATAATTTTGCTTTTATGACAAAAGTAGTTTTATACAAATAATGTTACTAAATAGTTTTACCAACCATGAGTAGCTTTATATCCTAAATTTTTTAGAAATTCTGTAAGTATGTTATCTGTTGCTGATCATTTCCTGGTTTAAAACAACCATAGACATGTTCAACTTCACTAACATTTACAGGTTTTATGGAACATTGTGAAAGAGAATCTTGTAATTCTACTTTAATGATATTTTTTCTCATTCTATCAACTCAGAGATTAGAAGTCTGATATATAAGATGGGCAATTTCTTTAGAAGTTACAGCAGTAGTTCTTCTAGAGATATTTTTATATTCACCAACAAAAAAACTGGCTATAAGGATCACTGCTAGTCTTATTCCAAGCTGGAATGAATTGTTTCAATATCCACAAGTCATGGACTCTTTTTGCAACTGTTATTATAGTTTATTAAATTTATAATACAAAACTGACAAAATTCTATTAATACTTTTTTTTAAAGATATTCAGTATATTGATTCCAATTCGTTTTCATTAAATTCTACTTCAGAACAGGATAAATTCAAGAGTGATTTCGATTTATGTTGTCAAAACAAAATAAATTAAGGGTTGTTTCTGTTCTCCATGTATCTGAATAGAATATATCATTTGGCTTGCAACATAAAGTAAATGAGTGTTGTTAAAAACACATACATTTTAAATATTGGCAACCTGCTTGATTCTCATTTAAATATCCCCGAAGATTGGTATGATATTTGAAAAGATTGCATACTTAAAAATTATCCAAATTGTGAATGCAATATCATTTGAATTATTTTGGATGAAAATTGTTTACTTTAAAAGATGGTTTGAAACAAAATAGGCATTCCATATTTACTACATATTTAATCAATATAAATCCAGAAATTTTAAAAAAATATGACTTATTAGAAGAATGATGAGTCTCCTAAAGTACAATTATACCAACTTATCTGATTAACATTTACATCTAGTTTTTACATTATTTAGCTTCTTCTTCGTTATATGAATGAATAATTATTTTCCTATGTTAGCTATGCAGAATTTTATAAGTATTAAAAACACAATATATTTACTCAATTTTTTATAGTTTAACAATATTACTGGATTTGTCATTAATCTTTAATAAATAGTGTGAGAAAAAAAAAGTTCTTCTCTAAGATGATAAATTTCTCAAAATTGCTGAAGTTTTAATTATGTGAGTAAATATATTAACTATTACAAAAAAAAAAAAAAAAATTTATTTCTCTTCTTAAAAATACAAATCCACCTAGGCCTTAAAATCATAGGAAAATATAATTAGCTTCTTAATATTCTTATCTTAATCTAAAAATGACTTGATTTCTGATCTCTAAAGTTATAAGAGTAATCACAAATTCAATTTCCAATTATTACAAATAATTTTGATAAACAAATTTTGATAGATAAAATAAAAAAAGAAGTAATTTTCATTAAATTAACTAAAACTTCTTAAATTAATTTATAAAAAATAAATTAATAAATTAGTTGGCAGAGTTTATAATTAAATAAATTTTAAATATAAATCTAGAACAAAATTCTTTTTATTTTACCTTTCAAAAAGCAATCTTCCTATGTTCTTAGTATAATATTAAAATTCTTGCTTTTTGCTGATTTTTGTCCCTTTTTTAGAAGATAAACATGAATGTTGCTTAGTTAATTTTATATAGATATTTTTATTATGCCTAATTACTAATGTAAATTGGTACACAAAAGACAATTTAAAAGAAAGCAAAACCTACAGTAAACTCAATAAACAGTGTTTTAACCAGATCTATTGGAGTGTTTTCATGAAAAAATAAATCATTCCTTTAGTAGAATTGATTGGCAGATATTTGGTTAAATTTGTAATGCATCTTATCTCTTTTCCATTATTTAAGTTTTCTTATCAAGATTTATGATCTAGTTACAATTTCTTGGATCTTAAGCTTCAATTCACTGTCTTTTGCTGATAGAAGAAAATTCTTCTATGTTATAACTGATACCATCATTTTTCTGCTACATTCTTATTTAAACTCTCAAGATATTTATTTGAATAAATAAAACATGTTTAGTTATCTTATTCTGCTTTTCAATTGTTGCATTTTTTTTTTGTTTACAAACATTAATTACTTACCATTATTTGTAAAACTATATTTGGAAAAATATGTTTTTCCAAATTTAAGACTAAAGTAATTAAAATACCGTTTTTCTAATTTTTAATTATAACTAAATTAATCAACAAACTACTTTTCTAAAATGGATATATATTCACATACATATATATATAATTTTGCACAATTTTTTAAATAAGTCTATTTCTATTATTTTATTTACTTTATCAATATATATATATCAAATATATAATTTCAAATAGAAATTATAAATGATTACTTGAGGTTTTTTTGATTTATCTCCACAATGCTCGGAATCTAGCTGAATTGTTACAGGACCGTCATTCTGAATATGAACTTGCATATAAGCACCAAATTTTCCATCTATATAAAATAAAATATTTAAGATTACAAATATGCAAATATATCATGTAAGAATAAAAAAAAGTAGAAACTAAATATTAGCAATGAATGAGTATATAAATATTATATTAAAAGAAATATTAATGATTATACTGAATACAACAAAAAATATATGTTAAAAACTTAAAATCCCTTTATTTGGCATAAAAAATTCATGAAAGCATTTGTACGCTGCTAGCCCATTAATAAAATGTTAAATTTTTAATTAAGCTACAAAAGCCTAAAAGACCTTACACAATACTAACTCCTGTTTCAAAATACCTTTAATTACTTGCGTTTTAAGTTGAATTAAAATTATATAAAATGTCTCATCTGAAGAATTCAATGATTACATATAAAACATACACACATATATTTACTAATAATTGAGCAAATGGCCAATCAAGTGCAGTAAGAATAAATACTGTTAATAGATCCACTAGTAAATATCATCCTATGAAAATATTCAGATTAATGGCAAAACATTGAAGTTTCAAACTACAACCACTTCTCAAAAATTTCTCTTATAATATTATATATATATCCCAAATTTCTTTACAGATATGATTTAAAATAGTAATTAGATGTCCCAGTTCTTAAATACTGTAACTTTAAAAATATATGTATGTATATTTGTATATGCATACATAAAATTCTTGTGTTTAGATGTTAAATGTTTATATTCTTTGAAAGAAAACATACAGAGCAGAGCAACTAAAGATATGATCAACTAATATATATGATCTTTATTGACTAGAATTCTATCTTAATATAATTTATTGCAACATTTCAATAATTAAAATTCCTTTATAAAACTGAATAAATAATCTAAATATCATTTTCAGTTATTAGTGATTAAAGCATTTTGATGATCTTTTTGAATTTATTCCAGAACTTTCAATCCATAACTTATCTTTTCCATATTAATATCCACCAAGTATATTTATTCATTTATCTTATCTCTTTTGGCAAAATGTTCTTTGCCTCAAAAGAAAATTTAATTATGGTGTTTTTCTTACTTTTATATTTATAGTTACTTTTAGTAATGTATATATTTTCTTATTGATATTATTCAGGTTCGAATTATTTTCAAAGCCTTTAGAAATTTTAAAACAATATAAATCCATTGAGTATTTTTGAAGGTTAGAAAAAAAAATCTTTGCATTAACACACCATGCAACTGAATAATTAAAGATCATTTCATATATTAAGTCTATTAAACATATTATGGTCTAGAAAATGAACTGAAATGCAACCAAGGCATTTCCTCCTTTGAATTTTTCTCAAAAAAAAAAAAAATTACAAAATACAATTTTTATTTCTCAAAAAACAAACAAACAAACAAACAAACAAACAAAAACACCATTAATCTTTGTCTTCTCTAATTTACATCTTCAAATTCAAATTTACTCTACCATAAAATCTTTTAAATGTTGTTTAGTCAATTCATATGCATTCTGTAAATCTTTATAAAAGATTTTAATTCCTTCATTACCATCTTATTGGGCATAAACCTGAATTAAATTTACATTGGATAACTTTTAATTCCAATTTATAAAAATAATGAGGATAGAAAAGATTGCAGTAATTGTCATGAATATCACTGTTATTCACTGTAATAAAACTATTTTCAAGGATTTTTCTGAAATAAGTTGTTTCCATAGACGATTGGTTAAGGAAAACTCATTGTGTTTTTTTAAAAATTAAGAACTAACTGCAGACATGGTTTTTGTTGCAAAGCAAAGGCAAAAATAGTATCATAAGCAAAAACATGTTTTATATATTGCATTTTACTTATTTAAGCAAAAATGTTTAGGCACAGATTGAAATTAGCTGGTTGTCCATCAAAGTGATTTATATTATACAATTATTAATGAAAATACGTATTATCATAAGTATTGAAAAATGTAAACATTTAAGATGAAAACTGGTGTTGAACTGGAATACGTACTGGTTCCAACTTATAGTTGATAATTATTTTTGAAACAATTTATAGATGATTTCATGAAATAGACATCAAAATGTAAAAACAAGAACTCATTTACCTACTCAAATCAAACTCTCTTTAGAAGATGAATTCACTAAAAGCAATTATATTGATCTTAAATCTTGAAGTTTCCTTAACACCAAGTCCTTTTCTGAAATCAGATTTTGAAGTGTTCTTACAAAATAAAATTTTCATATTACATAAATCTATATTTAAAAAAAAATTGAAATGCAATATGTATTTACTTTTATTACTGTCATTACTGCTCTCTCTGTCTGCTAGCATTACTTTCATTGTAATTGCAAATATTTCGATTATTTAAATGATCTATCTATGTAGCATGGAGATTTAGCAAAATTTTTCTAGGCAGGTTGCTTTTAATACATTTTTTTAAAATTGTTACACATTAATGATTGGAAATAAATTTGTCCATGCATATAATCATCTGTAAATGTGAAATTCTTTTTGTTCTAAATTCAGTTCTCAATTAATTTATTATTAATGGTATTTTCTTGTGCAAGATAGCAACTAAAGACTATCAGCCTGTTAAAGCTATTGTCATCAGTGATGAAGATTTTGCATTTTACGTTTTTGCATAAAGAAAAAAATAAAAAATGAATGGAATATGAATTGCTGTGTATGTAACTAAAGGAAAAAAATGCAGTTGTACAAACACACAAACTCATTATCACAGTCATTACAGAGATAATCAATAGCATGATAGAATTATGACAATTGGATCTTAAATTAACCTACTAAGTGACTGCAGATAGTAATGTAAAAAAAAAAATTGAAAAGAGAAAATGAGAGAAAGAAAGAACAGAGAAAAAACAGAAAACATTTTTGTATCAGAAACAGTAACTAGCCTTTAATGGTTTAAAATCTTAATTCATATGACAGCAGAAATAATTCTTGATGAATACTGCTTAATCCTTATATTTGATGATCACAGATCCTTGCATGGTTTAGTGCAGTAGGAGAATATCAAATTTTGGAGTACAAGATCTTTGGATCAATTAAATCACTCTATTCAGCATCTATAGATCCCAGTAATTTGAGTATGTCAAACAAAATACCATTATAGTCCAGACCAAAATATTTTAATTTGACTAATAGAAACTTCGCTAGAGAGTGCATCAAATGCTCTAGAATAGTCTACGCTGGCAAAGTCACAAGGTGTGAATTAGCACCACCTCTTGCAACAATATAATTTAATTAATAGAAAGTTCTCTAGAAAGTGTATCAAATGCCCTAGAATAGTCTATGATGGTAAAAGTCACAAGGTGTGAATTAGCAACACCTCTTGCAATACCATCAGTTAAATCAGTCAAAGCAGTAAATATAGAATATCCTTTTCTAAAATCTGACTGTTTTAAAAGCAAAATATTTAAGCTTAAAAAAAAATAATTAACTTAATTATAAATATTTTCCCCCCAAATAATTTAAATAATGCAGGTAACACATTAATAGTTTGAGAAAGTTAAAGGACAATTTATCTTAAAAATACACCTTACTGATGCAAGTTTTTAATATAATAAAACATAAAAATGAGAAAGGCAATAGTTTAAAATATCTGTAATAAATTCAACCAAAAGGGTGAACATAAGTTTAATATGGTACTTGAAAATACATTAATGCCAAAAGCATTATATTTAATACATGACCACTAAAATCACAAGATTAAATTCAAATTAATAAATTTTTATGAAAGACTTTTATTATAAAAATCAAATGTACCTACATCAGAAGAAAATACTTCACAGTACTTTAAGGAAGAAATTATTAAACTTTTGTACATAAAGAAGTATATTAAAAAACCAATGTCCAGCTTGGAAAAGGACTTTTTAAAAAAATGAATTCTTACTAGATTTAGAGATAAAAGATAAAGATTTTTCTACAATCTAATGGTCATAATAATCAAATTAGACAAGCTATTATAAAAAACTAAACTATCCTGAGATTTTATCCTAATAAATCTCACAAAAGTTCTATTTCTCAACATAATCAGATTTTTAACACCAACAGTAATCCAATTTGCTTAGTCTCATAATATGTTTTATGATTAAAGGCATATGTCTATCAACAAAATTCTTCTAATTATAAAATCCTACACTCAATACAATCATCACAGCAATTTCTATGAACACCAACAGCATTAGAAAAAAACAAATCTTTATTAAAATTACTAGGATCAATCTTTGTAAATCACCAATCACTGGAATAATAGAAGAAAGAGTAAAAGAAATTCAAATAAGATTATGGTCACAGATCTCAAACAAGATTATGGTCACAGATCTCATGCCTAACCTCAAAACTAATAATAGTGGCTGCTACTAGAAATATTTATTGATATTAAGAAAATAATCTGTTTTATGTTATTATGAGAAATAATGTTTACATACATAAATGTATACATAATCTATGCTTAATTAAATGGAATTCCATTTATTATCAATATTTCATTGACCACAGATTGCTGCTATTCTATTGATTTATTTAACATTGGCTGTGGTGATATGTGATAGCCCAATTAATTGTTATATATGTAAATACAGTTTCCAAGTTCTTCACTGTTTATGCTTGCATGTTTTTAATGTAATAATAAAATAACAAGCAGAATGATAATAAAAATAATTATATATTTGCAAAAATGTGAAAATTATATACTATATATATATGTTAACTCAGGTTCTCTGTCTACTTTCTGTTACCAATGATTCTACCAGCAACTGCAGAACCACTTTTATTGACAAGATGATGGCAAGTGAAATCTATCCAAAAGATTGATGTTACAATATTAATAACTAGTAATCACATATGGTAATGAGTTCAGAAACTGCATACATCTTTTGTCTATGAAAATTTTTATTTTAACATATGCATGTATGCATATATTTGTGTATGTATATATATATGTTCAGAAATATATTTTATGATAAAATCATTAATTATAATACCTTTAATTTTATCAGGTAGATATTGAGAACGTAGGTGCTGTAAAAAATTTTCATAAAAATTTTGAGACTGTTCTGCTGCCATGGACTGGTGATAATCAGGTTTATTTCCTTTTAGTACTGCCATTAGTGTAAACTGACTGACACAAAGAATTTCATATTGATAATCTATTGTGCTTTTATTCCACTTTTTCCCTTGTTCATCTTCAAAGATCCTTAAATTAAGAAGTTTTCGAACACTACAAAAACACAATAATTATTATTAAATCAAATAATAAAAAATTAAATATAAGAAATTAAAGTTAGCATAATTAAAACTTAATTAATTTAATAACTAAATAATGCAGTTTTATATTATATTCTTAATTAGAAAATATAAAATATATGTTTGCAATTAAAACCATAAAGTAAAGATTCCTACATTTATAAACAAGGCATTGATGTGATGTGATATATTTGGCTTCTCTTTAAATGAAGTCAAGAATATCAATTATGCCCAGATAAACCTGTTAGACACTTTATTTTCCATTCCCCACTCTAAGTCTTCCCATATTCTGCCCTATCCCATTTCCACAACATAATCTTTGTCAACTCTATGGCCTTTATATCTAAATCCCCCTTATCTTTTCGCAAACCCAACATAAAAACTAATACCTCATTCTCTGTATAATCACTTTGTTCATACCTATTATCCCATAACTTCATTATCTGTACCCTTTCTGCTTTCAAGCATTTACATTCAGTCAACAGATGCCTAATATTTTCTATACCTTCCTTACACAATTTTCACACTAAATCAACCATAGTTTTCCATTTACACGTATATTCTCTTGTTGCTAAAGATCCCATTCAAGTCTTAAACAATAAGCTACTTTCCTTACTATTATCATAAATTACCTCGCATCCAATATTCCGTTTACTTCTATATATATTTAAATTCTTCTTACCCTCCATACTAGTTCTCCATTTCTCCAACTCCCTATTTTTTATTAATGCTTCAATTCTTTTATCCCATTCCTTACCACTATAACACTGAACAATCCTCCTAACAGAATCATCCCACCTTTTATACAAGTATACTGATATAAATTCTTTATCCAAATCTTTTGCATACTGCATTACCTTTCTCATCCATCTTATTACCGGCCCTTTACTCATAACCAATTAAACACTATTTTGGCTATTCTTTTACTATCCATAAACTGCGACCTACCAAACATTTTAATTTTATTTTTTGCATCTCTCATATAAAAACTTGACCATCCCATTTCTCCTTGAATTGCCTCCTTTGCTGTCCACATCTCTGCATCTAATGCATGTCTTCCTACTTCCCTTTGTACTTTCTCTAAATAATCTAAAGCCCTTTTACTAACACATAATGTATCATTACCATATGTTAACCCTGCTACTGCAACTCCCTTCCATACAATTCTAGCTACATAATATTTATTATATGAAAATACTGTTAGTTTCTTTACCAAACTCTTTCTTTTCTTTGCTTCATTTACCAATTTTTTCTCCCATTTAACCAAGCAATTTTCCTGATTACATAAGATAATTTCCAAATACCTATATCTATCCACCACACTTAACTTTATATCCCCCAATAAAAATTCTACATCTTCTCTTTCCCCAGTATTAACCATCATTATATTTGATTTTTCTTCACTAAATTTAATCCCCATCTCTTTACCCACCCTTGCACATGTCCTAAACATAATTTCCATATCTTCTTTTTTTTCTGCATACAAAAAGATATCCGCAAAAAAAAAGACCCGACAAAATATATACTCCCTTGCCACCTATTAACGGTATCTCTACCCCTCTTCCTAGTCTTTCTATTGCTTTCTCCATTTCACTCAAAAACAACAAAAACAAAATAGGTGACATAGGGCATCCTTGCCTTAATCCCACCCCATTTTTAACTTTTAACTGATTTTATATCCCCTAATTGGTAAGTATAATAATTATTTTCATATAATTTCTTAATAATATTTACTAAAGCTTCATCCATTCCCAAATTGGCTAACCTTACCCATAATCTATTTCTATTTATTCTATCATATGCTTTCTCTTTATTTATAAAACTCATATATAATGGTCTACTTGAATTCCTACTCATCTCCATAAGTTGTGTAACTACAAACAATCTCCTATACACCTATCTGACCTAAAATTTCCTTGCATTCCCCCCACTACATTATTCTCTTCCATCCATTTTACAACTTTTCCAGCTACCATATATGAGAAAACTTTATATAAAACTGATGTTATTGCTATCAGTCTATCAATCTATAATTATTTAACTTTCCATGATTCTTACCCTTTCCTTTAAATAATAATTTTATTCTTGTATGACTCCAACTACCCAGAAAACTCTCTTCTGTGCCATCTTATTAAAACATGATAATAACTTTGCTTTTGCTATATGCCCTAAATTCATCACCATCTCTGCTGCCCATCCATCTAAACCTCTCGCCTTTCCACTTTTCAATCTCTTCCCTGCCTCATTCAGTTCATTTTTTGTGAACCTAATATTCCCATTATTACCTGCTTTCATGTTTTCGATCACTAATTCCTTCACATCTAAAATCTTTTCTATATCCATTACATATCTATTTAAGATTCTCTCTACCTCTTCTCTAGAGCTACACTATATTCCCTCATCATCTATCAATACTATCTCTCTTTTCCCTAAATTTCTCCTTTTAATGTAATTCCAAAATTTTTTACTCCCATCTCTTCCACTTTTATATTATAATATCTTCCAACAATGTACTATTTAACAAACTCTCTCCATACAGTGTGCCAACCAGAGTAATCAAAGGATGCCAGAAGGCTTGTGCATAAAATCCCTATCTAGGGCATACTCATCCAATATCCCCAGACTAGTTTCTGGCTTGTGGCCTTTGTTAGTGATGAGCCTTGGATCTGAGAGTACTGCATCTAGATCTTAGGATCTAATGCAACCCTTCAGCAGCCACCTTTTATCTCTACTTAACTACAAAACTATAAGAATGAAATTGGAAAACACAATAATATTTAAAATCTAAACTCAATAGCTTATATAGTCATATGGGTCTGAACTCAGTTCAGCACCCATACATTTTGGGGTCTTTGGCTCTTTTAACAACCATAGCCACCACTATCCTATTAGGCATTAAACATCACATGATCATCTCTTATACTAGCACATAGTTGTTTTTAAACAAGGCAAAACTCTCTCTACGGTAGTGCCACCCTGTGCCAACCAGAGTAATCAATGGATGCCAGAAGTCTTCATAAAATCCCTATCTAATCCTGCCTAATAGAATACTGGTGGCTATGGTTGTTAAATAGCCAAAGACACCAAAATGTATGGGTGCTGAACTGAGTTCAGACCTATATGACTATATAAACTATTGATCTTAAATTGAAAATATTGTGTTTTCAAAAAGGTGGCTGCTGGAGAATTGCATTAGATCCTAAGATCTAGGTGCAGTGCTCTCAGAGCCAAGGCTCCTCACTGACGAAGGCCACAAGCCAGAAACTAATCTGGGGATATTGGATGAGTAGGCACTAGATAGGGATTTTATGCACAAGCCTTCTGGCATCCATCAATTACTCTGGTTGGCACAGGGTGGCACTACTGTATGGTGAGAGTTTTGCTTCGTTTAATAACAATTATGTGCTAGTATAAGAGCTGATCATGTGATGTTTAGTGGTTTAATACCTTAACATATTTCAATATTTTTATTATTATTAAATAAAAAACATTACAATTAAATGATAAATAAATAAAATAAAAATGTTCTATATCTATAATTTTTCGTTTTTTGTTTAATGAGACGGAATTATGTTAAGAATTGGCTAATTGCCAATTATTTCTTAACTATAAGACTTCATTATCTTCTAGTCCATCTTCAAGCAATATATATACATACACATTTTTAAATATGAAAATAAAATAAAAATATATGAATAGTAAATAAAAGTCATCATCAACATTAGCATTCACTTGTAAATAAGTATGTTCATTCTAATCTCAGAAGAGAAAAAAAATAAAGAGAAATATCAAGAACAAAACGTTAAAGATTAATTTTGCAATGATTATCCAAAGCAATTTATGAAACACAAATATCCATATTAGATATTGATCCTTTAGTCTGATATTTAGTATTTTTTTTTTAAATATCGTTTTTTTTTCCTGATTTACTTTGCCAACCTCTAATTCTCCTCTGTACTCTATCCTCAACTGCTTCCTTTGATGAAAGCAAAAATACTACATCTTTTTAGAGTATCTTGAAATAATATTTCAAAAATCTGCTTCTCCTACAAAAACCATGGTCAAATTCTCTATAAAATATTTTGTATAAAGTCTGATGTAATTCACTCATTTTATATGTTTAAACCAATAAAAATTGGCATTATAATAATAGATTTATTATCAACATATTCAAGAAAGTGAAAAACAATGATTGATCCTTTGATCTTTCCATTATACTTTAAGAATCTTATACAGTATTCTTAAATGAATTTTTTCCAGTACCTTTATATTATAATAATAAATGATCCATGTCTTTCTTTCATATATGAAATTTTAGAAAAACAGTCCTAATTCAATTCATTTAATTGAAGAAAAAAAACTGTATTTGAACTTGTAAAATGTACTGGAAGCACATCAGAATCTGCATTGTACATTATTAGTCAAACGTATCTAAAAAGCTACCAAAATACTTAATACATTCATATTCTCAAGATGATAATCAACTAAGTTAAAAATAACAAAAGACTTCTCTTACATCATTAGCTTTGTGAATTTTTTTTAAAATATTAATTATTATACTCCCATTTTTGTAGATTGCATTTGAAATATCAAGAACATTCAGCATCTAGCATATTCTACATCTAAAAATTAGGAAGATGAAGTTCTTAATATTGCTTTCCCACCAGCAAGCATATATTAGATCCTGGTACTAAACTATAACCCGTTCAAAAGACTACTGTCATAAAAATGAAAAAAAAAATGAAACTAGCTCATATTATTATTGAATACCAGTTTCTATTTCAAATGTCTCAAATTTTATTGTCAGTAATAATGCTTCCTCTTATACTAAAATAGTAACTGCATATAAATAAATTCCACTGGATGATCAGTTAATTTTAAACAATATGAATTAATAAAAGTAAAATTAAATACATATCTTTGCTCACTATCTTCTTTCAAATACTTACTTCATGCATAATTAGCAATATTATAAACAGAATACTCTGATGGTCTCACCAATCTCAGGAGTGATAGTTGATTCATTTAATGAATATTCAGGCACCTTTAAAATCTCTTATTTGGCTCAGATATATAGATGATACATTTATCATCTAGAAATATGGTAAAGACAATTTACTTAATTTTTTCACACATATAAACAATATACATCCTAATTTTAAATTTACAATGGAAACTGATAGAAAACTTTCTCTCTCTCTTTTTTTATGTACTTGTCACCTAGAAAAGGAATAATCTTTTATCTTTTTCAATTTTCAGAAAATCTACACACACTAACAGATATTTAAAAATTTCAACACATCATCAAATCTTTTCTGTTGCAAAAACTCTTTTCATCAGAGTTATTAACCTCCTATCACATAAATCAAATCTTGAAGATGAAACAAATCATACAATCAATCTTTTATCAGCTAATGGTATAATAATAAAACAAACGAAAAAACAACTATTAGAGTTTATATTCCTTATATAAAAGGAACTAAATATAATATTGGATGTATTCTAAGACATTATAATATAAAGTCAACATATACCACTTATCAAAAAATTAATAGCATTATAACCAAGCCTAAAGACTCAATTCCTCTTGAAGCACATAGAGTTTAATTCCTATATAAGTAATCATCATATCAATGCTAGAAGAGATGAACATATTAATGCAGTTAAAAAATATTCATCATTATCAGCCCTATCTCTCCCTGCTGTTTAAAAGGCCAAATTGTATCAAAAAACATGATGATATATGCAAATTATCTTCTATTTGGATTTTTTTTTAAAAAAAACTCATTAATTTAAATAATTTTTCATAATTATTATTTCTATTAATAGAATGTTCATTATTGTTATACATCAGTGTTTATAACTCGTCTACAATTATTTTATATTTGTTATCCAGCTGGTGACCAATGTGACATGGTTGCAACATTGGTTTATATACATATTTTCAATAAATTATACATGGATGTAACCAGATAATATTTCATTTATATCTATAGCCTGTGAAAATCTTCGATTTAATATATATATATATGATTATTAACAATATGTGCTGTACACAATATATATCAAGAGTTTAAAGCCTTTTTTTATATATCAAATATGATAACTAACCACACAAATTTCTGTATCTGACTCCAACTAAATATATCACACCGTCATATATTCTTTCATATTTACACATATACATACCAAGAATACTCTACAAAACAAACTTATTATTCAAAGAATAAAAAAGAAAAGATATTTATTAAGAGTATTTTTGGGAAAAAGAATAATTAAATAATATACAAAAAGCACAAGGAAGAAGACTGAACAGAATTTCAAAAATAATGCCTATAGGCATGAACAGTATAAGGATATTAAAAAGAATAAGTAAAATATGATAATTGTTAAATTGTTGTATTTTGCATTTTATCAAATAAGACTATATTAGATAATGAATTCCAAATTCATTGATGTAAACGAAGTTTACAACAATTAATTCTCAAGTATTTACTTAAATATGATTTTTTAAAATTTATTTTCAAATACGAATTCATATTAATTTATTTATATATTTTTTTATTGTATGACATATTAGCCCAAAGGCGTATTATTCTAATCTTGCAATCTTCAAAGTAACACCTCCATGTGATCTGCAGACAAATTTTAGTTATTAAGTTTGTCTGAAAATCACTTGGAGATGTTATCTTAAAGATGGGAAGATTAGAGTAATATGTCTTCAGGGTAATATGTCATGGCATAACTAATACAAAAGAAACCATCGTTGGAATGGTAAATGTCATCAAATTATAGGAATCCAGATTAAAGATATTCCACTTCAGAATAGTTAATTAAATAAAGTGAATCAGAATTTTAAAATAACAACAACAAAAAAAAATACAGAACAAATTTTAATATTTTACTTCTATCATATGTTGCAATTATAAAATTTGGTTATAATATTAAGTGAACTCTTAAAAATATTTGACTTTAAAGAGTGTCAAGAAATTAATATTTGATCATCATCTCTGATAGCTGACACTTTAATAAAATATTTTACAGCATTTTGTCACTAAGCTTAATCAAGGATATTGGATGGAATATCTGGCTGCAATACAAAAAATACTGTTTATTTAATATGTAATTGTTTGATAGTTTTCCCACATAAAATAGTATTCTTTGGATTAAATTGTGCAACAGTAGAAATTTGAGGAAGCCAAATAATATTTCAGAAGAACAAAAAAAAGTAAAAAATATTTTTTCTTTTAAAAAAAAACTGGATTGTAAAATATATATATATATATAAGTATAAACAATCTAATGGTGTAGTTAGTGCACCTGCCTACTACATCAGATTGCTATCATGCTTAAAATTTTTTTTATTGATAGCTGGTTAACAGTAAATGCAGTCATCATTCAAGTGTATATTTCAAAGATGAAAAATACTTAAGTCCTATCATCCAGCAAAGCCTAGTGAAAAATGTATATTCTTCTTCAGCATTAATCTTTAACAAAGTGTAGAAGGATCTTTGTCCAGAAGTGAGCTATTTAAAGGTTTCTTTCAGCATTTTGTGTTCAAATTATAAAGCAATGAATTAATATATATCATATACATTTTCCTATAGTAAAATAAGTTTTCAAAAATTTTAAAGACAAAATCTTTTTCCAGAAATAACTAGATATGAAATATACTGCTGACATTATAATAGATGGTCAGAGTATAAGATGAAGAAAATTGCTTTTGGAAGCGTATGTGTAAACTGAGAAAGTTATCTGACCTTGTTGATATTAACCTTCCTAACCAAAGAGATGGGGCCTAAATTGACATACAATTGAGATCTAGTTCCAGAGCTGTACACTACACAAGGGATTTGATTTGAGTTCAAAAACCTAAAGATTTTTTTATTTCAGTCTACTATCTTGAAAAATATAAAGGAATAAAAATGTTTAAGGGCATTAGTTTCAGTTTTGAATCCTAAATCAGCATTGATGAAGACAAAAGGCAGGAAAAAACTTGTCTAAGAAAGTGCAAATTATAGCATTATATCATCTGATGTTAATTGATTGACTCTAAAGTAGAGTGAAGAAAACTGGTTTACTCTTGGAAATTTATGAGTAAGTTGACAATTAATATAATGCTGTTGTATTAACTTTTTTAGCAAAGGGTTGAAAGAGTCCACAGTTGACATAAAACTGAGGTGACTTGATGTCAAATTATCAACAGTAGGAAGTGATTTTTATAGAAAACAAGAAAAAAGTCGAGAAGATAAGCATAAACCATTTTCTAAAGAGAAATATGAGACAAAAATTGAAAAAAAAAGTGAAGAGAGAATGACAAATGTAGACATTTTCAAGGATTCATTAAAGAACAGAAAGGTCAAGTGTTTGATCATCAAAGATTGTGATGTTGCCATTACATGCAGATACCATCTTTGTATTATATGCATGGCTGCACTGAAAAGTTCAAGTAACTTTAGATAATCATACCAGATATTTATTCTTGGTCTTATCTTTCAGCACAAAATATCTTATTCCTGGTTATTTTATGCTTCATTCATATCAAACACATAATTACTAGTTTTATTAAGAATTTTGTTATCAGACATGTTATCCTGATTTACTGCTGTTTATTTGCATAATAAGCCTTATGATAATTCACTTAAGATTATATGACATTTTCAAATTATCATAAATGTCATAGGTCAGCATTTCTAGATCTGAAACTCAATAATTATCTAAGAGAAAAATGCAATCATTGAATATCCCATTTTGATGACAGAAGATCCTAATTATAATAATATTTTGGTTTCAACAAGAAAAAATAATTCATCAGCTGAAAACAATTAAAAACTTCATGGACATGTAAAAATATATAATTATCATACCATTTGAGATATAAATGTCACAAGAGCTTAGGATACCACAGCAAGACCAATTCTAAATATTTGGCATACTAGAGAAAGAATAACTGATCATGAGCAACCTGATTAAATATGACCTCTTAGAAGTAAAATGAGATTAGTAAAAAATATGTTCCAGCTGCTGGTAAATATGAAGAGATGGATCTATTTTTGGAGATATCATAAACCATTTTAAGGGGAAAATAGTTTCTAGTCAATAAACTAGCTACCAAAAGTAAACATGTAACACAAATCTAAAATGAACAAATAGGATAGAAAAGGTTGTTAGAAAAATGAGGGTTTAGATTTGAAATAGACTATCATTTTTGCTTCTCTTTAAGGACAAGTGGTAAATGAGATGAATGGATTAATAGCAATTTCACTATTTAGTTTACATCAGGAAGTTATTTAAATAGACTTTAGCAATTAGCAATATTAGTTATGACTGTCTGTGTATTATATATATACCTAACTGGCATTAATCTAAGATAAAAATAATATCTTAAAAGTTAAAGAAAAGGGGTTTGCCTTATTGGAGGGGAGGGAGTGATAGAGACAATTATTTTTTTCTCTTAAAAATTTATGATTATGCAAGATAAAAGATTAATATCAATTCAGAATGGAGAATAATTTCCATATTTACATAAATATGCTGAAATCAAATTCTAAAAAAGAATCAGATTATATGTTTGAAAATTTGATTTAAAATGCAATAAATTTTGTTGACTTAAGAGTTGAAAGAAAATTAAATAAAATTTTATATAAATAATGAAATTGTTAATTAATTCAATACATAAGTAAGTAAAAAGAAAAATCCCTCTTTTTTTTTTTTGACAAACAACCAAATGCAAACAAATATTTATGAAATCTAAAGAAATAACATGATATAATATATTTTAAAATTAAAAGATATAAAATAAGCAATTATTTCTTGGAGAAAATCACCTATTCAGTCATGCAGATTTTAGAATTTATATTCTACTTAGATGTAACTCATTAGTGCCAACATTGCTGCTAAACTAGTGAAAAAACAGAAACTATGTTGAACCAGCAGAAGAAAAATTAAATAAGTTCACTAAAAAACAGACCAACTGCTTATTAGTTACCAAAATGTAATAAAATAATTATGAGTAGAGAAGTGTAAAAATATTTTCTATACTGGAAATAATGATTTTCATCCATAATATGATTGGCTAGGAGATTCTTTTGAGTTGTGGATTTCTTCTGAGTCATGTAACCAAGATAAACAATATAAAAAAAAAGGCATTTAGCTAAACCCTCCTTAAACCTGAAAAAAATATATCAGGAACCAAACTATTTGCCAGAGAAAGGAATAATCTGATATAATAGCATTTATCACTGAAGATAATCTAGAATTATTCTATAATTAAATCTACTAAAAAGACTCCAAGTGACAAAAGTGATTTTTATGACTAAAACTTCCATTGTTAAGAATATGTATTATATAGCAGCAATTGTATTGATGTGTGCACAGATTTTGCTGCTATAAAGTTTTAGGGGAGTTTTTTTGTTTTATAAAGCTCTAATCTATATAAATAATATTTATTTTTATAAAGCGCAGATGGTATTAAAATTAAATCGAGACTGCAAATTTCTCAGGCGCTTATGACTATCACCAACCAATCAGATCGTAAGCACTGAGACAGAGAATTTAACAAGAAAAGGGTGGTTCCACCCTCTTCTTTACTTGTCTTGGATATATAGAAAGACAAGTAAAGAAGAGGGTGGAACTACCCTTTTCTTGCTAAATCGTCTGTCTCAGTGCTTACGATCTGATTGGTTGGTGATTTGCAGTCTCAATTTAATTTCAAAATTCTAATCATGTTTTAAAAAGCTTAAATTATTTATTGTAATTCTGATGGTTATATAAAAAAAGTTATATCTTAATCCAATATTTATATTTTTATTAGATTTCTTTAAATTAGTAATAAATCAGATAAAAGATAGATATGTAAATACAGATTGATTGTCGTGAGAATATTTTTTAACTTATGGATATTGTCATAGTTAATTCATTGTATTATCAACATTCCTGTTATTAATTTTTATTATATTAAAATTATTGTTAACATAATTTTGATTCACTGCAAATTCTTTATTATTTTATGAACATTTTATATCTGCCCATGCACTTTTTAAATGAGTGATTATGTAGTTATTGGAAATCTCAGTGTTGCCAAAGAATTAAACTTCATTGTAAAGTCAGCCCATTGATAATGGCACTTCAGGAATAACTACAATCATTCTTGAAATAAATTCAAGATAGTTTTCATTTCACAACTTTTGATGAATTAATATAATATTTGATATAATAACATGATGATCATAAAACAAGCAAAACTCTCCATATAGTAGGGCCCACTCAGTGCAAGCCAGAGTAATCAATAGATACCAGAAGGCTTGTGGATAAAATCTCTATCTAGTGACTACTCATCCAATATCCCCAGAGTAGTTTCTAACTTATGGCTTTAATCAGTGAGAAGCTTTGGATCTGAGGGCCCTGAACCTAGATCTTAGGATCTAATGCAACCCTCTAGCAGCCACCTTTTATCTCTACTTAACTACAAAACTATGATGAAATCCACAAGCTAGAAACTAGTCTGGGGATATTGGATAAGTAGACACTAAATAGGGATTTTATGCACAAGTCTTCTAGCATTCATTAATTACTCTGGTTTGCAATGAGTGGCACTACTATATGGAGAGTTTTGCCTGTTTTAACAACAATTATGAGCAAGCACAAGAAATGGTGATCATGTGATGATGATCATAACATGAATCAAGCTAGAATATTGTACTAAACTTTGAAGCATTTCATTATTTAAAATTGACAGCTCAATTTTAGCTATAGGTTAGCCATATAAATATGATATCAAATTCTGCTATACATAAAATAGTTAAAATAAGATTGTAATGGAGTCTGGGTAAACAATAAAATAGTCATAATGAAAAATCAACAAAATAAATTAAAAAAAAAAAAAAGTTATTTTGAAAGCAAATAATGATTATAAAATTAATAACTAAAAAGAACAATTACTTTTAATAGTACTGTAATAACATTAATAAAAAAAAAGAAGTTAAAAACATTGTGTTAATACAATTAATTTATTAATAAGAAATATTTGAAGTTAAAAAGATTATTATCAAAATTAATTATAATAAATATGAAATTAAGAATAACTTTAATAAACAAAAATACAAGGATAATAACAAAATATTCTATGCAATGTTTTTCATAATTTTCAGAATTCTATTCAGAAATATGAATTGTATACTCTACATTCTTAATTTTATGTAAGAGTAATAAAGTACGCAGGAGAAAACTATAAATATAATTATTTACATTTATTAAAAGTCAAACTTGTTAACATCATACATAATTATTGAACTTCATCTTATTAAAAAACTAGCATAAATTCTTTAGTTTATAAATAAAATTTAATTAGTATATTCATTCATTACTTACATGTATTCTATATCCTTTGTTGTATCATCTTTTGAAATTCCTATAAGAACACATAATCCTCTTCCAATGGAACTTATAAGTTCATCATCCACTAATAAATATATATATAAAATTTTGTTGTTACATTATATGTGTTTTTATGTAGAAATATATATAAAAAAGTAAAATTCAGTTGGATTAAGTGAAAGTTATTCAACAAATTTGTGAATGTTTGTTAATCAAAACTATATAATAATAAAAAAAAAACTATTATTTTTTAAAGATATTCTTGAATGTAGGAGTTCTCTACAGTGATATATTTTTGATATAAAATCAGAAAAAATTAAAATATTTCTAATTTAGTTAGACAGTCAAATAAAGATTATCCCATGAAATCTGAATGAAGATTTCTCTTTAAAAAAAATTTGTCAACAAGATCTCAACATAAAGATCATTATAAAAAAAAAAAGTTATATTAATGGGAAATAATAGTAATGGTGCTAGATATGTTTGCCAAACATGGAGTTCTGGATATAGAATAAATATATATATTGTAACCTTCCCTTCTGGTTCTTCAATAACTCTACCATACCTTCTTTACTCTTTGCAGTAGTAGCTCAATAATAAACAATCAAGTATAACAACAATAAAATATAAGACTCTCTATGAGGCTTATCAAAACATAAGATTGACTTTAGAGACAATTACAATATAGAGGTTCTAACAATGAGAAGTATATACAATACACTCCATAATGGCATTGCTATTGTGAAAGTTCTACTAACTACCATCATATTATAATCATTAGGAAAATCCCCACAACAAACAATACCTAACATAATATTTCATTTAAATAATGATCTAACTACTCTTATATAATTTAAGAATCTCAAAAGTAATACCATTAAAACAAAAATTACATTAAATTAGAATAATTGATGCTGTCTCATGGATATCTCAGGGATCATAAGTATTCTATTTTAAAATCTAATATAACAATTACATTGAAAATTAAATAATTGAATCGCAAGAGGAATTTTACTGGGATCCAACCATTGAAATAAAATCACATTTACCATTATAAACCCTTGATTAACCTCCTATTTGAAAATTAATCTAACTATAAAAATAAGACATGAAAATTAACGATCACTATCTACTTATTACCATCACTTAAATACCTTAATTTACTTTCCTAAGATTTATTCTCATATTAATAATAGCAGCAATCACTGTAGAATACTCATTTTTATTATAATCAAAAGCTTTATTCTACAATTATTATCTACATAGTCTAACTCAATTAAATACATTTCTTACTTAGCATTCACACATTGTAATTCGACTCTTCAGAATTACAAACCTTAAAATATATTTGGTCAAAACTTGTACTCTGAAATAATATAATATTTCTAAATTTATGATATAAAATAAATTTCAAAATTAGATTACAAAATCAGAATATGACTCTTAAAACATACTATTAATTCCTATTAGATACTCTCCATTTTGTAATACTTAATAATAATTTTCAAATAAATTTTCAAGATTTTTTTATATCTAATAAAAATATGAAGTACTACAAACTCTCTTTAATATAGTTATAATTTAAAAGCAATGGATAATTAATGTGTCAATTATAAATTCTTAAATATAACTCTTCGGATAAAGCATGCAATCAATATATGCTATGTATAATTTTATGTGGATAATGCACTTTATTGATATGACCTTGGGATGGAAATAACTCTCAAATGCAATGAAATTATTCATACAAAATTTAAATTAAAATATTCATTTATTTACAATAATAATAATAAAAAACAAACAGCTATATACCTTATGTTAAATAATTCACTAACAAAATAATCATTTAACTGTTTATAAATTTACAATAAAATTATTTACATTCATTACAGATAGATATAATGATTATTCTATACATTTTAACCTTCGCCCCCCATATTCATTATCTAATTCTTTAAAATAATAAGTTCATTCTTCTTACCATCCTGTATGCTTTCATACTATTAATATGCAGTTTTATAATTCATGAGTTATCTTGTGGTTATCTTCTTAATCATCTTTCCCTATTTACCTTATATTTTGTAACTCCAGATATTTTAATAAAATTATATTTACATTATACTTCATATTCAAAATTTGTACAAAAATATTACACTATAATCTTATCAACAAAAATTATTGCTGCTGTGGGAATGTTACAAAAAATAAATACAATATTGATAATGTATTCAAAATGAATAGTGAAATTAAGGATTCTTTTTCATATAATGCAATTCATTTTATATATTCATTCTCTATCTCTCACTTATATTTTCTGTTGGTTTTTGATCTCAGGTATCATTATTCATATAATAATTTATTCAGATTTTATTCAAATATAAAGTATTTGTTCTGTATATGGTCTTACTACTTTTAAGCTAATCTGTCAAAACTTAGGGAGAAAAACTATAACATTTTAAAAATATTTAATCACTTTCAATGTCTACTATATTCTTATTTATCTGAAAACTTCATAGATAAGAAACTGATTTTACCAAAAATACTATATCATAATAGAGGAATGGATGTTTCCTTTATTTATGAGAAGTCATAGGTAATCATTTTCCTAATGATCTTACTCCAATTTTATCCCGGCTTATTCAGCAAGCACTTACAGTATATACTACACTCTTGTCTTTGCAGAACATCCTCCATCTCTTTCTAATAAACTATATGGATATTGCAAAAATTAATCCCATTCAACTTTTCAATCAGTTCTTCAGTATGATATTTTTATATCCTGGAATTCCAACTCATTTTTCCTTACTGTGTTTTTAGCATCTATTACTATATTACCTATGGACTAATAATATAATCCAATCTTCCCATTAAATATTTTTCTAACCACATTTGAGATCATCTTACAAAACAAATAGTCTACCTTTATCATTATCAATATGATACTTTTTTATTATTATTATTTATATAAAAAATGAGATCATGATTATTATTTTTTTTTTAACATTAACATTCACTCTTTTCTTACTCTCATACATAACATTATATTTTAATATTTATTTTTTTATTTTCATAGAATCCCATAAATTTTTATTTATCACCACTAGTTCATTCCCCTTTGTCAAATATACTTTATGATAATTAATCTGAAATACCTCTACAACACATTTTACCACACTCAATTTTAAAATATTATACTCCACACCCTTTCATGTTATAACTCATGTATATTCTCTTCATATCTTTAAGAATACTTTTCATTATTTTCTCTCTATCTCTTTTTTTTAAAACAAGACCGTATATACCAGAATTGCATATAAAAATTGTTTCAATTATTGCTAACTATAATACCAAGTATTTATATTTCATATCAAACAAAAAAAATATTAGTAATAAATTTAAAATCCCTTTTTCTTTGTTTTTAAACCCATTTCAATTCCTAGTTTAATACTACTATGATAACCCAATAGATGTTCACCATTTCTCATGAGATTGGATGCTTCTCATATCTTCTTTCTGCTAGAACACATGTATATTTAAACAAACATTTGACAAACAAGCACAAAACTAGACAAAAGTTCTGAATTGGCTGCATCCTTTCTTCTTGACTAGTTTAAAGTTACATGTGCATAGTTATACTCTTGAAAAATACATTAACAAAAGAGGTTAATAAATCTTCTCAATACGTCTTCACATTATTTTCCCCACATTACAAAACTTTAAAATATATTTAATTAATTCATCAATAAGTTTACTTCACTTTCCTCTTACTTATTAATCTTGTAATATTTAAATGCATATGAATAAATTCATTTAACTTCCTATAGTATAGTGTATCATCTTTGTTATGGTCATCCACTATTAAAAAGTTAAACAGACTTTTTCGATTATCCTTCCCCTTTTTATTGTTCCTTTCTTATAATAATTCACTTTCTATTAAAACATGAAAAATATTAATTCATCTTTTATCTGTCCTCTTTTTTATTCATTATTAAATATATGCTAAACATTTTCTTCAAAATTTTTCAAGCTATTTATCACACATCAATTATTCAATTCAAACAGAGTATTAATTTTCATTAGACTTATCACTCTCAACTAAAATCATTCTTTTTAAAGTCTGGTAAAATACTTTTACAAGTTTTAAAATTTTATTTCAAGGTATTTTAGACTTTTTTCTCGTTTTTAATATATGATTAATAAAATTATAATGTATGTGTTAATTATGCATATTATAAACTAGTATACTCAGTTATAACATATATTTGTAACACCTTTTCAAGTGTGGGAACATTGAAGAATATTCAGTGTTACTTCCATATGTAATTTGTTTTTTCCAATTAATATTTTATTATAGAAAAAGATTTGTGGCTTAATGCATGATTTTTGCTAAGTTCATGACTTGGGAATTGAGACCAAGAGAGGTGACTCTGGTAAATTTTTCAGATCACAAAACAGATATGATTTTTCTTTCACTAACTAGCCCATAGGCAACTTAGCTAATCATCTAATATTGATTGTTTAAATAGATATCTAGCTAGGTCTCATGTTAATCTAAATTGGTTATATTTTTATATTAGAATATGCATATATGTGTTTGTTTATGATATATACTTTTAATATTGAATTATTTATGTTTTGTTAAAATATAATACTGGTATAATATTTTAATGAATTTTTTATCGACAAATAAAATATTATTAGGATATTACAATACACAGTTTAGGCATGAACACATATATCTAAATTCATTCACTATATATTATTATAATAGAATAATCTTTATTGGATTAATAATTACACCCAGGTCTCTTTTTGTGCGGATTTTTTTAATGTGATTTTGAAGTTATGCGGTTCATGTTTCTTCTTAATATCCTTTTTATGTGGATTTCTTTTATGCGATAAAGAAGTTCATATTTCACTTAAAATCAGGATTTCCCTGTTTTATATACACACATTATATTTTACATGGTTTAAATGCCTGTTGGAAAAAGGTTTGGCAATAAATTTAGATACTGTAGAAGATTTAGATAAAGATAATGAAACAGAAGTGGAACCTGTTCATTTCACAGCAAAAATGATTTGAAAAAGTCTTCAACTTTCTAATCAATTGGACAATCATTTTCTTGTTAATGACATGAATTATGAATGAGCTCTTAAATTCCAATGAGAGCTAAATAGTTGTATGTTTGGATAGCATGAGCTTCATAAACAATTACTAAAATCTATAGTCTCAAAGTTTAATCACCAATTACATTGTCGACTGAAAAATTTTTTATTGGCTGAGTGAATTAAAGTTTTAAACTTCTGATAGGTTCAATTACAGAATCAGTAGTAAAAATATATTCATCTTTTAATATTAGATTCATTTGAAAAAAGCAAATTAATAATTTGTCAGATTATGAAAGTGAACGAAAGTTTTTTCAAAAATAAATTTCTATTTATAATTATAAAAATATTCTATAGCGGAGAACCTAAAAAGAACATTCATAACCTATTAGAAATGCTGCATATATCATTGATTTCTTTCTCAATTTAAGTTCATGTAGAAGTAAAGAATTTTTACTAAAATCTTAACTATTTTTCTAAAATAATTATACTTTCAGCATATTTTATCAAAATAATTTATAATATGTAAAAAAATATGAAAATAATAATCTAAAATATACATTTTCATTTTGAATATCAAAACAAAAAACTTGGAGCTATCAAAATTCTTGTCAAGCACTCCTTTTGATTCAAAATGAGCAACAACAAATCAGTGCCTTATTGTATGTTTTAAGCTTTAAAAAGACCGTAAATTCATTATGATAACACAAAAATTAATGGTTTTAGAGCGACTTAAAACCGTGAACGAAAATTTTCAGTTAATGCACCTGTTTGGTTAAACACAGCATGAGACTGAAGTTGGCGATAATTGTAGGTCCACTTGTAATGAATCTGATTTCTTACCAGTTCATTGCCAAATGTACCCGCATATTGTCAAGTAGCGTTAATGATTAAAATAGGTATGAAAAAATGTAAAATAAATTACACATAAAAACATAGTTTTAAATAAAATTAAATAGTTAATAAAAAAAGGTTATCTTGTATCAATTTTTTTCAAATATTTGAAATTTTTTATTAATCATACTTCATTTCCTTATTTTTTTATGCCAATTTTAAACTAATTTTACCTTGTCGCTTTGCTTTTATGCGATTTTTGAAAATTATGGAACATATCCCACATTTTTCAATGTAAGTTAAGTCTATTTTTGTGTGATTTCTTTTATGCAGGTTTTTTGTGGAACCTATCTACTGCATAAAAAGAGACCCAGGTATATATGAACATCTGTGTGCTTATATATCCATTACAAAAATCATTTATTTATAATTCTTTGTTTGTAAGCCAAAATCAAAATGATTTGTATGTAAAATACTTTTGGAACTTTTCTTTTTATTATTATTTCTAATTAATAAATTTGTTAATTATTATTTTAAGTTATTCCAGTGAAATTATTTAATGTAAAATAAATTAAATTTTAGATATATCTACTTTCTCTTATTAACAATCATAGTCAGTATGGACATTATGATCCCAAGATAGTTTCATATAACAGTATTTCATATATGTGTGTGTATATATTGTAACGAGCACAGACGTTCGTTACATTGTTTTTTTAATTTATTAAACATGAAAGTAAATTAAAAAGTTCGCATTTAAAAATTTTCTTTAAGAATTAAAAATTGAAATTAAATATCATCTTAAACTCGTATATGTTAAATCGCACAGATAATGAAAAATTATTAAAATAAAACTTTATTAAAGAAAAAGTATTTTAAAACTAAATTTTAAAAAGATTTGGAGATAAAATTATATCTTTAAATTTATCTTTAAATATATTTTTGATTTGGAAAACAGGTTAATTAATCAGAAATGGAAATGATTGTTAATTAGTTAAATGTAAACCAGCCTTGGGCATTTAAAATGTAAAAACATCGGTCAGATAGGAAAACAATAGAAACTGTTAGCAAATAAGAAGAAATCCCTATGGAATCGGACCGCAGCGAAAGGACCATCGCATCGGTGACGTAATGTAAATTCAATCCTTCACATTAATATAAAAAGGACAAGTTTGGAAATTATTGGTTAGTTATTGATTATTTACGATGTGACAGATATGTGTTAGTGCGGAAGTGAAGGAGAAGGGATTGAAAAAGACTCACGTTCAATCCCTTCAGTTGTTATAAAATGGAAAAATGAAACATCGCTTTTCTTATATTCAGAGGACCACAGGATCATCGGGAAATTTAACGCTGGATTTCAAACGGCAAGCAACTGTTAAAGATGAACATTTCTAAAACCGTAAGAACTTTATAAAATATAACGAACAATATTAATTTGAAAACACTAAGAACTTTAAATTTTAAACTTTCCTAGTAATTTAATTGTTACAAATAGAATCCTATCTGACCAAACTAAATTCTTTATTAATAGTGTTATTTGATGTATTTTTTTTCTTATTTATGTAAAATCATTTCCATTTATTTATTTTTTGTTCTTTAAGTTTTTATCATGATTTTTTTTGTTTTTCGTTAAATTAATTATATAAATGTTAAACTTAAGTCGGGCGTGAATGGCTGTATAGATTTGTAAAGTTATATTAGGGGAGGGTAATCTTAGGTTATTTGTGTCGTTGTTAAATTGGGTCAATGGATTGGATATATTGATGTAGTTAGTAGATGTAGTCGGAGATTCGCTACTGGCAGAATCGCTGCATATGCCGCACTCTCCCGTTTTGCCTATGGAAGGAATTATAAGACGCAGAGCGCAGTTCCTTTCTATGGAGTTTTTTTTTTATTGCTCTTCTTGTCTGATAGATGTCATATTCCTATCTGATGAGGGTCAATGCCTTCTCTTAATCTTTTTGGTGCTGTCGTATTCCGTATTACATTGAATACATCGATATATCAGATGAATTGATGCCAGTTTGACTGCGAATTTTAGCCTAAGGTTAAATAGGGATAGAATATTTTATTTTCAAATGCAAATCTATGTAGTCTATTCATACTTGACCCTAAATAAAAATGCATTAAATTTAAGTTGTTTATAGACGCTTGCATGGATTGGTTATCGGTTAAGTATGTTTTGGGTTTTCATATTTGATCAAAATATATAGACATTCGATAAATAATGATACCTTACGGTGAGTATCTAAAATGTATTTATTCGGATGTCTTTTAAGTTATTGGTGACAATGCAAGTATCTTATGGTGAATACTATTGGGTTACGTATAAATTTCCCTCCGCAATTGTCAGTAATCAATAATTTTGTATTTTGATCGTTTATGTTTATTTTGAAATGTTTTTGACCGTGAAATCTATGTAACCGATCTGTATTCAACATTATAAACAAGCTTTCATAAATTTATATGTGCGAACTTAATTAAAATGTAAAATTATAATATAATAGTAATTAAATGTAAATTAAAGTAAAGTTAAAAATAATGTTAAATGTTAAAATGTAAAACTAATTTAAAATAATTTTAAATCTTATATATATGTGCATAAATAAATGTTTGTATGTTAATTACTGGCAGTGGCTTATTTTATTCCTCTTATATATATATTCTTATATTATTTTTTAAATCTCTGCTATTCCACTGAGCTAGTGACATGGGCTAACGACCGGATGCAAAAAAAAAAAAAAAAATTTTTTTTTTTTTTACTTACGTATCTGCCTACTCTATAAATTTTTCTAGGTTCAAATGCCTAGATGGCGCCCTGTAGTGCAGTTTACGTTAAGGCCTATTCTCCGGATCGTTACAATATATATATATGTGTTTGAATATCCAGATAGTTTCTCATTAGAATTATTTGGATGACACAAAGATATCAAATAACCTTTAAAGTCTACTCACTTTATTTTAAAGATTTGATGATTAGTTTATTGATGGCCAATACATTCATGGCAGCTGATGGCCCAGCACATTGATGATTATCAACAGTGATATAATGTTCCAACATTGTTGATATGTTTATTACTGTAATTATTTTAGCATTTGCATGTATGCTCGCACATAAAATATTGATTGATTTTATATTATGCCCTAAGTTTGGCTTTAATTAGATGATGACTTGCCTAAGATTTATAATGTATCTCTTTTAATTCTAGTCACAAGGGATGATTATTGATTATAAATGATAACTGCTCAGATATTGTGATTATACTTATATAGAGTTTATTTATTTCCAATGCTGATTTTTGCTCATGCTCATTGATTGAGACTGTATACTTTTGGGGATAATTATTTTTTTCAATCACCCCTTGTTTGTACCATTAACATATATATTACTTTAATATAGGTAGATAATAGCATTTATTGGAAAAGGTTTATTTAATATTCCTTCATATCTTTAAAAAAAGAAAAAGAAAAGCTTCTGATTAAAATAGATTACAAAATAACCAACTGACTAAACAGTATTACGATTTGTATTTTGAATCCTTGTCTTTTGAGAATAGTTTATGCATAAGTCATTATTATTATTGTAATCTTACAAACCAGTATTTCAAAAATAAATCAGCTTGCAACCTCTGGAATATTTTACTGCACATGAACTATAATTATCCAGAATTAATTAAATATATTGTTTTTTAAGTGTTCTTACTTTTATATCACAGGTATTTACTTTAAACTACTAAACATTTAAACATTGTTTAAATAAGATTTTGAAACTTATTACATAATGATAATGTTTTTACTCCCTCAAACCTAATTCTCTACTTGCCATTTTTACACAGGAAATCAAGCCGATCAGACTGATCATTATAGACTTTTTCAAACCCTCTTACCTTACAACATCTATAAATCACGACATATATCTAGACATTTTATAAGTAGGATGACTTTTTGTAGGATATTTCAATTTTTTGCTCTTGGTAGAGGCATTTTTAAAACATAAGCTTTGATTTATCCTAAAATGTAAAATAAATGATATAATAATAGATAATAAATCAATTTTTATCTTAAAAATTCATTAACTAGCACAATATGAATATGTGTAAAAAATATAAATTCCTATATATATCTTCAATGTTTATTTGATTTAGATTTCTGGATATAAAAAAAATCCAAAACTTCTAATTGGTCTGCATGTGCTTATACATTGCAATATAAATGAAATACGTTCATTGATATATTTAAATAATATGGAGATCTTAAGATTAACCCACAAGAGATAAGGTTTAATTGAAACAATCACAGTTTATTTCTATTGATTTCCTACATATTTTTATTGAAATTGTTTAATTTTCTATTATATACTTTTTTTAATGTTGCTTATTCAATTTAATGTTGGTATAATTACTTTTAAAATTTTATAATTATTTATTTTTGTATGATGAAAAGAAATTTTCTTTTTTGATTTTTCATTGTTTTACATTCAGTCGACGCGCCTTGCTTTTACTTCAAAAATTTTATCTATCGTTTTTATTTACTCTTTATTATATATTAAAAAATAATAGATCACTACGAAGAGCCATATAACATGTTATTTTGAAATAAATCACAATTTGATTGATCAAGAGTTGATTGTCCAATTTGTGTGTCTTTTAATTAGTAGAACATTAAGCAAACAAACAAAAAAAGTTAAGTAGCTAACTTCCTACTAGTTCAGATAATTAAAAATATATAATTATTTCCACATAACTAAGGATTTTTTTCTTACTTTTAATTCAAGAAAAAGCTTGCTAGAAAAATTAGCTTATATTATTTCTTACTCTAATAATAACTAAAATAACCTCGAAGCTACGCACATAATAATAATAAAAAAATAACCAAGTAATTAATATAAAGAAACTCCAATGTTTGGGTTGGTTTCAAATTTCTGAAGCACTTAAAATATTAAAAAATCAGTAGTTGGATTCATCAACCTGTAGTCAAACATTAAGTTAAACGTTAGTTTTTATAGTTTTACAATTTATTTGATGAAAATATTTTTATACAATAAACTAATAGCATATAAAAGCGATTTACCCGCTGAAGAAGAAGCTATAAGTATCAACCATTTAAATTACTATTACAATAAACTAATACAATAGTAAGTGTTATTTAAATTTAAAAATTAAATGTTGATAAACCTGTAACACTTGCTTTTACGACTCTCTGAACTATCGCTCGCATTTTATCGTATCAAGAATTAACAAACTGCTTCCATATTCATACTGTCTCAGTAACTATAAGGCTCAGGAAAATCATGATTGTTTTTTTTTTTAAATATCTTTACGTACTAATTATATTGTAAAATATATATGAGTAAATTCATTGTATAATTTCAGATAATAATTTAATAACGTATGTATTAATTGTAATTTAATCATTTAGAAAGATACATACAATACTACGATATCTGTGGACATTAAATACGACAATATTACTAATACAAATCCGGTTGTCGTAATATTTTGTTGTCAAGGAAACGTAAACAATTGCGTGTTTTTCAAATCACTTATAACTAGGTAAGCAGAATAATTTTTAAAGGAATTATGCTATCTGTTTTAACAGGTCAAAAATTTCAGAAATATTTATATGAAATACAAAAAGAAATATGTAAATAATAAGATGTGCAGTGGATGTTCCAATTGCTAATTGTTATTAATGATATTCAAAGTGAAATAATGCGTTTTTTTTTTTAATGAAGAGAAAGCAAATTTAAAATGTTTGGAAAATTACAATATATAAATAAAAATAGATGAAAAAAAAAAGTTATGAATTGGATAATATAGAGAGAACAACAACACGCTAGGCAAAAATATTTTACAATAAATGAGAGAATTTATAAGAAGAGGTGGAAAATGAAAATATATAAGTTGGTTAGAGGGAGGGGAGAGGTTAAATTTGGAAAATGAATAAAAAAAAAGTTTAAATATTAAATTATTTGACAACAATCTCGGCCTAAGGGTGGCCTTTGAGCGTTCCATCATCAGATTTTCAATTGGATGGACAGTTGAGGAGTTGGAGTACATTGAAGCCTGTCCATTAAAGTGGGAGGATTTGCTATCTTAATATATATCTGAGCACTTGTAGCATATATGTGTAGAGATGGTAATCTGGACCAACTGATGATTGCTGTTTTAGCATGAAATACGTATATTGGTGATTATTTATCTTTTCGACATATGTGTGTTCAGGTGTATCAGTGTTATGAGATGGTGTGCAGAGTGGTGGGTCATGTGAAAGTCTGTGCTCATACCCTATTAATTAATAAACTTAAATCATTAGATTTTATATATATATATATTGTAACCATATATTTTAGTAGAAAATATATTAATTGATGTAACTTATATAAAAATTTCTCTTTCTTCTCTTGGTGATTTGGTTGGCTTGATTCGCACTTGAACAGATTACTTTCTGATATTATTTTAATAATTTTCAATTTGCTTCATTCCATATGCTAACTCATATCAGAATGTTTAACTTTTTAAAATTTTACAACATATTAAAATTTGGTAAAATATTATTAAAAATAATATTTTGTTTTTATTTATTTAAAGTAATCTTAAATTATTATTTCTATTGAATTAAAATAAAACCATTTGTTCAATTAAAATAAATTATTAAATAAATACAATAATTACGTAGGCGTCTCAATGTAATAAAAGAAAAGAGCGCGAATTTCTAGGAGAATATCGTCTGTTAGTTTGTCTTTTGGTGGGAAGAAGAACAGAAACGGTAAAGGCAAATGGTGTAAAGTTTGCTGAGCTGATTTTGAAACCGTTAATAAGTAAATAGATTACCACAAAATTTGCTATAAACATAAAATAACTTAGTGGTATCTAATTAAGATGGATCACTAAAACTTAAAGATCTTTTCAAGTCGTTCGGCCAACTGAATCAAATCACCGTAGCGTTTTCCAATATCGCATTTTTGAAATGTCGGAGCTTCCCAGTTTGAAAGAATTAAATACAAGAATTTGGTATGTTTTGAAATATTTATTATTCTACAATTTGGAAAATTTGAATCAGTGTTTTAATTACAGAAGTTTTATTAAAATGAAAATTTGTTTTTTAAAAAAAAAAAAGTTTAAGTTAAAATAAAGTAAAGCGTTAAATTTGTCAAAATCTTTTAATATTTCCGTTCTTTAATTCTAATAAAATATATTATTGATTGATAATTAATTTTATAATGCCAGTAATAATTGCTAGTTAATTTGTTTAACATTTGGATCATAAACATTCTTTAAATAATTAAACAAAGCTATTTTATAATTGTATCGTCAGTTTAAAATGAATAAAGTAATTGCTGTAATTGGTTATTCCTGGATTAACGCAATGGATAAATAAATACTTGCATGGATAGGATAAACTTGGAACACTTTTGATAGAGAGATGTAGGGATTAATAACTTTATGAAAAACATTTTCATTTAAATTCTGTGTATCCTGTTTTAAAATTGTTTCATGTTTGGAGAGCCACGCAAATCGTTAATCTAATATTGCTTTAATAACTAATCAAATGGATATAATTGCATGTATGGAATTTAACTACAGTTATAGCTATTACCTCATATACTTATTATTCTACACATTGTACATGGATTCCACGGATCACATTAGGAGTTACAAAATGCTATACAATCCAATTTGTGATACACATCTGCTAAAATTCATGTATTTGAACTATAAAATGCTTTACATTTAGTTTTATCACACACACACACACCGTTAAATGTTATATGTTAATGAATAATACATTTATTTAATTTTATCGTTATATGAACTCGCATATGAAGTTCATAAGTTATATTTGTTAGATTTAAATTAATAAAGGTTGAATAAAATATTTATTCAAAAGAATAGCGCTTGCGGAGAAAGCTTAAACAGTACTTAATGAATTCATGAGATATACCAATCTTTATGAGATATTTTGTGAGTCTTTCCAGATTTATATCCCATGCCAATATTATTTACATTATATTATACATGTTTATTTTAAGCAAGATAAGTAGTACATTAGTTGTCCTGATTATTGTAATATTTTACTAAGCAAGAACCCACATTTGCTAAAGTGTCAGCGTATTCTGAATAATCAGAAGAATTGAGGGGGATGATTTGCACTTTAATGTGAAGTAAATTATAATGTTGTTTTAGTATGTTAAAGGCTTTAATCTGTGCTGGTGGTTAATCCGCAGATTATTTTAATTGCCATTTTGTATTTTACACACATTCCTGCGCTGGTGGTTAATCCGCGGAATTGTGTGATTATACGTATGACTTTATGATGGTGTTAAATACGCAAAACGTTAGTATTATTTAATTCCTACGTGTAGATGAATACATCCACAGGAATATGTTTGCTTCACAGATATAAGTTGGGCAAAGTATTTTAGTTAATCTGCCAAATCATCTTCTTCATTTGTAAGCATAATTTATCGGTTAGATTGATAAATGGCAACAGGACATTCTATTCAAGTACTTCATGATAATTAACTGTTGGTTAATTATTATCTACCGGAGTGTAAGTTTACATTTTCATTTTAATTAATGATTACATTATAGCTAAAACATACAAACATCATATTATTTATTATATTATTATAGGTATACAGTAGGGATTTATTGAATCTGGAAATGACGTTCAATATTTCATAAGTTAATGCTGAATTTAATAATTGTCTCAATATTCATTATATTAGATTGAAATAAGGTATGATTAGGTTTTTAAAACTATACCTATAAATGTATTGAAGAAAGTTAATGGAACTATCATTTATTTATTTATTTGTTTATTTATGTTTTATTTAAAATATTGAAATTAACTATTTATTGTTCATAAAGTTTGTAAATAAAAGTTGATTTATAATTAAACTTACTGTGCCGTTGCTATGTGTCATTCATAACATCAGAAATCATAAACTTTGGATAGAGCATACATTGAAGAGCATACATTGAAGAGCATACATTGAAGTACATATTATTGTCTACATGATATAAGAATTTATTAATATTTTGAGAAAACATTAAGATGCTTTTCGTCTTTGGTAGTATATGATTGGTAAGGTACAATAAAATCCCATTTACCTTTTTCCATCATTGTGGCTTTGCGTAGTTGATTCTAGTATAAAATCATAAATGAATTATTAAACTTGTAAACAGATTTATTAAATAATGATATGATTAAATATATTTACTTAACGTTTTTTAAATTGTCAGTTGTCAATACAATAAGAGTCTCAATGATATATTAAATTATAAAAGAACCCAAGTATTCATGTTTATTAATTGCAAAGCTTTACCTGGACTAGCATCTGTCTTAGAAATCATATAGATGATTTAAAATTTCATAATTTTATGTGGTTCCACAAATTACGCTATCTTGTACATGGTCGGCCATAGGGTCGCATACCATAAAAATCGCAAATTGAGGTTTAAGGGTGATAAAATTGCACTTATAATTTGTTTAATATGTTTTATAATAATACTATGATAGGTCTTCGCGGTATACCCTGGCTGCGATCAAATAAATTATAAAAAGTTAGGTTAATTCATTAATTTTGTCTGTAGTAAATTGCCCCAGATGTTGATTGTGGTCTTTTGTGCATAAAATAAATAGTATGATATGCTTTTGGATACAGCTCTTAATAGCTGATAATGTGCAATGAGAGTTGATCAGTGACCAAGGTTGTAATTCCTAGTGCACTTACGTTACGTAGTTGAGATTACACAATTTACGGTTACAATTTATAGTGCCGCAACAAGTACGGCATGATGATGGGTAGTTGGAGGGGTGATGGAAGGTTGGTTACCACCTTTGTGAGCCATCAGGGTGGACGGCTCCGGGGATTTTGGTTACAATATATATAAAACAGGAGATGCATGATAACACTTATTGAGACAAATATAAGAACTTTGAACATCCAAGGGATGAAAGCGAAAATGGATAAAAATTTGATTTGTATATGTAGTTTATATGATGAAAGAAAGAGTACTTTTTTTTGTTGATATTCTAATGCATAAGAGCTGACAAAGACTAAGATAAACTGTATTGGCAGAAACAAAGATGAAAAGAGTGAAAGAGGGTAGACCTTTTGATTTAGTCTTTTATTAGGAAAACAGAAGATAGAACATTGTAACGAACAAAACAACTTTTATTAAATTGAGATATGAGAAGAAAAGTGAATATATTTTGTATAAATGTTTGAAAGAAGATAATAGAGGGATAGGAGGAAGTAAATGACTTTAACTTAAGAGAAGGTATGTATTTAACTTGGGTAACAAAATTTCTGGGCGTGTGACTTATATATAGAAATTTGTGACTTTGCCTAAGAAAAAAATCATTTTCCATATCGCATCAGATAAAAATAAAAGAAATATTTGTAAAAACAATTTTTAATAATAAAAAAAAAATTAATGTCAATTCTTTTTTTTTTTGACCGAATATTTACGATTTTAAATAAACAAATAATTCTAATGCTAGAGTTGGCAATGACAAGTAATGCCCCTTTCCCTCTTCCATTAATACCTTTTTTAAATACTGTTCTTAATATAATTTTCATTTGCTTCTAATCGAACAATTGTCTATTCATCTTTATATATAATCTATAATGAGATTATTTTCACAGCTTTTTTAATCTTATGCCAACTGATGAATGCTGGTTCATCACGAAATACTTATATTGGAAATCACTTATCTTTTTCACATATATGTTGTCATGGGTATTGGCTGTATAACATTGAGTGGATGACTGAAGAGAGCTTGAAAGTCTGGGTTCAAATCTCCACTTTAAAAATATTATTGATAATGTAGCAAGAGAAAAATTAAAAAAAAACCACAAAAAAAAAACATAAATTCACTTGATTTTCTTTTTAAAAAAGACTCCGATAATAATTTTCTTCAAACATTAACTACAGTTACTTATTTTTATTGTTTTATGTAGATGTTATTCTAACATTAGCAAGACTTTTCCATGTATTCAGTATCGTATGTTATTATGATATTACATTTTTTGCAAAGTAAAAAATAAGACAAATTAATCTAGTAAACTGCATTAATACATTTTTTTTTATACAAAGTTTCTAACGTAGGAAATGATTTTATTTTGCAAAGTTTAAAATGAATTAAAAGATTCTGTACTATTTAGGTTCCCAAGATTATTTATGTCTTTAATAAACTTATTAATATTCATTATTTAATTATGAATGAAATAAAAAGTGTAATTTAATGTACTGTATATACAAATATCTCAATTTGCCATGAAAGTGCGCACATATATATGCATTTGTGAGCATATGCATGTGTCTATATTTATGCATCAATGTATGTGTATATTTATATATTATATAATTTAATAAGCACTTTAGGACACTTTTTTGATATTAGGGGGAGTCACTAAATCACTGCTGATACAAAGGTAAGGTTCATAGAAAGTTAAAGAATTATAGACTGATAGCGGTAACATCAGTGCTATATAAAGTTTTTTCATATATGGTGGCTAGAAGGGTTGCAAAATGGATGGAAGAAAATAACATTGTTGGAGAAATGCAGGGAGGTTTTCGATCAGATAGGCATATATGAGATAGTTTATTTGTAGTTGCACAACTCATGGATATGAGTAAGAATACAGGTAGACAGTTATATATGGTTTTTGTAGATATAGAGAAGGTAGATTATGGGTAAGTTTAGTAAATTTGGGAATGGATGGAGCTTTAGTCAATATTATTAAGAAATTATTTGAAAATAATTACTATACGTATCAATTAGGGAATATAAAATCAGTTAAAGTTAAAAATGGGGTGAGACTAAGCCAAGGATGTCCTCTGTCACCTATTTTGTTTTTGTTGTATTTGAGAGAAATGGAGAGAGCAATAGAAAGACTAGGAAGAGGGGTAGAGATACCATTAATAGGTGGTAAGGAAGTATATATACTGTTGGGTATTTTATTTGCAGATGATGTTTTTTTGTGTGCAGAAAGAAGGAAAGATATGGAAGTTATGCTGAGGACATGCGCAAAGGTGGGTAAAGAGATGGGGATTAAATTTAGTGAAGAAAAATCAAAAGTAATGATGATTAATACTGGGGAAAGAGAAGACAAAGAATTTTTATTGGGGGATATAAAGTTAAGTGTGGTGAATAGATATAACTATTTGGGAATCATCTTAAGTAATCAGAGAAATTGCTTGGATGAATGGGAGAAAAAAATGATAAATGAAGCAAAGAAAAGAAAGGGATTGATAAAGAAATTAACAGTGTTCTCATATAATAAATATGATGTAGCTAGAATTGTATGGAAGGGAGTGGCAGTAGCAGGGTTAACATATGGTAATGATGCATTATGTGTTAGTAAAGGGGTATTAGATTACTTAGAAAAAGTACAAAGAGAAGTAGGAAGACATGCATTAGATGCAGAAGTGTGGATAGCAAAGGAGGCAATTCAAGGAGAAATGGGATGGTCAAGTTTTTATATGAGAGATGCAAAAAGCAAAATGAAAATGTTTGGTAGATTGCAGTTTATGGATAATAAAAGAATAGCCAAAATAGTATTTAATTGGGTTATGAGTAAAGGGCAGGCAACAAGTTGGGTGTGAAAGGTAATGTGATATGCAGAAGATTTAGATAAAGAATTTATGTCAGTATACTTATACAAAAGGTGGGATGATTGTGTTAGGAGAATTGTTGAGTGTTATAGTGAGAAGAATAGATGCATTAATAAAGAATAGGGAGTTGGAGAGATGGAGAACTAGTATGGAGAGTAAAAAGAGTTTAAATATTTATAGAAGTAAACAGAATATTGGGTGTGAGTTAATTTATGATAATAGCAAGGAAAGTAGTTTACTATTTAAGGCTTAGTTTACTATTTAAGGCTCGAATAGGATCTTTAGCAACAAGGGAATATACACATAAATGGAAAAATATGGGTGAATTAGTCTGCAAGTTGTGTAAGGAAGGCATAGAAAATATTAGGCATCTGTTAATTGAATGTAAATGTCTGAAAGCAGAAAGGGTACAAATAATGAAGTTGTGGAAGAATAAATATGAACCAAGTGATTATACAGAAAGTGGCTTATTGGTTTTTATGCTGGGTTTGGGAAAAGATAGGGGATTTTAGATATAAAGGCCATGGAGTTGACAAAGATTATATTGTGGAAATGGGATGGATCAGGATTAGAGAATATGGGAAAACTTAGGGTGGGGAATGGAAAGGGAAGTCAAAGTGGCTAACAGGTTTCTCTGGGCATAGTTGCTGAGAGATTTCTGACTCTGTATAAGGAGAAGACACAGTACATCACATCACAAAGTGACAAACAATTTTCAACAAATTTTTTTACAAAATTTGAAATTTATTTGAATATTTTATTTGTTAATTATAAAATTAATTTTAATATTTGCTAAATTCTAAATGTTGTTATTTTAGGTATATTACATCACCACATTTTTGCTCTTTCTGACATAAATTTAGTTATGTATTCTGCCACAATATTTTCGATAAGTACTCATACATACTTTAGATAAAATTTGAATTTTTTTTTGTTGGACAAAATATCCAGAATACTTTTTGATGAAATAAGTAAAATTATTTTAATTTGTTAATTATAAATATTATTTTTTTGAATTTTCGATAAAATTTGAAATATATATTTTTTATTGAACAAAATATATGAAACAGTTTCATATGCACTTTCAATGAAATCTCCAAAATTGTTTATTTGTATGTGTCTACAATATGATGCGATGCACTATGGCTTCTTCTTTCTTGGAGTCAAGAATCTCTCAGCCATTATCCCAGAGAAATCTGTTAGCCACTTTATCTTCTTTTTCCACTCCCCACTATAAGTTTTCCCATATTTTTCTCTATTTTGTTCCATTCCCTTTTTTCAACATTATCTTTGTCCACTCTATGGCCTTTATATTTAAATCCCTCTTTTTCCAAACCCAGCATAAAACCAGAGAATCCATTTTCTGTATAATCACTTTGTTTATATTTATTCTCCTGCAACTTCATTATTTATACCCTTTCTGCTTATAAGCATTTACAGTCAATTAACAGATGCATAGTATTTTCTATGGTTTCCTTACATAATTAGCATTCAAAATTATCCACACCTCCATTTGTTTATATTTCTTGTTGCTAATGATTCTGTTTGAGCCTTAAACAGTAACTTATTTTTCTTGCTATTATCATAAATTAACTCACACCCAATATTGTTTACTTCTATATGTATTTAAACTCTTTTTACTCTACATACTAGTTCCCCATACTCCATCTCCTTATTTTTTATTAATGCATCTATTCTACTATCCCATTCCTTGCCACTATAACATTCAACAATTTTCCTAACACAATCATCTCACCTTTTGTAAAATAATACTGACATATAGTGAGTTTTGCCTGTTTAATAAAATCTTTATCCAAATCTTTACCTTTCTTGCCCATCTTGTTACCTGTCTTTTACTCACTACCCAATTAAATACCTCTCATTGAAAGAAAAAACTAAAAATAAATTATATAGGTGAATATTAAAAATGGTTTAAATCAAAGTTTAATCCTATAATAATAAAGAATTAATTGAAAAGAATTCTTTTCAATTAATTCTTTTGTGATTTTGGTTTCATTAATTAAAAGAAAAAAACCCTCTATACTTATTTATATTGATAGAGTTCAATTAGATTAAATACCATATTATTTAATAGAAAAATATAGAAAAAGAAAACATATGGTTAAAAAGTATAAAATTGCATAAAAGAGTCACTGATAATATCAGTAGAAAATTAACTAATTTTAATATTAAAACTATCTTTTCCAGTAGCAAACAAAATTAGTGTTTTTTCCCCCATAAACCTAAAGACTGAGTACTTTGAGAATATCAGGTGTCTATGTAATTCCATGTTAACAGTGCCCAAGAAGTTGTGTAGGTCAGTCATACAAATGTATTAGTGTTACAATTAGAGAACATAAAAATGTTTTTAATCAAAAGTCATTACATCAGATTTTACATCATATTTTTTAGAACTTGATCTCACACCTGATTTTGTTAGTTCTAAAATACTTGCTAATTTGGAAAAATATAATTTAAGAACTATCAGTCTATTGAAATATTGAAAAGACCTGATGGTTTAAAAAAATCTGATGAAGCACAATATATTATTTTATCTCTTCTAAAATCAAATTGGAATCAATTAATTGTAAAAAAATGAAATATATATATATTTTTTGCTAATTCACCTTTTTGAATGATCAACCATCAAATAGGTCAAGCGTTGTTGGCCTAGTGGTTAGCATAGCTGCCTTCCAAACAGCTGGCCCGGGTTTGCTTCCTGGTCAACACATTTGACATATAAAAAAACAAACAAAAAAAGCCCCTCATATATATAAAAACATAAATAATTAGCGGTATCAACAATATTGTAGTTTAAATTCTTCTGAAATGCTTTCTATTACGTAGTAATCCTCGTCAGCTTTAATTGAATTTTAATTTTTTTTAAACTTAACGTTATGTATATTTCCATAAGCTGTGTATGGCCGCATTTGCAACTTGCCTATTAATAACGTCATCCTTATATTTATATTTGAGTGTTCTTTGCTTCACATTTAATCTCATTATTACTTAAGACATAATAATTTTTCTTTAAGATCTTAATCTTGGAAAAAATCGATGTTATTTCATCAAAATGTTGGATATTAAAACAAAATAGTACAATGTACAACCCTGTAAATCTTTATTTTAATCATATAACCCCCAAAATATTAAAAATAATATATATATACAAAGAGATAAATGTACAGATAAATTCATAATTAAAGATATATTTAGCATTTTTTAAAAACTAAGATCTTTAATAATAATACTTAGAAACACAAATTGATTAATTTTCAACAGAATAAAATTGTTCCTATTGCCATTGTAAAAAAAAAAAAAATGGTTAACATAATTTATCAAGTTCAGTGATGCATGAGAAATATAAAGACAGATGACGATGTTCAGCCCAATTATGTGAATTTCTTTATATATATAATGATATTATTATGTGATATCTGTATTTCTTTGAAATATATATATATATATCAATGTCCATTTTAAATGATTCAGTTTATATAAAAGTGCTTCAATAACATCACCAGGATCACAAACAAACGCATATTAAATTCTTATGACTTTGATTGTATTAAAATTTATGTTAGATATGTGAGTGATGTGTTTGTTTGTGGTCCTGGTGATGTTATTGAAGCACTTTTATATAAGCTGAATAATTTAAACAATTTAAAATGAACAATTGATAAAGAAGAAAATAGAAAAATAAAATTTTTGAGATATTCACACTCAACAATTGCTTAATGGTAAAATTCACTTTTCATTTTTACTTGAATGAAGATGGACAATTCATGAACTTGGAAATTTTTGAGTGACAAATCATTTTTATTTAAATAGCAATATTAATTCACAAGTACTACCCAGATGAAGGAATCATTCTACGTTTTAACATATAACTTTTCAATTGCAGAAATTTGCTACATGATGTGTTTGTTTTTGTTGTATCATTTATGTTTTGAAAAAAAAAATCTACTGAAAGAATAATCCTTTTTGAAAATGTTGACAGGTTTTGAAAAATGTTATTCTGTATTTTCTAATCATGAATATGTCAGAAAAAAGATTCATTATTTTTTGGTACACCTCATTCTTTCTTTGACGTCAATGTCTTTTTTTTTCTTTTGTGAAGATAAATCAAAACATATTTTATCAAATTTACATTTTTGATTTTGCAGTCTTGAAAGAGAAAATAATACTGCATATGAAACAATTTAATGCAGAAAGAATGCCATTCAGGGAACTTGTTTTTTTTTTTTTTTTTGACATTTGATTGAAGAATACAATGATCCCTACCCATAACCTGTGCAAAAAAATATTAAATCATATTTAACATTTCTTAACTTTTAACACCCATTTATTCTCAATATCACATAATCTTTGGTAAAGAAAAAACTAAAATAGTAGCAACTCTCACCATATAATAATGACATCTAATGGAAACTATAGTAAAGTATATCAATAAGGAGCCTTGGATTTGAGAGTAATGCATCTAGACTTTTGGATTTAATGCATCTCTCTAGTAATTACTCTTTATCTATTTACTCAGCTATAAGCAATGAGCCTAAATTGAAAACACAATAATGTTTTCTATCCAAAATAATTTGCCTCTATGGTCATAGAGATTTAACACATTTCTATATATATAATTTGGTATCTTTAGTTTTTTAATAACCGTAATCACCAAAATCCTTTGGCTAGGATTGGTATTAAACCATTAAAGCATCACATGACTATCATTTCTTTTTCTTTTTTTATGCAAGCTATTAAAATAATAGTAACTCTCTCCATATGATAGTGCTATCTAGGATAAGCTATAGTAATCAAAGGATGTTGGTAACTATGGTTATTAAAAAACTAAACAAAGATACCAAAATATATAGATACTGAACTGGATTCAGATCTGTATAATTATACGGGCAAATTAATTTGGATTGAAAACATTATTGTGTTTTCAGTTTGGGCTATTGATTTATAGTTGACTAAACAATAAAAAGTAGTTGCTGGATAAATGCATTAGATCCAAGTTCTAAGTGCATTGCTGACAAACCCAAGGCTTCACACTGATGACAGCCATAGGTTGGACTAGCATCGGGACACTAGATAGAAATTTAAATGCACAAACCTTCTGGCATCTATTGATTATTACATTTTACACTAGATGACACTATTATGTGGAGGGTTGCTACTATTTTAATAACTTGTACAAGAAAAATAAATGTTTTCATGTGATGCTGTAATGGTTTAATAAAAAACTAATTAAACTTTTTTTTCCATAAATCATAAAGCATATGTTTGAAATATTTATGCTATTTTTGAGTCTTATATAATAGATGCAAATGTATAATACAGTATTTGAATATCTCTTTCATTGTAATTTAACCCTTGAAAAAAATGATTGCAATTATAAAATAAAAATATGATCTATATTAATATAAAAATAATTAAAAAAATAAAATTTAATTAACCCTTTGGACAGTAGCCTGTGCTTGGAATATGATGTATATATATATATTCTTGGCTGTTTGTTTTTTTTAATATTTTCTTACTTTTAAATACATGACTTTTGAAGATTTCTATGTAATTTTAGATTCTCTCTGATGTTCACAAATTCTAATTGATAATCTCTTTTAAATAATCTATACTGTATATTATGATCTGGAGATTTTGCATGGGAACAATATCTATTTTTTTTACTTTCGGGGATTACTTCTCAGATATATATACTCTAATTAGTTTATCAAGTAAATGAAATACTCTCAATCTAAAGCATAAGAAAAATTTTTTAGAGAAAGAAACATTGTCTTCTCTCTTTATCTCAATTTCTTTTATAGCAGTTTATCTAAAGCACTTTGGAAAGAAGGCCTGAATATTTTTAAATAAATCACATTACTTTTAAGGCTACACTTCGCCAATAACATTCAAATAATGAAATATATAAATACAAACATTTACAGTGATTAATATTATGTAATATATTCTTACTGCTGGTTTATTAAGTAAATTAAATACTCAATGCGTTACATAATATTAATCACTGGGAATGTTTACATTTATATATTTCATTATTTGAATGTCATTGACAAGATGTAAAATTAAAAATTTCATAAATATCAATTAAAATAATATAAAGCAATCTAAAATATAAGTTTAAAAGTAATATGATTGATTTAAAAATATTCAAGCTTTCTTTCCAAATTACTTTAGATAAGCTGCTATAAAATAAATTGAGGGAAAGAGAGAAGACAGCCTGTTCCTTTCTCTAAAAAAGTTTTGTCTTGTGCTTTGGATTGAGAGTATTTTGTTTACATAATAAAGCAGTTGTTAGAGCATTAATCTTTATGTATTACATAATAGCTAGGAATGTTTATATTTATATAAAGGAAAAGGCATACACACAGATTATATTATAAATATTTTTTGTAATGCCAATAAAGTAACATTTCTATTGCAGAACATAGTAATGGATAAAGAAATTAAAGAAGAAATTGAGGAAGGAATTATAATAGAAATTATTCAAGGCCGAAATACAGTAAGTTTTATATTGTAATTATTTGAGTGATAAACCAGTTTATTTTTTTTTATAGTTTGAATTTACTATGCATTAAAGGTTCATAGTATAGTGTTTGGGATTTATGTCTGGCATGTTTTTAAAGTTTAAACGTGTAGAAAACTCAGCCAATCATTTAATTTTTGTTTGTTAAATACATATCTATTGTTCATTAACTAAAAAATAAAACAAATATTGTAATTTGATGAAATATTTTCCTCTTAGAACTTGTCTAGTTTGATGAATATTGTCTTCTTTTTACTATTTTTCTGTTGAGTGATCCAGAGAAAATTTTCACTTGCAGTAAACTACTTAAGGTTGCCATAGCTTTTCACTTTATATTTTGCACTGTTAAGAAATAAAAATATTAAAATCTTCAACATAATGAATACAGTTATACTTTGAATCCTCATGCTATGACACTTTAGAAGAGATAAGTAGAAAGTCTCTACTTAGTTTTAATAAAAGTTGTTTATTAATCATTTTTATGTACATGCCATAATTTTTATTTATTATGCTTGATTCATGGTTTCCATTACTTTAATCTAATATTATACTATGAAGTTTCTTTCTTAGTTTTTTAATTACAAAATGCACTAATTCTAAGAGTCTTTGGTGCATATATATATTGTACCGCTAACGGGTAGCTCGAGTTACATATTTTTTCATTTAAAATAAATGATCACATTTATTAAAAAGGTAATAATTAATGAATTGTTTTAAAATGCACTTTAAAAATAAAATAAAAAGATTGCTTATATTTTGATTTTAAAATATAATAAAACTATTTGTTAAAAAGCAAGGGGGGGGGGATCTAAAAAAAAATAGAGAAAATTTAAAACTTTTTTTTTCTCTCTCTCTCTCTTGGTAAAGAAAACTCCTTTTATAATGTATAAAGTAAGCAAATATGAAATCTGACTAAAAATTAGTCTGTAAAAATAAAATGTTTGTAAAACTTTCAAAAATATAATTAATTAGTTTATAAGATTGCTGATTAAATTGTATTAATTAAAAAACTGTAAACTATTTTATGAGATCATTAGATGAATCTGAATGGATTAAGATTAAGGCAAATGCAAAAGCAATTAATTAAAGAAAAGCAAAATTAATTAAAAGCAAGTCAAGATAAAATAAAACAATGTGAAAGTTAAAATATAAAAGTTACATCTTTGTTATTGTTCTTCAGTCTGGTCTGGATTTTGTGATCAAGTTATTCCAGTGGTCAATTTGTTATTAATCCAGAATCCAGATTCTTTCTAAAAAATGCAGTAGTAAGCCAATAGTTACTGCTGCAGTCAACATTAATGGAGAGGCTGCATAAGCCATGGAAGTGTCTGATAGGGCTTCATGCCCCAAGTCCTCAGCAATCAACTGTGCTTGCCTGAACCAACACTCAAAACAAATGCCTAGATAGTGAATCGATGCAGCGGCTAATCTCTCTCTTCCATTGTTGATCCAAAGAAAGGAAGATAAGCTCTGGAAATCATCAATAGAGAAACAAAAGGTCAACTGATTGGAAAGCAAAACCAAATGGAAACAAAAGCCATTGGACAATATGCACAAAATAAAAAAATCTAGGTAAATATACTTTTAAATAGCACTCTAGACTCTTTATTTTAAATGAATGAACTTAAATTAATAGACTATTATAACTATAGCCTAAGTCATTTATATTTTTATTATGTCAAATCTTTTATTGTTATAGTGTGTTAAATATATGTGTGCATAAATAAATATTAATATTTTTTCTAATTGTTATTTTGTCTATTTTCTCTTTCTCTCTTGTCACTGCACCACCAGTAAATTATTGTAGAGTTATTTTATGTGTTAAGTAAACATGCTGGACCCTGAAACAGAGTGTGAGCTAGTAATGGGATATTTCAGTGCTAGATTGTGTGCCTGTCATTCAAAGCATGCTGCTTATATAACTTATGATTGGCTGGTGCCTTAAGTTGATCCTCAAAACAAATAAAATGCTTTGGATAATAGGGGTTTGAATCTAGCAGTTGAGGTGGGTCACAGTCTGGAAATGTGATCATGTTATGCTTTGCATATTTCAATCTGATGGTGGGCATCATTGATGGCTCTGCTATCGATGGTATTCTCCTCTCTGCTTGAATGGCCGGTTCATTCATGTAATATTAAAAATAAATTACATTAAAAGGTATTTAAATCCATTTAAACCCAATAAAATAAGATCCTTCTTAAATGGACCCAGTTCAATATAGTAAAAAGTGATTTAAAAAGACAATATGCTATTATTGTCAAACAACACAATTTATTTTAGCATATAACCGTTATATAAATATCACATCATTATATTTAATACTTAATATTTTACAAGTATTTATTAAGATTTATATTTTAATAAAATATTATCCAATAATTTTGAAATTATTTTAGATAAAGCACTTTGCTGCTAAATAATAAAATTCTCTCTTAATAAGTATATGTATGAGAAAGACATTAGTTCATCTGAAATAAAAATAAAGCAAAGAAAACTATATACAGGTAAACTCTCCTAACATATGTAAACAGTTTGTTCAACAACTTTTTGTGAAACCCAATTTACGTGCAAATTTAATTAAGAAAACACAGACCTTTTTTGGCGCAGATTGGGCTATGTAAAAAGTTGTGGAATAAACTACTTAAGTAAATTGGGAGCCACCTGTATATGTTTTTCTTCATTATTTTACAGATATAAATAACTATATATTTATTCATCAACTGATATTAGACATCTATTTGTTTGGCTAATGATTAACTTTTTAAAAAAATGCTATAATCATCTAATTTTTTTCTCTAATCTAAGTAAATGACAAAAGTTATAACATAATTATTATAGGCTTGTTCATTGGGTGAGTTTAGGTTATTAAAATATATAGTTAAATAGTTTATTGCTTTGGAATTCAAAAGAAGTTTGTGCACTGGAGGGTCAAAGTTGAAGCCACAATCGATGGACCAAGAACTCCAAAGTCTACCACCCCATTAAACTGTGCTGGATAGTTAAGTCAAAAGAGATTCACATATTACTGTAGGAAACTCTAAGAGAGATTTTTGTGTTGACTTGATATAATTTTTAATTTATCTTTCTTTATTGTAAAGTTGTAATTTGCAAATTTGAAATTAATATATACATTAAGCTTCTCAGTTATTTTCAATTTTTAATTGCTATTAGGCTTATTTTTTATATAGATGTTTTGAAATATAGATAAAAAACAGTTCTCATACATACAGTTATTTGTATGACAAACTTTTTTGCCTAAAGGCAAGTTGGATTAATTAGGCAAGAGAGTACCATGATCAAAATTGTCCTTGATAATTTACCATTATTCATCTCTTAATTTTAGTAATTCAACTTCATTAAGTTGCTTAGTTGCAGTGTATGATTATATTAAAAACTTCAAATTTGATGAAAATATTTAATGAAATGTCACTAGTTGAAGATAGATTTAGAAATAAGCTTCAGAAATAGTTTGATTTTTTAAAATGAACGCAGAAATGTTCTAATTTTGAACTTAAAAGGATGTCTTGTCTGCAAAAATGATGAAAAGTTAAGTAAAAACATGTACATGCATGTCATACTTTTAACAGTAATTTAATATCCTATTTTCTTATGTTTAAATCTTATTTTTGAAATGTATGCAGTAAATAAAATATCTAATAAATTTATCAATATGTATTTTTTTAAAAAAAAAAAAGAAATATCAAGGAAAATTTCTTGATAATATTATTTAGATTCATCTGAATTTTATAACTTCTTGAAAAAGTATTGTTAAATAAAATAGGCTGCATTTAATAGTTAAAATTAATAAACAAAATTTCATTAAAGTCACACAACATTAGTGTATTAAATAAACAGTATAATAATGTAAATATACATAAATTATGGAAAGTTCACCATTCATGTGGAAATGTTAGTGTTGTGCGACTTTAATGAGATTTTTTTAAATTTTAACTGTCCAATTGTAATCAAAATGGTACACATTACCATAAGCTGGATATAGATATTATTATTTTTTTATTATGGTATAGTGAATATTGTAGACTTTATTCCAGAGTATTTTGATTATCTATATATAAACTGATAATTTTTGACAGGTGGAAATGTTTGAATTTTATAATATAGAAATATCTGTTTAAATTATCATATGCTAGAAATCATTATCAGATATTAATAGACAAATAGAAAACTATAAACGCTTTTTGCATTCAAAAGTGTACAATTTTAAATGCAATTTCTTGATATTCTATAGAGACTAAAGTGTTACAGTATTTGTATTATTAATTTATATCATCTGTCTGAATGGTGGAACGGTATATTATAAGGAATTGTGAAAGGTTGTAAACTTTTTTTCTTTCACCATATATAAAATCAAGATATTGCATTTAAAAGTGTACATTTATAAATATAGAAAACATTTATAGTTTGCTATTTGTCTATTAACATCTGACAATGATTTCTATTATATAAAAATTTAAACAGATATTTCCATATATTATAAAATTAAAATTAGAACAAGTTAATCAACAATCAATCTTTGATTAGAATTAAGAGATGCACTATAAAATCTTAGACTAATCATCATCTAGTCAAGAGCAAATGTGGAGTATAATATTACAAAAGCAATTGTCAATATTTCATCTGCATGCGCAAAGTGCTGTGATCATTATATCAATGTTGATAATTATCAATTCTCTGGACTATCTGTTACCAAAAGCCAATGTCCATCTTTAAATTAGTCATAAAATTCACAAAATGAATGAACTTTAATGGTAATCTTCATTACTTTAGCATCTAAATAATTCTCATTTTTTTATAGATATTTCAAGCAGACATACACACATACCATTATGTCCAAATTAGCCTTTGGATCACAATGATTCTAGTAATTGTGAACAAGAAAAGATACAGTTGAACTATTCTAATATTAAATAATTTTACTAGAATAAGTTGAAATAATAATTAATCAATTTATTGTTTAGAAATAATAATAAAATGAAAAATATTGTCTCTACAAATAAATTATTCTGATTTTGACTATTGACATATATTACATATTTCTATAGATGGAAAAACTAAACCAACAGTTTTAAAGTGTAGTTTACAAATATGTAAATTGTAGTTATTAAATAAACACATATTTATGCACACATATTCACATCTAATAATATAAACTTTTTCAATCATTAATAAACCAATAAGTATTATTCTATGTTAACCAAATATAAATAATTGAATGTTAAATGTATACATAAACAAGTATATACATATGTGCATATTTTAATATAAAATATTTCAGTTAATTATTTTAACATTTAAACTGAATTTTTTTGCAATCTAATTATAATAATCTACATTTTCACACATCGAAACAAAATATATTTGTTTGTTTTTTCTAATCCTAAACCAAGCTTTTTATGAATGGCATAATAAAACTCTAAAAAAATATACGTAGTTTTTCCCTCTCTGGAGGCTTTAAACTATTCAGGTGCTTTTTCTTTTCAGCTGGATAATTTATTCCATTTATTTAAAAGTTGTTTACTTCCAAAAATTATAAGTTTTGTCTTCATTGGAAATGACTTGGGTAGAATAGCTTATTTTCTTTATTCTTTAGAATTATATTCCCACTATACATGTATTTTCTCAATATCCTATATTTTTCTCTTTTATATTTCTGTAAGCTTCATTCATGAAATAGGTCTCATGCATAGACAGTATATATATAACTGATAGTATATTTCTTTTATCTATGTTTCCATGAATATATAAAATAGCTTATAAATAAAATACAACATCTCAAGATTATTAGACTGCCTTTTTATTATCATGCTTGGGATAACTCCATTCAACTTTCATATATTTCAAACTATATCTAGGCAAGTGGTCTACTCACATATTGGGCTCTGAAATCACAGAAAAGCTACACCTATTTTCCTGGAAGTTCAAATCTGACTAACATGGATACCAGCAACTATCATTCCTTTTCAAAACTTTGTAGTTTCTACATCCTCTCTCTAATTAAAAATCAGTTCACCTGAATCCACTATTTATATCGTGCAGTTGAATTTAAAACAGGGAGATCACAATAAATTATTTTCATCTTGATTAATAAAAACAAGATAATCACCATTGTTATTAATTTTTAATGTATATTAATCCTTTAGGTTAAATCAGATTATGGAATGAACTATAAACAATGTAGATTATAAAGAAAAAACACTTTCTTTTATCCAAAAATATTTTTATTTTTTCTTTACATTAAAATTTAGATTTTTGGTTAAAATCTGAAGTAAAATAAAATATTTGGAATAAAGAGATTTTTTTAATATATGTAAATAATTTATGATATTTAAAAAAATCAAATATTAATCAATATTTAAGCCATTTCTGATTTTATTTTAAATAATTATATAAATAAATTTTATCTGTATTCATTTTTACTTTTCCTTTTAAGCTTTAAATCTACATGCACATACATTTTATGTTGTGTGCCATGAGACCAATCCATATTATAACGATCCAAATGGAAATGAAGATCAAATCTAACCGCAATATGCACTACCGGGGTGCCATCTAGGCATTTGAGCCTAGAAAAATTTATAAAGTAGGCAGATACACGCTGTTAAGATTCCACTTAATTTAAATATTCAGATAGTTAGCCCAAGTCACTAGCTCAGGGAATAGCAGAGATAATAAAATATAACTTTATATTTAAGATTGGCCTTGGCACATGTATATAAAATAATTTTTTTAAAAAAATTATTAAAATAAAAAAAATAATCTTTCGTGAAAGAAAAAGATATGAATCAAATAGTTTTCCATCGGCAGTTTTTGAAATAAAAAGCTACCATTAATTAATCAGAAGGAGAGAGGGGTGTTTCGTTAGAAAAATTAAACTAAAGGTTTGATAAAAAGGAAGTAAAGAGTTTTCGTATTAGTATTCGTAAAATATAAATAATTTAAAGTTTAAAAAAATACAAATCTCTTTTTATTCGAATTAAAGAAAAATAATCTTAAAACTAGTATATATGTGTGATTGTAAATAAATAAAAAAAATGTATGCGAAATAAAAGAAGATTATCATTAAAAACACGGCAATGCCTATTAATTAAAATATAAAACTACAGGATTAAAAAGCTTGTCTCCAACGGATTAGATATAAATTAAAATATAAAACAATATGTTTTGCATGGCTATTACTAATTAAGCAATCTTCCAAAACACGTTTATCAAAGGATTAATTGCTAAAGAATTTTGACAACAGATATTTGCCGGAGGATAGTTAAAGCTATCAATAAGATCTCCCATTTTTCTCGAACATGCCGCTTCATCCCTGAAACATTTATAAGATTATAAATGTATTAGGAAGGAGTTTGAAACCGGCCAAAACTTATATATACATATAAGTAGGTGGTTTCTGCAGATCGACCCGGTACAATATCAATATATATATCTTGCAATGATTACCTTTAGAATAGTTATATAAACAATCTATGTAGCAGAGAGCTTGAATCCATTTTTTATATTAGTTATCTCTTAGCTTAATTTATTTTACTGAACATAACCAGTAATGGTAGAGGACAAGCCATAACCATTTCTAATTAAATCCCATCTGAAACTTTAACTAATTCATGTCATTCATTATTATGTTTTCTCTAACATAATTTTCTAGTAAATTAGGTTGTCTTATAATATGACCAAAATAAGTAAATTTAAAGTTTAGGTCTAATCAAGATTGTTATTATTATTCTCATCCTAATTTATTTTCTTGCTTTCATTTTTATTTTATTTTGTTAATGTAATTGCCTGATTATTTCAATCATTTTTTAATTTTTAGCGTGTAACCAAAGGTAATAAAGTTACCACATCTGTAGTTAAGATAGAACATGGTGATCTTTTTATTGGTGCAACTGATCCTGTTTCTTGTCTGACAGGTGTACCCACAGAATTTAATTTCAAAGTTACATTTAAACCTATTCTTAAGACAACTGAACATATTGAAAATTTAGCCAACACTCCAATATTAAGTAAGATATTTTATTTATTTTTAAAGTCAATTTATATGATTTAGAAAATAAGACTTTATTATTGTAAAAAAAAAATATATATTTTAAATAACTTACTGTTGTATCTTCAAAATTTGTCTCTATGTTTATATAATCTATTAAGATTACAATGTTACAAAGCATTATTTTTAGGAACTATCAGAATCCAGAATGTTAAACAATTCAAAATACAGCAAAACTCTCCATATAGTAGTGCCATCTTGTGCTAACAAGAACAATCAATGGATGCCAGAAGGCTTGTGCATAAAATCCCTATCTAGTGCCTACTCATCCAATATCCCCAGACTAGTTTCTGGCTAGTTTCTGGCTTGTGCTAGTATGAGATAGTGATCATGTAATCCAGAATGTTATTATTTTTTTCTTTTTTGAAACAAAAGAAGCAATATTATTGAGAACGTTTTGGAAAATACATATTCAGATGAAGAGCAGTATGAACTCTCAAATATTTCAACTGATTTTATAGATTTTTTAAACAAAATTCTAGTTTTCTTTATTTTATATACTCTCATTTTATATTTTGAAATAATTACTATTTTTATTTAATGTTTTATCATGCAGACCCTTCTATTTATTAAAGTTTAAATGAGATTTTTCATCTATTTTTTGTAAAATAGAATTCAGCTATGGTGTAGACAGAAAACAGCCAATTAAAAACTGACAATGCACACTGAAATCAGATTATTTATTAATAGTATGTATTTATTTGTATTCTTATAAGGCAAAAGTGAAATCACTTTTACTTTATTTCCTAGTTGTAAATAAGGGAAATAAATCAAAAATCAAAGCTGGAAATATCAATTTTTTTTTGTTCTGCTTGAAGAACAAAATAAATAATGAATAAAATTAAATAACCCAACAATGTAAATTTAATTTAAAATGAGATAACTCTTAACTAGGAAAGTCTGAAATTAAAAGATCAACAAAGCTAAGCTTGATTGACCATATTATAAGTTTAAACAAATGGCAAAACTAAGGCCTAATACACTTAAATCAATTAAAAATTCAAATATCTTGCTTAATTGAAGATCTACTCTACAAATCTTACACTAAAAGGATATATTGCATGATAGCTCAAGAGGTCTATGATTTACTTATATAATTATAATGGATGTTTATGAAAACTGACCTTAACTGATCTCAGCTAAAGTGATTCAAATGACATATATATATTAAGGAAAATACATACAATTACAGCATGATATATATATATATATATATTTATTAAGGAAAATACATACAATTACAGCATGAATCTTTTAGTTTATAATCATTACTAATTGTTCATTTATAGCTTGGCTCAGATCTTCTGAGCAGAGGCTGATTGTCTAGTGGTAAAATTTGCACCCAAGTATCAACATAGAGATGCTCAGGTGCTAGTAAATGATCTCTGTTTTTTAGCCTGTCTATAGTTTCTCTATACACCATCCATGGTTCCAGACTGTCCTGTCTAAAGATGAGCCTATTTCTCATTAGCCACATGGAATATAATAGAAATATTGCCATTCATATCATGGTGTATTTGCCATTCTTTAGAGCTTCACTTATTGACAAGATATTCTTATCAGGGGTCATAACTCTTGCTGTGATCTCCTGCCTGATTCATGCTAGATGAGTGCAATTGAAAAAATATGTTTGCTCGTTTCATCTTCTAATTTACACAAATTACATGTTGTATTCAATCTGGAAAATTCTTTTCTGGTCACCAGAAAGTGGTTCGTTGGAAGTGAGTTTAGATTATATTTGATTATAAAATCAATGAACTTGGGCTCAAAACCCCATAGTTTTGAGATATATTTATCACTTCAAATAAATTAAAAATCAATTCAAGTTTTAACATTATTTTCAAAACTAATTTAACTTTTATAATTGTATATAAACACCTGGTTTTCTAATTGCAAAAGTAAATCTATAATTGTGACACATGATGATTATATTTTAGAAAAACAAAACTTTGGCAGATGAGGGAGGGATTATAAAACATCTTTGCTCTTTTAATTAATTAGTTTGTTTTTAATATAGTTCTCAGAATAAAATGTGTTTACAAAAATTAGCCCTCTGTCACCTGATTTTTGAATATAAATCTAGCATATTGTACCAGTCAGTTCGAATGATCACACAACTCGATTTAGAATCTGAGCACAAGTACCTTGAGTCCAATCATGCATGAGATACACATATCAGGAACACTCATGAACTCTGCCCTGTATGCCCAGCTTCCAAATTCAATTACTTATGAGCAGCAACTCCGATGATACTAGATTATTTAATTTATTTCTGGCCGACATCACACAACAGAGAAACAAAGAGACTCAAGGAAAAATCATGGTAAGTGCGTGTATACATACAGTAAAGACAAATATATATATATATATATAACATTAGTGGGATCTTATAACTTTCCACATCATGATATTAATAATTTAATAACTATATCTTAAAATTAACTAAATCAATTAAATAAACAAATTGCAATGATCAGAGATGCTTCGTTTTATATTATATTTAATCATAAACATAAAAAAAATTAGAACTTTATATATTGAATTATATTAGGTAATTAGCCTCATATTAAAAGTAAGTTGTGTTGTGCTTATTTCACACTTTAACATGGGTATTTACATATAAGTTTACATTATTATTACTTTTGATGTGGTATTATGATATTTCAATAATTAATCTAATTCAATTATGTAGCATACAATTATAACAATTCACCCAAATTACAAGAGAGAAGCACAACCTTGACTGATATCAGGAGGATTTACGTAATTGTTGGTTGACTAACTGACCAAATTATCATAAGTTTATTGTATATGAAAAATATATGCAATAAAGATTTATTTACTTTATTTGAATGAGTAATGTATGTGGGAGTATTTCTGTAAATAATGATCTCTTGAGTCATTAAGTGACACATTAAAAGAAAATGAAGTAATCTATGAACTACATTTAGCTAGACCACAACATCACATCTGTAGATATTTATAGGCTTAAGATTGAAAATGAGGAATATAATATAATTAAGCATTGCGGTGCTAACATAAAGGCCAAGTAAGATTTTCGGATCCATTTCTTGGAAGTAGAATGTTTTATCATTTGAAGTAAAATATATGCTGACTTGCCACATCCACATTTTTGTGGAATCGGCTGTTAGGAGTTGAGGGTCTCAGATGGAGTTGCTATGGGTCAAACTTTGGTGGAATTATCCCATGCAGAGCTCTCGTCACATGAGTAGAAGGTTCAGAGTCATCCATTGCCCTGATTATGACCTAAATAAAGATGAGATGGTGTGGACTTTCTGATGCACATCTTTTGATAAAGCTTGATTATGAAAGATAAGAGCCTATGCTAGCAACACTTGGGATAGACTAATAACTAGTCAAGATATCTTATTACCTATAGCAATAATATCAAATGTGATGGTGTGATTGGATTACAAAACAAAGATCAAAAGGCATTATCATAGAATTATAATTAAACTTAACATAAACCAACATTCTACCCCCCCCTTTCATTTCATTCTTCAATAAAACTCCACATACGTGTAACATAGATACATTTTACAGCCTAAGGTGTGCTCTAATTAATAAAGTATACATATATGTTTGAATGGGCAAGAATCAAGAAATATCAAATATATATATAATTAATATATTTGTTTTAGAATTAATATTGCGCTAGTAAAATAGTTATAAATAGATAAATACTTGTATAACTCATAAACTAATCAAAGGTAACACTTTAATTTTCTCCTCTGTTATTTATGCAAAATGTATAATGGATAAAAAATATTTAAAATCTTCTCCTAACCTAGCAAGCGTCTGTAGTTTTTAAAGTAAAAACAAAATAATTAATGAATTGGTGTTCCTCTTTAATAGATCTAGTCTAAAATGTCTAGCATTTGATATTTTGTACTAAATATTATGTAGCAAAATTGATAAGCCATATCATTCTATTTTTGCATCAAGTTACATACATATAATGTCCTGCACAACATGCATATCAAAGGCTAAACATAAGTCATATAAAAATATACCATATTGTATAGTAAATATTGCACATAAGATAATTTCCAATTTAAAAAATTATATTATACCAATAAATTATAGTTTTATTAGCATGGTAATCAGCCAGACATTATGATAATTTCTAAATAGCATATACTTTGGTAATATATTAATGAGCATGCATAAGAGAAATAATGAGATATTAGATTCAAGAATAGCATAGAATATTTCTTCTTTGTTTTTATAGGAAGATTAAATAATTGAAAATGTTTTTTTTTCTTCTTTGTTTTGTTTGGTTGTTAAATTTTCTTTTACAATTGGCAAGTTGCCTTTAAGCTATTATTATTGAAAAGAAGATGACATGTTTAATATAGAATAGATGCTTGAAACTGATTAAGGAGTTGTATGACTCCGTATAATGATATACAGTGAATCAGTAATTAGTGATTTCAAATCACAAGTACGAGTATGATTAATTTTTAATTATTATTGATATAGTACCAAGTTAGATTATGTATAGATAATCAGGGTCATATTTTCAATTAACAAATCTATCTTTACCCAAGTAAATTCAAGATCTGGTAATAATTGATGAGTTGTCAACCTACATCAGGGGTCCCCATCCCTATGCCCGTGGGCAACATGGCACCCGCAGACCATTTTTTGTGTGCCCACCGCTATCCGAACACGATAAAAAATTATTTATCTGCTACAAATAAATTTAATTTTTAAAATTTCTTATAAATTATTGTATTATATTGCAATCAAATTGTAGGGCATACTATACTTTTACAGCGTAAAAATATAAACATTAATTATATGTTAAAATTTTATATTTGAAATAAATATTTTTTTGTACATTATGTGTATTATTAACAATATCCAACTATAAATTTACATTGAAAAAATAAATGGTACCCGCCACCTGGCCAATATTATAGAATATGCTCTTAAGTGCAAAAAGGTTGGGGACCCCTGACCTACATGATTATATGTAATGCACATCTTGTAAAATTTTCTCACCTATTTAACTGGTGACCAAGTTTACTGTTTGAATATATATTAAGACAGATTGCCTCTCTTGATTTATACTCAATAAAATAAAAGTAATTGGCAACCATGCATTGAAGTCAGGATTTATTAATCAAATTTAGATGTTATCAAAGTTGGTTTCTATATATTATAGGTACAGTGTGTAAAAAATGGAGTCATTTTATTTATTTGGTTTTGAAAAAACTAAATCTAATTTATTTTAGCTAAATAAACTTGTTTAAAAGTTACACTATAGAAATATAAATTATTTTAAGTAATGTTGAATTAATAAACGGTTTGATAAAATACTTTATCACAATAGTAAATTCTTTGTTCAATGTTTTCAAAATGTTTTAAAATTTCAATAAGTCATATTTTTTAGAGATTAAGATAACTACTAGTTGTCATGCAAGTAAGTATGGTGTTTTTTATCTGAGGAATTTTATAAATGTAAGTGATTAAAACTAATTATTGGCTTGTTTTAATTATATTTAAAAAATATGTTCAGCAAAAAGAGAAAGTTGTATAAATAGGCAGACTCAGATAATAATTTTTTGTAATCATTTGCAAATGATCTTGGACTTTACTCCAGGTTTTGAGACATTTCTTTTGAGGAATATATTTTTCCCATGCTTGAGTTTTGATTTTATATGTAGTTTATTCACATGATGATTTTAACTGCTATTCTGGATTGTTAGAGGTCATTTCTTTGTACTTTTATGTGGCATAGGATCGAATGCATATTGTATAAGTCTTCTGTAATTGACTTGGCATCATGAATTTTTGAAGTTTGTATATTTTATTATTGCTTATTATTTAAAATTAAAAGTGAAATGTGTAAGTACGTACATTTGACACAGTGGATACATATTCAACAGAATCAGATTAGCAATATAACAATGACAAACTCTCCAACAGTATTGCCACTGAGTGTGAACCTTTGTAATCAATGGGTTCAGGAAATTTTGTGCATAAAATTTCTATATAATGCCTACTCATCCAATATCCCCAGACTAGTTTCTAGCTTGTAGCTTTCATCATTGAGGAATCTTGATTTAAGATCACTGCATCTAGATCTTAGGATCCAATGCAACCCTCCACCAGTCCCCTTGGTTATCTATAAAGTTTAGGAGTTCAAGATAAAAACACAGTAATTTGTTTTCAATCCAAGCTCATTCACTTGTATAGTCATATAGCTCTGAACTCAGCTCAGCACCTATAAATTTTGGTGACTTTGGTTTTTCAAAAACTAATTCCATAACCTCATAGGCAGGATAGGTATAAAACCATCAAAACATCATATGATTACCATTTCATATGCTTATGCAGGCTATTAATAACAATGGCAAACTCTCCAAACAGTATTACCACTAAGTGCAAGCCTTTGTAATCAATAGGTTCAGGAAGTTTGTGTATAAAATTTCTATCTAATGTCTACTCATCCAATATCCCCAGACTAGCTTCTAGCTTGAGCCTTTCACCAGTGAAAAATCAAAGATACCAAAATATATAGATGATGAACTGAGTTCAGATCTATATGACCATACAAGCATATGAGCTTGGGTTGTAAACAAATTACTATGTTTTCATCTTGGATTTCTAAGCTTTATAGTTAATCAAATAGGTAAAAGGTTGCTGCTGAAGAATTGCATTAGATTTTAAGGTCTAGGTGCAGTCTGGGGATATTGGATGAGTATACACTAGAGAGGGATTTTATGCACAAACCTTCCTGCACCTATTGATTATGAAGGTTTGCACTTAGTGGCAATACTGTTTGGAGTGTTTGCCATTGTTATTAACAGGTGTAAGCATATGAAATGGTAATCATGAGATGTTTTGATGGTTTTCTTCAAAAATGATACTGAATTAATATTGTTTCATTATTGTTAACATTCTAAGGGCTACCTGATATCAACAAATGAAAAGTATGGCATCATATAATGATAATTTAACTGTTAATAAATTTTTTAATCTTTCATATTTATTTGTTGTTGTCTGCTTTCATCAGTTGATGCTTGTAATGAATCTCTATGACCTAGAGACTTTGAAATATCTATTAGAAATGGTAAGTAACTGTGCAAGTATCCATAGCTTAAGATCCTCATCAGTAAAACTTTAATATAATATAATGTCTCTTGAGAATACCACTGGTGTTGGATGTTGACCATACCTACAGAAAGAGGCTGTCCATTACAATATATATATCTTACAAGATGCAATACTTTTAATTAGAGTTTACTCATATTAATTATTCTTCAGTTACTGTACAAACTTCCTTAAAACTTTTTTTTTTAAAAAAGTTTTTTTTTTTTTCTACTTATGTGACTATTATTATGATTTTAAAAATCATTATTACTATACTTTAAATATTACTATATCATGTAATGGTGACTCATATGCATTTTGATCAGCTAAGTCATTTCATTCTGGCCAATACAATGTTGGGGGAGGGGAGAGGGAAGGAGATATAACTTAGCGAAGTGACCTGATTAAGTTGGAATGCATAATAAGAGTCATTAACTTTTTTTTGAGTATCTATAATCATATTATGTAATAATGTGTTTTATTTAGTTTTAATATATTAAGTAGGACTTTGTACTTTTTTAAAATTTAATTGTATAATTTTTATCTCATTTTACTGAATATTGCAATGAAACTTAGTTGATTCTCTTCACAATTATATATAAAAAAGTACTATTTTATAAAATAAGTCTTGAAAATGACTGATTACGTTTGATGAAAATGTAATTTAAAAATTATTTAAATATAAAAATTTAGCTAAAAAATAACATGTTTATAAGTAATTGTGCATAATGATTTTATTTTTAGTCTTTTATATTTAAAAAAAAAATATTTGTTTGTATTTATTCTTTATGCCAGCTATACAGTTTTTTTAATGATTTTTATTTTCTTATTTACATCCTGTGTAAATCTAACTTTATTGCATGTTTTATACAAATGCTTTTTTAAATAATCATAGTAATAGTATTTGCATTAATTAATACAGTAACTTTAGAAGAAGCCACTATTCAAGAAAAAAAAAGTCACAAGACAGGAAAACCGATAGTTCTCGGTGTAACTACACTTGATTTATTGCCATTACTTAAAGGTAATAATTTAAACATAAAGATAATTTATTTATTAAATGTATTTAAATTTTAATAATACTAATTGTTAAAACATAAATCGAATAATACTTTATAAATTTGCAATTTCAAATCAGAGGATCACGAAACTATTAAATTTTATTATTTATAATTATTGAATACATAGTATGTTTAATCAATGGAGAGATTATGTGATGTTTGGGCACCAGAAGTGATAACTTGAATCTTTGATCCAATAACTCTTAATTCTTCACTCTAATACTTAATTACGCCACTAAATCAGATGGGGACACAATAAAAGGATTTAAATTCACATTCATTTACTCTTTTTATTAAGGTAATTTGCTTATGACTCAATCTTTCAGTTGTGATTTTTTAGGAAAAAAAAATAGATAAGCTGGGAATTTGAGATGAAACTATTGTAACACAAAACTAGAAAAACTTTCTATTATTAAAAGTTTATAACAATGATGTGAATAAATATTATTTAAAAACATAGATCACAATATCTTTCTTTTTCTACAGCAAAGCCCTATGCACTTTAATCACATGATCACCATCTCATACTAGCACATAATTGTTGTAAACAAAGGCAAAACTCTCCATACAGTAGTGCCACCCTGTGCTAACCAGAGTAATCAATAGATGCCAGAAGGCTTGTGCATAAAATCCCTATCTAGTGCCTACTCATCCAATATCCCCAGACTAGTTTCTGGCTTAGATTGAAAATATTTTCGTGTTTTCAATTTCATTCTCATAGTTTTGTAGTAGAGTTAAAATGTGGCTGCTGGAGGGTTGCATTAGATCCTAAGATCTAGGTGCAGTGCTCTCAGATCCAAGGCTCCTCATTGATGATGGCCACAAGCCAGAAACTAGTCTGGGGATATTGGATGAGTAGGCACTAGATAGGGATTTTATGCACAAGCCTTCTGGTTAGCACAGGGTGGCACTACTGTATGGAGAGTTTTGCTATGTGGAGAGAATGGTAGATCTAAGAACTAAAGCTTCCTAAATTCTTCTCAAGTGTGTGAAGTAAAATAAAATTTCGTTTGATTATTTGAATGGAATTGTTGCACTGTCTGGTATCTGGATGTTTGAATATCATGTGATCTCTGAATCATTAATTACAGAATTATTATCAATATTATTATTAGAATGTAGAAATCAAGAAAAAAATTGTATTATTACATATAATTTTCTAAACATCTCTTAATGAATATAAACTATTTTTGATAATTTATATTCATTAATTTTCTTTTGGTTGATATAAATAATCTTTTGTAATTATTTTATAAATTATTTTTTATTAATAGTATAAAAATAATAATAAGTTTTAATGAAGTTCTATTTCTATTAATAGTATAATTCAGGAATTATAATAATAAAGTAACAATTATTTTATTCAATTATAATACCAAAATGATTATAATAAATATCTTTATTACTTAATATTTTTGACTTAAGAAAACTAATAAATGTTCGTTAAAAAAATGAAAATGGACTAGATTTATTATTATCATTATCATTCCTTCCTTATCGTTAGTTTTCATAATGACCATGTATACTCTTTATATTATTGCTTACTTAATTTTTTTTATCATTTTTTATCTGCAATTTTGTTTTTCTTGACGTTTTATTTATTTACTTTTAAAGTTAGCAGAAAGTAATAACAATGTCATACCAACAATAGACACGTGGTTTTTTTAAATTCTATGTTTTAATATTGGATTTTCTATAATCAATAAAATAGATCATTTTTATTTATCATTGTCAAACTCACTCCACTCACAATTTTGACACCATCCACCTCAGATAAATATAATAATGATTATTAGTAATCATTTTCTAAATTAGAAATTATCTCTAGCTTAGATATAAACTTTAAACCTCTGTTAAAGATTAATATGTCTGATTTTTTAAATTCTAAACATACACACACATGGAGTTATTCATCTTTCTTATGTGTAATATCTTTATAGATATATTAAACAACCTCCATACTTCCCCATTCTTTTTAAATTCATATAAATAAAGATACAATAAAAGACAAATGCCCTCCAAGATTCATTTTGTGCTAAACCAGTATTTATCAGTTAGCCCAGGTCACTATCTCTAACAGATAAATACTCTTCATATGATAGAGATGCTTGTTCAGCACAAAATGCATTTTGGGGGTCCTTTCATGTGATGTTTAGTAGGTTTATCTTTATATATAAACGAATTTAAAAAGAATGGGGAAGTATGGAGGTTGTTTAATATATCTATAAAATAGATCAACCATTACATTTATTATTCTAACCATCACATTTTTCTGCATTTGCTTATTTATTTTTTTAATATTATTTTTATTTTGTCTATTACCATCATTATTTATCTTTTTTCATTTTCTTATTTCAAGTTATCACTTTTTTTCATATTATTTTAAATGTAATACATTAAGAAATAGTATTTTAGTGTTATTGTATTGTTAGAACTATGAAGTATCATTTTTTACTTGAATTCATATCTATTAACAAGATGGCATTTAAATTGCATAAGGCTATTGCAGTTAACTCTACTCAGCACTATGATTCTGGCAGTGTTTTGCTAAAAAGCTGGCTCAGTGCATTTAATTAGCTAATGTTTATTGCACCATTTCATAATAACTTGGAGTTAATGAGTGTTTAAGTATAAAAATTACTAAATAGTAAAACTTTTTGATATTTAAAAATCACTTGTTGTTAATGGTTGCTTGTAATAATTTATAATTTTATTAATTTGATATTATTAATTAGTGTTTTTATTATCCAAAATATTGTAATCCATTTAATCTTTTGAAAACCATTTTATAGGTGCTCTGAAACAGACCCTTATTTTACCTATTACTGGTGTTCCTGGTTCACCTGTGCTTTCATTGCCAAGTCATCAACCTCAGGTATATGCAAGATTATAAATGCGAATGTTTATAAAAACATCTGTTTGCATTCAATATTTGATATAGATATTCTATGTAAAAACCTGAAGAGTATTTAGATTATTAATATTATCTATGCATAAATCTTTTTAAAAGAGATTTTCGATTTTTATACTTTTCCATTATCCATTTTAAAGCCGTTTAAATGTGATAGTAATTCTAAAAAAAAAAAAGTTCTGAGGAACATATGTTGCAATTACTGTAAGATATCAGTTTTTTATTATAATAATTTCATAGATTATCATTGCATGTTCAGATAATACATTTTTTTGATCAGCATCAAAATACTTAAAGAAAAAAAACAATATTGTATTAATATATTCAATTAATAAATATAACATTATTATAGTAACATACAATGAAAAATATTGAAAGCTAGCTAATTTATTATCTTTCAAAAGCCTGCATTAGCTCCAACAAGCTTTATTGATAAATGCTGCAAGAGAAAGCATTTAAAAAAACCTCTATCTAGAAATTATCCCTATTCTCAGACTGGTTTCATACTTTTGGCATTCTTCAGTGAGGCACTAGGATATTCCAGACACCAGATCTGTGATGTATGACCTATTTTTAGCTACTAGAAATAAATAGTCAAATTTTAAAATTTAATCATTAACAATTAATCATTACATATTTCTAGCATTGCTTTTAATACTGGAATTAATCAATTTCTGAAAATCATTGAATTTGTAGAACAATGTTAAAAAAAAAAAAAAAAAGCTGATAAAAAACGTAAAAAGAATAAATTAAGCAATTTTACAGATATAAATATGGAATTCCTGAAATGACCCAAAGTTAAGTTGAATACAATCACAAATTAAAATATATTTCAAAATTATTTATGCACAGTTTTTGTAGCAATAGCATTTTATAATTAATATGTTATTTCAAATGCACAAAATTAATAATTTATTAAGTCATTATTCTCAGGAATAGACTGGTGAACTGGTAAAACTCAAAGCCCATGAACTATATAGCTTTAGCTTTCATTTTTCATATGAACTCCTAAACAATAATTGTTCAACAAACATTTTTTAATTATGTACTTTTTTACAGTAAAAAAATAGCATGCATCTTAGGTTTCAGAAGGTAATAGGAAATTTTTTAAGTGATTGGGAAGGATAATGATAGTTATTAAAAAATTCTCTTATTTTCTGTGACTGTTATTAATATTTATGTGAGAAAAAAAAAACATATATAGTGTATTGTAACCTTAGTTTCTTTCATAAAAAAACTAATGATTGGGAAATAAACAGTAGGTTTGGTAGATAACTATATCTGAATAAATTTTTTTTTTAAAAAAGTTCAAGAAAAGTAAAGAGCTTTATTTAGAGAAGCCAATGACCATATGGCTTGAATTTAAGGTATAGATAAAGGTATGTTTGTATTTTTATCTAAAATTATAGTGTATTATTATTATGTAGAGGGAAAGAGGATTGACTATTGCACGCATTATAATATCTTAAAAATGTTGATTTATATAAGTCTAAACAAAAAAGTCTTGTTAATCATAATATTTATAAATGAAAATGATAGTATGAATAAAAATTGAACTTGTTATAGATAGCATTTGTTGACATTTCATTACTCGAGAATAAGTTTAAATTTTCAGGAAATTATGATGGATATTTTGTACTAATAAGAAAGTGAACAAGTAGATCATTATTTGGTATTATGAATATGTGTGTGCATTGGTGTGTAATGTATATATAATTTTTTTTAATTGTGGAAATTTATGGATTATACATACAGTATTTGATCGTATAATAAAAAAGAATTTATTTTGGGGTTTTAAAGGAATTGGTTATTGTTTTCAGTTCTAAATTTGATTTTAAGTTTTAGACAAATTTATTTATTAAAAATCATTTCAATAAAATATCCACCATTATTTTTTCTCTTAGTTGTATATTTCTCGTAGATCGAAGTGGGAAAATGTTTCAAAATAAAGATAGAAGAATAAAATAAAGGTAATGAGAACTGAAATCAATAAACCAATCAAAATTTAATAAATGGGGTCAAAGGTTGTCTGAGTTATACTGGAGGAGGGGGATAAGGATCAGTAGATATAAAAGAGAAAGCAAAAGAGAAAGCAAAATTTCCTGGGGATTCTTTTTATAAAAGCTAGTGCTAAGGAACCGTTAATTTTCTCTGTTCTGATCATCTGCCTCAAGTGTATAGTTATAAAATTGATATGAAGGGCTAAAAGATATAGATAGATATGCCTTCCTCTCCTTTAAAATTATTCATTCGCGATAAAATTTTATTACATTATACCTCAATCTTCGTGTTTGGCTTTTAAAATGTAATTTAAAAGAAGATATCTCAGGAACAAACATTTAATACTATGTATTTTATTCATGGCTTAATTAAAAACTTCATAGGAATAACTGGATTTTTAATACAATGAATTGGAGATGTATTTAAAATGCTCATTATTATTATTATTATTTTATTGTGACATGTCTATGCAGTTAAAACATACTAGGATAAAGATTAATGTGCTAATATTTTTTTAGTTGAATCACTTAAAAATGCAAGAGACACTTTCAAATGTACAGGAAATAATTGCTGAAAATAGATTAGCAAATCTTCTTCATCATTTATGAAATCAAACCTTTGGAATATATAATAGTTTTGTTTAAAATTTCCTCTTAAAAGGAAAAACTCAGAAAATGAAGTGTGGAAAATAAAGTTATAGATTAAATGTGTTAAACTAAGCATCTGGATTTGAACCTGGGAACAAAAATGTTTAAAAACAAAAGAAACCTGTAGGATTATTTGTCAATAGTTTTGGGATTATCATGATTAAATGTGATAATACTGATTATTAATGTAGCTACATCCTCGATGAAAATAATCTTATGTACTCCAATAATCGCTAAATTGAGATAAATCTAATTTTTTGCCATGGTCATGGATTAAATAATGGTAAATAGTATTTATGTACAATACGCATGTGTTTTCCATTGAATTGGTATTAACTTTGCAAAAGATTCAAATTTAACTCCAAAGGAACCCAAAGAGACAATGCGTAATATTTTATTCATTTATTTCTTTACCTTTTATTTATATATTTGTTGTTATGTTTAGTAATAGTTAACATTCATAGGGAAATTAAAAAAAAAATATGATTTTGATCCCAAAAGAAACTATTGAAGTTTTTTTAGAAAAAAGAAAAAAAAATGTTAATGTATAATAAAAGTGAGAAAGCATGAAAACTTATATTTGTCATATGATAAAATTTTCAAATCAAAATTATATGCCTATTGTTAGATTTGTTAATTTCATTTGAATAATCATTGCTATGCCTTGATAAGTGGATGTGATCTGTTTTGATTATAAATCTTGGATGAGTGTTGCGGGGTGCTTGACTTTTAAAATTAATGTAGTTCATGGATTTTATTCATGATCAGTTAAAACTTGTCATTTTGCATCACTACTATGATAACCCAGCATGGTGTATGTGAAGCGGCAAATGTCGATTATTGCTGAGGTAGAGTTATCGTACCACCTCAAAGGGATAGATAGAGAATAACTATCTTATCATTTAATTACTGTGTATGCAGGTATTGAGAGATTGAGGACTTGATCCCAGCTCCATTTGTATTAATTATCTAATTAGGGAATTATTTACGTAGTTATGGTAAAATGTTTTTCATGCCTTTTAAAAGTAAATGTGAAGAGACTAGTTCCTGACATAATGTTTAGCCTCGGGAAGAAGGCAGTTCCCTGGTACATTCTAACATTTGAAAGTTATGAATAAATTTGTCTAGTTTCCCTTACAAAGGCACTAATGTGTGCATTGTGAAATACTGCATAGTGATATAGAATGTATGGATGGTCTTTGCGAGACAGTATAAAAGTTGCTCTGACAGGGTTAAGGTCATAACCATATGTATGTAAAAATGTGGGGGATGACAGAGAGTTGCTTTAATTTATATGCGAGCTAATATGTAATCAAAATTTATGGAAGGTCTAAATAAACATCGACAAGCTGTGGCAACATACTAGCCTATCCAAATGAATACTGTTGCTAGACTGGTAACATAATCATCATCATCATAAGGGGGAGGACAATGAATATTTAGTAGGCATGAAAATAGAACTATTGCTTTATATTTCAAACAATTACTTTCAATTAATGAATGGTCAGAAAATTTGGATATAATATTATCTTTACATAGAAAATCAAATATCTTATTGCTTGTTGCAGTAGTTGAATTTATAGTTATTGGAGTGAAGTGGGCCAAGAAATTGAATAGGCTGTTGGTTAAAGTTATATGATAATATCATATTCTTATTAAAATGTGGAATTCTAATTCCGTGCTTAAGTGCATTAACATTTAAGTTGAATCAGGGGTCAAAACAATAATTAAGTTTTAATTTTGAAATTTAGATAATATGGAAGTATGCATTTTTTTTATAGTGCTTAAATAGTATACCTTACAGGAATGATTTCATGTAATCTGAAAATATAATTAATGGGAATTTCATTGGAAAGAAATTAAATTTCTGTTTTGCTTCATACAATGTATATAATATTTGAGATTGTTATTATACTATATCGATCACATATGTTTTTTTTTTTTTGCTTAATTAATTATAATAAACATTTGTTATTGTTATAAATTTATATTGGTGTCTTATGCTTTAATATTTTGGATATCTAGAACCTTACATTGCCATATAAAGTTTATATTACTAGATATTACCATAACCAATTTTAAGCATTTATTTTATAGCGCTATGTTTTATAAATTGTAATACATTAAAGATCAGCCTTTTCAAGTTATTGTGCATGTGCTTTTTATGAGTGTTAATAATAATTTAAAGTGTGGTCTATCCTCACACTGTCATTTCCAGTACTTAAGATTTGGCCATATATAAGCATTTGGGTCGGAAAGAATAAGTGATTCATTTTATTCTTTCATAAATACTATATCTTATGTTGGGAATGAAAGTATTCATTTATTATTAACACTCATAAAAAGCACATGCACAATAGCTTGAAAAGGCTGATCTTTAATGTATTACAATTTATAAAACATAGTGCTATAAAATAAATGCTTATTTACATATGTTTAAGTTTCATTTGAGAGTGACGTTTAGTAAATTCTAGATAATTTCGTCAACGTCATTCATTCAGACATCGTAAACAGTAATTTAAAGTGAGTGGTCTATCCTCATGATTTCATTTCCAGTACTTAAGATTTGCCCATATATAAGTATTTGGGTCGGAAAGAATGAGTGATTCATTTTATTCTTTCATAAATACTATATCTTGTGTTGGGAATGAAAGTATTCATTTATTATTAACACTCTTAAAAAGCACATGCACAATAGCTTGAAAAGGCTGATCTTTAATGCATAACCAATTTTATAAATGTGACATGAATATAATGTGTTAATACTAGATTATATTTAAATTTATGAATTGTTTATATTTTTTGATTTCCATAATTCACATCTATAAAATATCAATTAGGAAAAGTTTATTTTTATTTTTTTTTATAAAAGGGAGCAATCATTTCATGTGGATAAATAGGATACATGATTCATGAAATGCCATAGATTTAAAAATTACTAATGAATTTAGCACACAGATGATACAAAATAAAATAAAGTAAGAGAAAATAATCAATTCAGATATGTTAAACTTACTTATTTAGTTCATTGCCATGTAATGAGTATTAAGAGTAGACATAAAATCCCTTTTCTACTTTTGGTATTTAATATGATTCCCACTGGTAAACTCACCTTAAATTTTATTTTAGCAAATTTAGGGGATCATATCTATTGGATCATAATAAATTAATAATAGTTATTAATTGCACCTCATTAGCAGATCAAACCTTGAGAAACTAAAGTACTTCGATTATTAAATTTAAGAGACTTGGAAGTCGAATAGTATAAATATTAAAAATTAAGAACACTATTATGATAATAATAAGTAATCTGGAGTTTGTTGGAATAAAAGGTACATTCCATTCTTGTAGGCCTATATGTGTCCTTAAGGAAATAAGATTAAGAATTTGTCAGTTAAGAAGATATAAAGGAGAATGAAACACAGACATCCAATGTTATATAGTTGTGACTGTTAAGAAAAGAATAATAGTTGCTGAGAATAAAAATAATAGTAGTAGAGTTAAATGGGAAGGATTTATAATATTTGTTTTTATGTTAGTTTGAATTAGATAATAATTTACTAATATGTATTATAAACATAAGTTACAAGTTCTCTGCATCAATTGCTAATTTATTTCTGGTCATTTATATATTAGAAATATACAATAACATTCTTGTGATTACCATTAGAGATCATATATCTATCTAAAGTGGTGGAAAAACGTTGCCTATATTATTTTATTAGTAGTAATAATTTATCATGTAATTATTTACATAATTATTATTAAGTTCAAAAATAAGTCCATAATAAATTAAATTGGATGTATTAGTATATTCTTTTGAAGACATTTTAATTATTTTCTTCATTGTATCTTATGGTAATAAGCATGGATGATGATCTCTGGTGGGCATTACATATTAATAGTTACAATTTGGCATCCAGGTATATATCACATTATTATTGCTATTATTAGGTAAATACACCAGCATTACTTATTCATTTTCAATATTATCTTTTATCTACTTTCCTCAAGTTAAGATTAGAATATTTAATAATTAGAAATTTTAACAAACTTACAGATTATTTGTATTTTTTAAATTTTGAATTCACATATAATGTAATTAGATGCAACCTGAGCACACATCATCCAGAAATTAGTATTTTACTTGTCTGATGCCCTACAAATCTAGAATGACCCACTTTAGTTTTTACTGATTTATAAATAAAGGAGGCTGATCAGACATCAATACACTAATTTTTTATATGAATATATTAGTGATGTTTGATCTACTTCCTTATTTAAAACTAAGGATTAAACTAAAATGGTCAAGTTTTGGTTTATAGGGAATAAGATAAATAAAATATGTTTGCTGGATGATGTGTATTCAGATTTCCATTCCAGTTTTTAGTTGGTTTTTAGCTATATCATAGCTGAATTCTAAATAAAAAATACACAGAATATATCATTTAAATACATTCAATGTTTATATATATATATATAATGTTTTAGATTGTCATTTTTAAGTAATTTCTATTATAGTGATTGTTATGTTCTTTAGCTTTTACGTTCAATAATATGTGTAATAAAAGTAATGGATCATCCTTCATTAAGTTATTTTTGGTTATAAAGAACATTGTCACTTTAACTAATCTACAAGCATATTATAAGATAAATTTTAAACTGATTTATATTTTAGTTAAAAAATAAAGTATTTTCATTTTGAAAATTAATATTTAAATAATAAATATATAATTATAAATAAGTACAGATGTGAATATACATGTAATGTTTAAGAGTATCATTTTATAACAATTATTGTTATAGTAACTGATATGCCTTCTAGCGTTAGCATTTGACAGTATGTATAATAAAAAGTGGACTATCTTTTATTGAGTTTTCCTTGGTTAGAAGAAGATTGCCATGAACAAATTTAGTCAGAAGAGCAAGTATTTACAGATATTTAAAGTTATTATGTATTATTAGATTTATTAAAACTGATATTTCATTTAATATTTAGAGGTTATTAAAATTAAGATTTGTTCTTGATCTTCTGAATAAATCAGTGGTAATTTCAAAGCATTTAGTCTGTACATAAATTAAAATAATAGACAAAAATTTACTCTATAGTTTAAAACTATATCAAAGAACTAAACTTATATAAGCTAAAAGATGGATTGATATTTTATTTTTTCATAATTTCTGGCATTATATAACTCAGTGGGAGGTATTTCTTTTTATTTCAATTACAGGTATTTAAAGTTATTATTTATTATTACATTTATCAATCTAGATATATATTATAAGGTAATTTTAAAATTGATTGATTTTTTTTAGTTAACAAAATAGAGAATTGCCTTTACATTATGAAACCTTGCAAACAAACGTTCAGGCTGTAAGTAAATATAAAAAATAGCATTTTGAAACTTTCCAAATAAGTAAGAATAGTTAAAAGCAGTTAAAGAAAAGCAAAGATAGATATGCAAATTAAGTTCTGGAAATTAGAGACTTTAACTAAATATAGAAAAAATTACTCCAAAGACAATAAGTATGTGAAATATATATGTTCAATACTTTTAAATGAATTACTTTCTGAGTCTGCATGATAAAGAAAGAAGTATGAAAAAAAAAGTAGATGATCAATGATAATTAGTCAAAAAGAATTTTCCCAGAGATTTTCCTGCCTCTGTAAGTGAAAACAATAGGTCTAGGTTATAAATTATAAACACATTATCATTTATCTGAATTATGAGTTTTATGTTTTCAAATCATTGACCATGATTTAAATGATAAACAACGTATTTAATTATATGATATGCAGCTTCTTTGTGATAGAATGAGAGAGTGCTTTTATTACAGGTGGAAAATATGAGGCATTTAAAATGAAAAATGACATTAAACAAGGATGTATACTTGCTCCAACATTATTTTCCATTTCTTATAGCACTGGTCTTTGGAATTGTTTATAGCAATTTACTCAAATAAGGATCAAAATATTATACATGTTTAATGGTGAAATTTTTAATTTGGATCAATTAAAAATGAAAACAAGAACTATTTGGATTCTGGATTTACATTATGATGATGATACTATTTTTGTAAAGTTCAAAAGATGATTTGCAGAATGTATTTAATGTTTTGAACATGGCATATGAAGATTTTGATAAGAAAATTACTCAGTAATTTTTGGCTTGGATGGTTATCAACTTGAGAATGTAAATGGGTTTAAATATCTTAGTAGTTTACAAATAGAAAGGTGAACTTAATATTGATGTTCAAGACAGACTCCAATATACTATTATTGCTTTAAACAAATTAAAAAATATAAGATTTGATTACAGTGAAAATAAGTACTGCCACTAAGTTATCTAATTTAATATATAATAATAAAACTTGGATATCCTATTGACACAATATAAAGGATTAGAAAAGTTTCATTTAAGGATGATCCATAAAATTTTGAAAATACAATGATAAGATCATAGAATCAATCAATATGTTCTTCAGCTTTCTGGATATGTTACTATTGGGTCTACTATTATAAAATTATTTCTTTGTTAGATTGGACATGTAAAATGAATGAACAATGAAAGACTTCCTAAAAAATGTTTTGGGTAAGCTTAAGCAAAGGTTTCATGGAAGTTATAGATCCAATCAATATTATACAGATTATCTCAAAGACATTCTAAAGAAGTGCAAAGTTAATTATTTGCAGGTGGAATATATTATAAAAAATAGAATACATCGGAGAGCTTACAATTAGACATGATGTTGAAGTATTTCAAAAGAAAAATTTTCTGCCGAAGAAACTAAAAGGAACATCATAAACTATCAAGTAAACATAGAAATGAACCACCATGTTCTATTTGTGAAATGTCTGAGGTTCACAGATTGGTTTGTATAGTCACTACAAAACATTTCTAAAATAGTTTTTTTTCTCTATCTCCTTTTTTTTTAAAACTTGGAATGGCTGTACTCATTCATAAGTGATTATTTGTTATTATTATTAACTTGGATTTTCATATACCCAGCCTACTTGTTATTATTGCATGACTGTTATAAGTTAAGAATATGATGCAGAGCAAATATATCAGGCTTGTACAATGTAGTGAGAACTAAATTTATAGTAATCTGATGAAGGCTAGATTGTCCATCAGGATGAATCCATTGGTGGAAGTAACTAAACATAATAGGAAAAATGGTGTCATTTTCACAAGTTTACAATGACAAATTTAATATTAATACTTTTTTGGAATGATATTTGTTTATTATTTATATAGAGCAATTGTTATTGATAAACAAAATACAAGATAATAAATGGAAAATCATTATTTAGATGTGTGAGAACAAAGAGTAATAGGAATAACTAATAGATTTCGTAAACCATCCATGCCTAAATAATCTAATAAAATCATAATCAAAAAGTGAAACAATTATTTTAAGGAATATTAATGAAGTGCAAATAAACTAGAGAGTAGAAGATACATGAGTTTGATGCAGCATTAAAAACACAAGCAAGACATTGAGTATATGATGAAATTATTTAAAAAATCTATCTTTAAACAGTTTTAAGCCAATAACATCATATGATCACCATTTCTTATGCTTGCTCTTAACTGTTATTAAAACAGACAAAACTCTCTATATGTATTACCATTCAGTGCAAGCCAGAGTTATCAATGGATTCTAGAAGGCTTGTACAATAAACAGTTCTTTGGGTGGATAATTCCTGAGACAGCAATTGTTAGATGATAGTGATTTGTCTTATAGTGAGGCCATAGAAGATTGGTGTAGAAGACAGTGCTTGATTAATAATAAAATTCGAAATAAGTGAAATTCTCAAAGTCCAATAAACAAAAATCTTCAAAATAAATAAACAGTCAATGTAAAATGTTAAAAAAGTACATAGTAGAAATCATTATTTAATGTTACTGCTATGGAATTCTGAGCATATAACTTGACATGTAAGTGGAGGAAACGTCATTGTAAAGAATGAGAGATATAAGCATAAACAAAGATTTTAAGAAGACAGAGGAGAAAGAAAATTATGCATTCCAACAATTCAGAATGCAAAAAAAGTAAATTTCACATACACATAAAATACTTATAATAGTAAAGCAGCCTAATTTATGCTGTCATTAAACTGTTCAATCAGACTAACTCTATGAAGTCTAATAGCAGTTTAGGAGGGTTCCTAATAACATATAATAATTTGAAAAAAGTGAATAACAATGGATTATGTAACAATGATAGAAATATGTAAACAGGAATCAAATTAAAATTATAAAAATGGCTGAAATTCTCTTAAGATTAGAAAATAAAAACCAGAACTTCATGATATATATATATCTTAGGGAATGAACTTCATGCTATACAGGTATTGATCTAAGCTAATATTTAAACTGTTAAAGAATTGTGATTGAAAACAAGATTTGGAATAGATTTTCCTTGTTGTTTATGAATAAGACAGGAAAGATAAAAAGAATACTAGTAAAATTGATTTAAGTGATGAGTAAATCAATCATTTACAAATTCATATGTATCTTTTGTACAAAAAGATAACATTAAACTTATATAACGAGTTTTTTATTTATATAACACTATGCTTTTAATTTGTAACAATCATTAGGAAATCACTCATCTGCACATGCACTGTATAAACATTTTAGGAATAATCTGCTTTCTAAACCCAAGATAAACTCTTTTGAAAAGATAAGATGAATCCACTCTATCTTTTTAAACCAAGCATATATGTATAAGCAAATCTTAAATATTTAGCAATGAGAGTGTGAAGATCTCAATTAACCACTTTTAATTTCATTTACTATGTGTTTAAATCTATACAGCACATGTGTAGAGGAGTGAATCCCTAATGATTGTTATAAATTAAAAACATAATGCTATATAAATAAATAACTCATATATGTTTAATAAGCATAATAACTGTGCTTATATGCCACTATAGAGAAGTTCATTATTTCTATAAATTAAATACAGCTTCAAGAATTTATGGCATTCTCATATTCATATCAAGATGAAGTTGGATTTCTTGCTATGAATATGAGAATGCCACAAGTTCTCAAAGCCATATTTAATTTATAAAAATAACAAGCTTATCTATAATTGTATATAAGCACCCTTATTTCATTTATTGCATTCAATATAGAAGAAGTATGAACAGTTAATAGCATTTAATATATGTTTTATATTATATCTAATACTGATATGTAGTAAATTGTAAAAATGTTGCAGATGTCAATCATTAAAACATAGTAAATGGAATTAGAAGTGATTAATTCAGATCTTCACACTCTCATTTTTAAATGCTTAAGATTTGACTATACATATATGCTTAGGTTAAAAAGATAAGGTGAATTCATCCTATCTTTTCAAAAGACTTTATCTTGTGCTTAGAAAGGAGAGTATTCTTGAAGTATTTAAATCCATACAGTGTATGTGAAGAGGAGTAATTCTCTAACGACTGTTAAACAGGTAACATCAATAAAATATTAAAAGTATTTCAAAAAGGAGAATGTTGACTTTAGCCAAAAATTCCAATTGGGTCATACTTATTATTACAAAACCTAGCAATCAAATTATCAGTTTAATTGTCATTAAGCAAGGTAAATACATACATGCATTAAGATATCATAATTGCTAAGAATTTTTTGTTTTGAATATACATAAAAAAAAAAAAGAATTTAATTTTTTGTTCAAAGAGAATCTGAATAGAAATTACAGTTAAAAGTAAAAAAAAATGGAGAAACAATTTTAATTTCTTATTACATAAGTTAAATAAGCAAATAATTGAACAATGTCTCTCAGGAATTCAAACACCAACATCTAAGAATTATTGAGATCATTGGATCTTTAGCTTGCAAGTTTGCCATTCTATTATTATTCTAATTATTGAAATATCATATTAGCATATCCCTCCATTTGCCTAAATCAGGGGTGGGCAATTGTTTTGACTTGGGGGCCACAGAGGTTGGCAGAGGGCCACATCGAGGGCCACTTTGTGGAAGTAAAGGGCTGCACCTTTTTTTATGACACACTAAACACACTGCTTTATTCCCTGTATTACCAAACAAATATTTGTTTGCCCATTCTTCATTAAACATATGACATTCATCACTGATTTTACATTTTTTCGGAGGGTTCATGGTTTCACTAAAGTTGGAAATGTATATATTTGCTAATGCAAAGACAAAATTGGAATTAGCCAGATGAACTGGAAAAGCACTGCACATTGTATCTAAACTGTGCATGTGTATTGATGTGGCCATCCTAGTGAAAATATGAGATGAATCTTTGGTCATGCACAGGAAGGAAATCTCAGTTCAAGGCCAATTTTTCTGATTGTCTTGGTGGGCCACATAAAAACTTTTAGCGGGCCACATGTGGCCCTGGGGCCGCTATTTGCCCACCTCTGGCCTAAATAAGTTGACTGAAGAAGATTGTTTGAACAATTGAAACATTTCTAATATTTTAATAATAAAATATATCAGTAAAGTTTTTTTCTTATGGTTTTATTATAATTCATTGTATATCATATACATATTAAAGAGAAAAAGGATATGAAACCAAAGTATTTTATATCAATCTCAGAGAACATCACAAAATTTAAGGTTTAGATGCAACTGCATATTTTTCCTATATTAAAAATAGTTTAAGGTCATAGTTTTAAAAACCTAACAACTTGAGGTGTTGGACTGATTTTCCATAATTTATTAAATAATATATATATGTGCTCTGCGCACAGATAATGAAGCTATTCAATGTATGCAAAATTATCAAAAGTTACAGCCAAGCGCTTTCGGGACAGTTTATAGTCCCATATTTATGGTGACTTGTATTTGATTAATAACAATAATATTAATATGAATATGGGACTATAAACTGTCCCGAAAGTGCTTGGCGATAACTTTTGATAATTTTACATACATTGAATAGTTTTATTATCTGCGCACAGAGCACACACACACACATATATATATATTAATTGATTTCAAACACTAATGAAGAAAAGCCCTAACTATTTCAATAATTTATTAAAATTGAATCATCAAAAAAGTTTGTAATCAAACCATGATAAGTATTGATCATATGTAAAAATGGAAATAGTTATGGAATGGTTTGTGAATTTTGGAGCTGGAAGTGAATAAAAAAATGATTAAAAAAAACATGAGTAGAAAACTGATGAAATTAAAACTAATATGATAGAAAAAATAATAATTTAGGTACTATCATCACAACAATTATATACACATTACATTTTGAAGTACTCCAAGATCAATGCAAAAAAAAAAAAAAAAAATGAAAAGCTGCCATAATTATAAATAATAATAAAAAGAACAAGAAAAGCAATCAATTAGAAGTGTGATAAGTCAAGCATTAGAATGCATTAAAAGAAGGATCAAATTTAGTTATCTTCAAGATTTTATCCTTACTTCAGAGAAAAACTAAATTTCTAAAGTGAGAAAAAAAATGCAACAAATATACTTAAGATGGGTATTGAAAAACCATACATATGCATTAAAAGTGTATGATTTTAGAAATACATATATAATAAAACTGAATAATTGAAAGGCATAATAGAAAAAATATGTATTCTATGATGAGATACATATACAATTTTGGATAATAAATGATTAAACAAAGAAGTTAAATACAGTTGGAAACTAAATTATGAAAAGTTTAATAAAAAATTAACTGGAGGCAAAACTCTAAAGATGTAAGAGCAATAAAGTTAAAATATATTTAGAACAGAGGATCCAATATAATGATTTTGGAAATCAAATTATTATTGAATTTATTATAATAACTACAGACCAATAAAAGACCAATGATCAAGATGTATAAAGGTCTGGACTGATATAGAGTAGAGTCTGGTCTGGCAGTCTGCAATTTTGAAGAAACTACTTATTTCAATAGAAAAACAATCTAATACAACATTAGTATATGTTGGATGTCACCTCATGTTAGTGTGTTTTTTCTGAGCAATCTATTCCTATAAGTGCAAAATAGATTAGGGTTGAAAACAGATGACACAGATCTTAATTATAATTTTTACATATCTTAGGGTGAAACTTCTAAACTATATTGAATAATTATTGGATATATTTGATTAATAAATCATTATCATCATCATTTTAATGATTCTTGATTTAGTGAAGGATGAAGATATCTAGAAGTTTAATCAAGTTTCTCACATTCAAAGCCTCTTTTCTTTACATTATACAAGCAAACTTTCTCTTATTATCCTTCTATTTTGCATGGCTCTTTTTCTAGATCATTTACATATCTTGTGATTCTATTTAAAATTTCAACTGTCTATCTATTGTATTTTCTAATGATATGTTCATTCCAGCTCATTTCAGTCTCTTATTTCTTTCTATGATATCATTGATATCTTTTTGTTCTTTTGTTCATATTTTTTATTTTTGATCTGTTTGTGTTCCTCCTAACTTCATTGACTAAGCTGAAGTCTCTATATTGATTTTCTGTTAAATGGTCATGACTCAGATTCATAAGTAAAAACCAATAAAATACATCTATTAAAAACTTCCCTTTTCAAGCACATAAACATTTTTTCTATTAGTAATAAATTATTTCTACCAAAAGCAATCTACCAAAGTTAAATTCAATGGTTAATTTAATCTTTTATGTTTCCATCTCCATTATTAATCTGACTAATATATTTGTTGTTGCTAATTTGGAGTAATTCACCATTATCAATCTTTATTTTCTTTTTCTAAAAAAATTCATTGAACATTAGTTTTTTTGGCATTTATCTTTAATCTTATTTTCTTCAGATAACATATTTACAAAAGGTAGAAGTCTTAAATAATTTATATGTACTTTCTTAATTTTTGATTTTAATCTACAAAATACTTCTAATTGCTATAAAAAGTTTGAGAAATGTGGTACCATCTTATTGAACACTTGTTGTTTATCTTCGTAATATTATCTTGTGATATAATCAGTGCTATTGCATTTTGATAAATATTCTTCTGAGTATACAATATTTGTGTTTCTATCTTGATGATCAAAGACTTTAATCATTGGAGAAACACATATTGAATCAAATGTCATTTCATAATCTAAATCTTAAGCATAATGACAAATTGTACTCATTGGTCTTTTCTACAACTTTTCACCATACTTGAATACAAATTACTATGCTAAAAACGTTTTTAAATTCAGTATATTCTTTGGGTTGATTAGGATTCAAAATTGGCTGTAGATAAATTATAATTATTTTGATGAATATTTTGTATAGAACTAATAGAAGATTGATAATTCTATAATTTGTAATGTCTTCTTTATTACCTTTCTTAAATATTAATATTACAACTGCGTTTTTCCAATCATTTGATACATTTTTATTATTTAGATATTTGGTATATAACTTTGACAACCATTATTTCTTTTAAAATATCCATAATAATTTTATCATTTTCTAGAGTTTTGCTTTCTTTGGAGACTTAATTGCATGTCTCATTTTTTTATTTAAAATACTGGGCAATTTAGAAGATGTAGCAATTGCAGAGGATAATTTGTTTTCTTGTTCTTTATTACTATATATATTTTTTTATAGAACTTTTTAATACATTTCATTGTCATGTATCTAATAATAGTTTAATCTTTTCTTTTTATTGCATAAACAACTTTCCTTCCAATACCAAGATATCGTTTTACACATTTAAAACTTTTATTCTCTTCTATAGCTTTCCAATTTACTGTTACATGTTTTTATATTTATTCTAACTTTTTTTTGTACCATTTTATAAAACTCTAAATATTTAATCCTTCTAAATGAATCATTTTTATATTTCTTTTTTTTTTTTTTTTTATAAAATTGTTTTGTGTCAGTGGAAATTTTACTGGTCAATTGCTTCTTTTTTCTTCAGCTATCTTTGTTGCAGTTCTTAATAGTGTTTTGGTTATCTTCCTATTGTTTTCATTCAATGCTGAACCTTTTTCAAAATCTGTTAATATTTTAAAATGCTTTGCAAGTTCTAATTTAAATTTATTGGAGTGTTTCAGAAGACTAGGAATGTCAGTTGTTACTACTGATTTTCTTAATAATTTTGTTTTACTAATCAATGATCATTTCCTGTATTGAATCTTTTGAAAAAATTAAAATCTTGAAATACATATTTTCTGTTAGTTATAATATAATCCAATTCTGCTGTACTTTGGATGTTTCCATATCCATTTTCATTTAACATTTTTCTCAAAGAAAGACTATATAATATATAGATTATTATTTTTTTTTTGCAAAATTGTTCCTCTTTTATTTCTGTCAGCATAATGAAATTTATTCACAGCTTCATCTTTCAAGCATTCACCAATTGTCACTTTAAAGTCTCCCATGACAATTTTAAAATGTTGTTTGATGTAATTAAAGCATTTTGTATATTCATAAGTTACTTCTTCATCATAAAGAAAACTTTTTTGGAGCATAAACTTGAATTATCTACATTTGGTTTGGGATCGTTCATTAATTTGAATAACTTATTTTGCTACTATGTCTAATATAGCATTAATCTCCAGACCATTATTTTTCTACTTTTTATTTATAATAAATCTTTAATCAGAAATTCTTAGCTCCCTCCACCTTGGTTAATGATTTTATAACTTTCTGGGAATAAGGGTAGTAATTTAGCTTTGTTTATTATGATTGTATATATTTGTTTAAAAAAAAATCATTTCAAACACACATTCATCTTATCTTCAAGAAAACTCAAATATTAATTCTATTAGGCAACTGAGAATAAAAATCATGGTGTATTTTAAATGTAAACAGGTTAAATGCCAGTAAACTCACTATGCTGGCGCAGGCTTGTTAGTGAGAAGCCATTTATATTTATTTATTATGTGAAGAATGGATATCAGGAATTTGTCCTGCTCAGTTCATTTAAGTCCTCAAAAGAGAATCAAAAGTCATTTTTCAGTTAACTGCCAACTTTTTTTCTATAGTTGAATATTATATTGAATAATATTTAATTATATTGCATGTGCTATGCTGATTCTAATTGTTACTTAAGTTATATACATATATGAATATAAATTTATTGCATGATCCATTATAAGGTGATTGCATTCAAAACATAGCAGAGTGGATAAATAAAAGTGACATTGAAGTAAACCTACAAATATTGCAGAAAAGAAATAATGATTATGATAAATGCTCCATATGATAATGAATCTGTAATTCTCATATAATAGCAAAATTCAATATATAGTTACTGAAATAGAAAGTAGTTGAGAAATAATATTTGGATGGGAAGATTGGAAGTATATATTGATAAAAAGTTCATTTTAGAAAGTTGTGCATTTAGTGCTTAACTTTACTTTCTTTACTTTTTTATAATAATTATTTTACTAATCATGTAAAGTGAAGAGAAGTCTAATGTCATGCTTTAAATTTAAAAAAACAAAAAAAACAACAAACAAACAATGAACACAATGGCTATAGATAAAAAATATACATGTTATATGTGTTTTATGTAATGAGTTCAAATATTTGGAGATTTGAAAATCCATTTTGTTAGAGACTTAATATATTTGCCTATAACTTTGACCAATCAGGCTTGTAAGATGGTTAATTGGGGAAAAAAATAATAGTAGAATAAGTCAAAACTGACAGATATATTTCAAGAACTAGGAACATCTACTATAATTTGAGCAATCAATGAATAGTAGTTGACTCTAGTGTAGGAAAAAGATAAATTCTTAGAATTACATGAGAAAATTATCTGATACTGTTGCTGATATAATAAAATAAAAATAGATAATAAATTTTACAAATGTAAAAATATATATAAATAAGCCTAGGTCCAAAGTGCTTGAAATCTAAAGTTGATAATAGATTTTTCTATAGTAAACAGTAAAGATTTAAGGAAAACAGTTACTTTAAAAAAAAAAAAGAGTTGACTATCTGGGTTACATTATTAGTAGTTTGGTAGGATAAAGAATTTATTTCAGAGAAATTTGGATTATAATTCTTCAGCAAAGAATATACTGAGTTTGAATATAGAGAAACAAGCCATTGAAAAAAAGTGATTGAATACAAAGAGACAGCAGACCAGAAAAGCAGAAAAGATGATCATAAACTGAAAACTAATTAATGCCTACATTGGAGGAAGATAATATTTATAGTTATAGGAATTTTTAAGAAACATTAGCATATAAGAATGAAAAATAACTTTTCAAAAATTAATACATATAGAATATAAAGGATATTCAAAGACTTGCTGACTGAAAAGAAGAGTAAATACATCACTAACAAGCAAACATATATAAGTTTTCAGGGAAATGAAATTTTAATAATATAGATCATATGAAAATGGCAGTTAGAACATTTCAAGATGAGAAGACTTAAATTTTTGTTGCATATATGTTGAATTAATTAAATATGGTGATTATGTGTACAATTAATGTCTGAATATCCAGATATCAGTGGAAAATATCACTTTATTAATATATTAAATAAAAATATAAATTTATACAAATAATATAGAACAAGTATGTAATAAGTGTCTTGCATTGGTGGTCGAGAGGTCAGCGCGACTGCCTTGCACTTGCAGGCAGTTGCCCGGGTTGCGGGTTCGCGTCCCGGCCGATGCTATGACACTTAAAAAAAAAAAGTATGTAATAAGTAATATATGATTTTTAGGAAATGAATATGAGGAGATGGGGTGAAATAGCTTTAGAACATGAAGATCATGTTCTTTATTATTTTTGATTTAAATAAATAATACCATTAATTTAATAAAAAGAAAAACAATTTTTAATCTAAATTAATATAGAAGAGAAGTAAATATAATGAATATTTTATTTGGCATATTGCATATATGCATGTGTGTAAGCATGGTGTTTATGCCAATATCATACTAGATGAATGAATAATTACTAAGTTAAGAAATAATATCACATTCATGAGTTTAATTATACTTTCTATTACAAATAATTATACACAGTACATTTTATCATTTTTAGAAATAGAGACTAATGATTAGTGATCTGTATTTTTACTTCTTTGTTTGATTTGGCATGCCCAATATTTATGTATCGTTTTATCACCTGCCATTTGAAATGTGTATGATTTATCAAAAAATTTTAAATGATGATGATGATTGGGATTTAAAATAAATATTTAATGAAGTTAATAATAAATATGAAGCATGTTTAAGAATTATGGTATTTTGAAAGAATAATCTTTATAAATTTAATAATTTGGAAGAGAGCAGTCTCCCAAGTGAAATAATTCAAGTGTATAAGATATAAGCCAAAAAACAACCTCTATTGTATTTAAAAAACAATTATGATGATTTAAAAGTAGAAATATGTATTAAGAGGTGGTATAATTAAAATGTTTGGATTCTGAGAATTTAAGTATATTGTGAGCATTTTTCTTACTATCATATATTTTGCAAAGATTGTGTCAGGTTAATGTTTGAATAGAAATTAATTTCTTAGAAATTTTATTGATATTATATTAATATATAATTGTATTAATATTTTTCTCATGATTTAAATTCATAATCATCATTTACAACCATTATTGATTCACTGCAGAATCTCACACATGATCTCTTTCTAGGTCTTTTATAATCTCTTGAAATTCAGTTTAAGATTTCAATAGACCATCTATTCTCATCTCTTCTAGCAATATGTCCAGCCCAATTCCACCTGTCTTTTAATTCTTTCAATGATGTCACTAACAACTGCTTGCTCCATGTATTTTGTTTTTAAACAAGGCAAAACTCTCCATATAGTAGTGCCACCCTGTGCCAAGCAGAGTAATCAATTGATGCCAGAAGGCATGTGCATAAAATCCCTATCTAATGCCTCTTATCCAATATCCCCAGACTAGTTTCTGGCTCGTGGCCTTCGTCAGTGAGCTTTGGATCTGAGAGCTCTGCACCTAGATCTTAATGCAAACGTCCAGCAACCAACCACCTTTTATCTCTACTATGCAAATGAAATTGAAAACAAAAAAATATTTTCAATCTAAGCTCAATAATTATATAGTCATATGGGTCTGAACTCAGTTCAGCACCCATACATTTTGGTGTCTTTGGCTCTTTAACAACCATAGCCAGGATTGGGGTTAAACCATTAAGCATCACATGATCACCATTCTTATACTAGCACATAATTTGTTCATAAACAAGGCAAAACTCTCCATACAGTAGTGCCACTCTGTGCCAACCAGAGTAATCAACGTATACTGGAAGACTTGTGCATACACACACTTATCTTTTGTGTACAGTTTAATATATGCGTGTGTGTAGTTTGAGTAGTAACATTTTTACAATATAGGTTCCACAGTCTTTGTATTTATATTTAATTTAAGAAACCTGACTTTATAATAATTTTCCAAATGGGCACATCCTTGTTTAGAGAAAGTGTAAGGTGTAAAAGGGTATGTAACAACGAATTTGGCAGAGTTCGCGTGCGAAGTCTCGTTTCCACGTGAAATACCACGTTCTTCATAAAACGGTTGTCGAATGCACAACTTTCTCGCAGTTTCCGACAACAGAAGCCGAGTGTGTGTCATTTTTGCAACATCACAAAGTAATAGCACAGTCAAAGCGATGCGAGTGCGGACTGCAGATGAATTTGTACAATTGTAAACAAATATTCCAGTTCCGCTGTAAATCCGCCTTGTTTTGTTTTTGGTTATTGTTTTTAAACAATATTGCATTGATTTGGGAAAGTTTGTTTTGGTTGAGACAAAATTGTGGGCCCAAAAACCTTTCCATTTGATCCAAATTAATAAATAAAAAGCAAGGGTGAAAAAAAACAAACAAACAACCTTTTATTGGTTTGAAAACTACGCAGTTGCGTTGTTGTTTTTGTTTTGTTTTGTTATGTAGAAAGCAATTGTTAAGTGAAGCATAAATGTATCAAAAAATGTCTTAATAAAAATTAGAAAAAAATCAAAAACATATAAAAATATATTTAAAAGTTATGCGTCAAAATTAAAAGTTATGGTTTTCGAGAGACATCGCAAAATAGACATCGCGGAGTAGCAGCAATCAATGAATCAATCCCCCCCCCCCCCCAAATAAAAGTTTAAATTTATGTTTAAAAAATAAAAAAGTTGTTGTTTTCTAAAGACAAAATTAAAATTAAACAATTTTTTTTTAAAAAGACAGGAAAAAAAAGTCATAGCAATCAATCAATTAATAACAAAAAAGGGGAATGATAAAAAAAAAACAGTCAGCGATTTAAAAATCGCGCGCCCCGAAAACCGTACATTGTATTGTTTTTGACTGCAACAACGCCATCAAGCGGCCACGCCCGACTACGTTATAATTTTCTTCCTACAAACTCCAGAAATCTATGTCCTCGCTCATTTCTATCACCATAACCAAATTCACTTACAGCACTTTCATCTTTCAATTGTAGCATTAAAGTTTTCTGATAATTTTAAAATATTTAGTTTGATCAAGTCTTTTGTACATCCATATAAAAATCCTCTACTTCTTCATCACAATGAAAACTTGATGGGGCATAAACCTGATTTCTGTCCAATATACTATCAATCTTCACAATGTTGTTCTAGTTTTTATATATAATAAACCCTACTTCATTTACATTGTTAAGATTTGTGTCTTTGTGGTACAATATACATTCATTTTTAAATCAATTTACATTTTCTTTTAACTTCACAAAATCCAATAATGTCCCATTTAATATTAAAGTCTTCTTCCATTTCTTGCAATCTTCTTTTACTTGAAAGTGATCTGCAGTTGAAAGTACCTAAGTAAAAGGTCATCATCTAATGGCAGCTTGAATCTGCAATAAGGAGATTCTTAGCACCCTCTGCTTTCATCTGCCAACTATGGCCTTGGCTGGTGACTTTACAACCTCTTCAGAATAAGGAGCATGATCTATTTTTGTGTGTTGTGATTGTAAATATCTATTAGAAAAAAAATCATTCACACACACATTCATTCTGTCTTCAAGAAAATTCAACTGATATTTTAATTAAGAGCTATCAGGCAACTGAACAGAAAAATCATGGGATTTCTTAAACTCAGACTAACAAGAAATAAACTTGCCATGTTGGCTAATGCATGTTGTGAGCAGCCCATCCAGGTTCGTATATTATGCAACAACCAGAATGTATGGATTTGACATTAGGAATTTACCCTGTTTGGTTCCTTTAATGTTCCCAAGAGGAATCAAAGGCTCTCCTTCTAGTTAACAGCAGATTCCTTTCTGCAGCCATGTTTTATATTAAGTTGTATTATATCAAACTGATTGCATTATGAAATTTTAATTTATTTTAAATTATTGTTTAGCCATCTGTTCATCATTCTTTGCTGGATCATATAAAAAAATAGTAGGACTTATAGGATATCAATAATTTATTCTGCATATAGTTTAACAGTTACTGAATTAAACTCCACAAAACATTCTTTCCTAAAATATGATTATTAAGTTTTGCAATAACTATTCAAATCAATTAATGTAATATCTCATTAGAGAAAATTAATTTGATTAGTTGAATGTATTGTTTATAGCCTATTGCTGTAGTGAATGTCACTTGAACTTCCAAGCAATTGTTCCTATAATTTATTAATACATTAATGATATAATGAATTTCTGCTAATTTTCAAATAATATCCACTATTTGTTAAGAATATCTCTCTGCCCTTCCCTATAAATTGTATTAGTACACTGATTATCAGAAACTACTTATTTTAAATCAAATCAAACATTTCCTCTTTTCCAGCTGATGACATTTTAATGTAAGAAATAATCATAACTTAATTGTGAAAAAGATATCGATAGAGTTGATAGTCATAACCGATAAAGATCTTATTCGCAACTAACTTTTTTTGACATTCAAATTTTATATTAGTTTCAATAAAGCTTATTTTACATTGGGGGGGGGGGTTATGGATTGATTTAATTAGTTTAAACACTGTGAGCAGTTATTTAAGTAATGAGCATAATTGGAAGAGAGCAATATAATTTCAAATGACAAAAGAAAAAATAGACATCTGCCTGGGGCACTTGATCATTACTTTGTTATTAAATGTCACTTGAACTCTTAAACAACTGCCCATACAAGTAATAAAAATTGTTTGATTGTTATGATTCAAATTTATTCTTTTAGCAAACTGAAAACACACTGTTTTACAGCCCAAAGAATTTTATTTATTATTTACTATTAATAAAAAATTATTTCTTTGCATTTCAAAATTTATTTAATATCAGTATTAATTTCAAAATTTATAAAGTTTCTTCATATAAGAATGTTGTTCAATATTAAAAAGAAATGTTTCATTTTTAAAATTTGTTGTACTAGTGTTAATTGTTTAATAAAAATTAAAGAAATAAATTTGTCATTCTATTTTTATTTATTTATTTTTGAAATTAGTATTAAAAAAATAAAATTCCAACCACAATTTTTTTAAAAGCCTTCATTTATTGCTTATTAAACAAATAAAAATCAACTTTATGAAAATTAAAGATCATCCTAACGTTTTTTAATGAAAATGGTGTTTGGAAACTTATTTTTTAATTATATAAGCTGAAATCAAATAATGTGTTGTTATAGCAAAGAGTTTTTGGATCTAAATTTTAACATTGAAATTAATAATGTAATTTTTGACTATTTTTAATTATAATACCAATAATTATGCGCTTTTAACACTTGTTAGAGAAGTTATATTTATTAATAATTTATTTAATGCTTAGCACTTTCAAAGCTCCATGGCTTCATACTCATTTTTAATTATATTATTATACTATTTTGTAATAATGAATGATACTTTCTTTTTTCACTTTTTTAGTATACACATTTTTTCTTATTATTTTTATACTTTCAACTACCTATTTCTTTCTAATGAAAATGATTGTTCGCTGAAAAAGACTTTTAGACAGTTAAAAGGTACAAATAATAGTAAAATGATATTGTATAAGAAAAAAATACAAGAAAGGTAAAATGTTAATACACAAAAAGATTTTTCTGAAGAGAGATTATTTTATAATACAATATATTAATTTTTATTTTATAGCCTGAATTAGAAGTAAAGATTTCCACTATGGTGCCACTTTTATCAGAGGAAATGCTTAATAATTTAAATTTTATGTCTATTACCATAGAAAGTTGTTATTCTTTGCCAGATTCATTATTAAATACAACTCCCAACTTTTTATTTATGGTAGGATTTTGGATTCCTAAGTCTATAGTAAGTATTTATAATGTATGTAATACAAATAAAATGTATGTTAACTAAAAACTATTGTAATAACAATCAAAATAATAAATATAATGGTAATTAACAATTATATATATATATATAATCTTTCAATCTGCAGAAATTTTTTCAGTTAATTCCTTAACTCTCCTCAACTACTGTTAAATTAAAAAAAACAAAATGGAAGCAAACATCGTCAACTCAAATCCCACGAATCCTGAATTTTAAATTTAGCAGCTTGTCTATTAATTATATCCATTTTATTTTTATTTATAAAAATAAAATGAATATAATTAATAGACAATAGAAATAAAATGAATATAATTAATAGACAAGCTGCTAACATTAAAATTTGGAATTTATGGAATTTAAGTTGATGTCATTTGCTTCCATTATGTTTTTTGAATATTAATGGAAGTTGAGGAGGGTTAAGAAATTAACCTAAAGTACTTATGCAAATTGAAAAACTATATATAATAGTTAATTACCATTATATATATATATATATATATATATTGTAACCCTCCTCCAATACCTTTCCTACCAACAAATATCTGGGGGTGCCAATTCTATTGATCATAGAATAAACTACTAATCTGATCTTGCTTTAAATTATTGAGACTCTTAAAATGCTGTCCTACCTTAGCTTAGCTCAGTTGGGGGCTACAGAGATCTATAGAGGTAAAATGTATACTAGATATGGGAGGAAACATTATGATTAATAGGAACAAAACATCTTAAGTTTTAAAATAAATAGGTAATTGGAATTGGTAAAGTTCTACCATTTAAATTGACAAGTTATAGTCTATACCTCATCTTTTCCCATTGTCCACATGCATTGAACATCCTCTATTGTGTGATAAAATTAAATTAATAAAATAAAGATGTAATACTGATTAACTTTACTGTATGGTAAGTTACAATTAAATACAAAATAAAATATAACACTACTTAACTTTTAATTGTACAGTAATTTAAAATAAGTAACTGAATTAATGTCTAATCTAAAATAGTAAGGGAATAGCTCAGGGAATTAATTTATTGCATGGCTTAATTTTAAATCTATACTTTCCAACAACTACTAATCAATATCATAAAAGTGATGACATAAATTAAGCACTATCCTAATAAAAATGGTAATAGTTAGATAATGAAAGAAATAGGGTGCATGTTGATTTCAATTCATCATCTAAATAATCCGAGTAATAAAATTTTCAGAGAATCATTAAATAATCAAACATTTCATATAGTGTTTGGATCAAGAAAAGCAACATCATCAGATCTGGACATGTTCATCATTAAATTATGGAATAGTGCAATCATATCATATTGGATATGTAAGTGTGTGTGCATGTGTGGAAACATAGAACACGAATGCATGTCAAAGAAGAATTCTGAACAAAGCTTTTAAATAAATAAAACATTTATTACAAGATAATTAAATAAACATTTGGTTTTCTACTTTACGCATATACATGTTTTGGAATAATTCCAACATCAATGATTAAATATCTACAAAAATAAATAACATTAAAATAAACTTTCTGTATTTTATTTCAACATATGCCAGCTATCAGTCCATTCTGATAAGCTTATGAAAAGAAACATTATAACACTAGTACTAAGACAGTAAAACATGAAACTAAACTTCTTGGTATTTTACTTATAAAATATACTCAAACTATCAGTCAATTCTGATAAACCTATGACACAGAAACATTATAATACTACACTAAGATAACTAAGCATGAAATTAGTTTCTGGATATTTTACTTGAAATACACATACATTACCATCAATTCTGATATGCTTATGGAAAAGAAAACTTTATTAAACACTGGCACTAAAATTATAAAATGTGAAACTAAAATTCTTGGCATTTTTACTTCAAATGCACATCAAAATAATATGAGAGGGGTTTAAATCTATGAGTAAGAGGTCAAGCTATCCTTCACAAACCAAATGAATAATTCTATTAAATGGCTACACTTTCTTTTCTTTTGCTTGCTCATTCAAAATGAGGATGAAACATTCTGAGAGTTGATGGTATAAATCCTAAAATAATTAATATGATATGATTTGAAACAATGATTAAAGAATTACACATTAATGATGGATTTTCTCCATACCTTCCAAATTAATAATATTTTATGCATGCATCTGAATTATGCTACCTGTTATAAAATAATTAATATAGCTAAATCCAATTGGTTTACTTATGAAATTGGGATAAATGTCATAATACGGATGATGACAATGGCCAACCAAGCTTTAACACTAATTCTACTTCAGCTGTTCTGTGAGAAAAATCAATTCTACTTTTATTTTATTTTCTTATCAGCAAACTATCTTACACTTGGCTATGAATAAATGATGGAAAGACATTCAACATAAATACATGAAGGATGAAAAGACTTTCTTAACTCTAATCATTTAAATAACAGAACACAGTGACTCCCTAGCCAAATTCTGAGGCTTAAATGCTGGTGTGGATGTAGTCTCATCACTGAAAAATAAGGGAAATACACTACTTGACTTCACATACTATAATTATCATAAAATACAACTATTTAATCTGTAATATATAATCCACTCCAGACAAATATTTCAACAAACTAAGGGAGAGCTCTCTCAATCCCTGACAATGCAATACATAATCCACTCATGACAAATATTCAAATAAATTAAGGGAGAGTTCTCTCAATTCCTGACAATACAATATATAACATAAACAATTTCCTTCTGCATAGCCACTAAATACATTTCAATCTAATAAAAAAATAAATTCACTCTTAAATAAATTCCTAATCTTTCCACTTCTTTTTGGCACATTTCATCATCCAAAACTGATGGAAATTAAATTATTTCTATTTTCAATTCAACAATTATATAACTAGATTAATTAAATGACAGGTATATAAGCATAATAATGCATAAACAATTTCAAATCAGATACGATAAGGAAATATTGGAACAATATTAATTAATAAGTTTTATATATATATATAAAATGAATCATTTCTGACAAAGCATAATGTTTTAACTTGGAAATTTAATAATTATTACTAAATAATCAAAGACAAAATAACTCTTTAGTGTATTTGGCATTAGCCCATAAATTGAAATAAAAAGTCTGGTTTGGGATAACCAACAAATCTTTAAATTTGGAGCAAAATAATTATTAAGAAATAAATCTCATAACTTCTTAAAAATGCAAAGATAAACAATAAATTTTATGTAATTACTCCTTCTCAAAAATGAGTTGTTAACTCCTTAATAACTGACAGATATTTCTATTGCTGGTGCAAGCATATAGAAATACACATACACAATAAAAATATATTAAAACCACTAATTACTCAGTATAATATTTTTCCATATTATATTTTTGTGAGACATTCTTGAAGAGAGAAATAATCAAATAAAAAAAATCATAAGACAAATAATTAATCCACCTATCTATCAAATTTTAACAAAATGATAATAATCATTAAAGGTTTTTTTTCTTAGCTGGAATGAAAAGTTCATTTATAGTCTGTAGATGACACATCTTGGTCATGTATGAAAATGATGATGATAATTTGTATAATCATAAATATGGATAAACACATAATTTCCTGCAGGGAGATAAAAATATTAATTGGATTCAATTGGAGAGCATTTCAAAGTTTTTTAATGACAGCTAATGAAACCACTGGCAATATAACATATGAAACTTTTCATTATGGCAAATAAATATTTAATACTGCATAAGTTGAGCAATAATTTATTATTAACTCATTAGACTTGTTTAAGTATTTGCTCTAAATTTTCAAAAAGTCATTCACAAGGTAAATAACTACTTAGTTCATAAAATCCATTTAAATTCATGTGAGTTTATTGATAATAATCTTTAATAAAAGAAATCAAGTGCAAATGAGGAGAACAATAAAATAAAAAAAAAGCATATCCAGTTTCATGCTCTTCTACTCGTTCATTTATAAGCACATTCAGATATAAGTTAATAATTCATTAATTATATGTCACACATTTAGTTTCTTATTTCCAGATACAAATGGTGTTATATATTTTTGTCAATAATAATAAATCACATTATAATAGGTTATTCACACACATTCTTCCATTTAATCTTCATTCCTTTATAGCTAGTACAAATTAACAACAAAGAGTCTTTGAAGTGTTTTATGAAAAAGTTCAACATAAATCTTGTAGAATAATAACAAAATTCACACATTCCAGTTATTTCCTTAACATTAGAAATTAAATCTAGGTGAATCAAACTTATAATATAGGTACGTTTCAATTACTCATTAGAGATAAAGTTTAGGTAAAGTAGATTTGACATATAAACACACATTTCATTATTTCTTTAATATTAGAAATTAAAGTTAGGCAAAGCAGATTTATAATATAGACACACATACCCATCTCAAATGATGATTTTAAATTTAAATTAGTCAATTTGAAGTAGGGAAGATATACCTTATTTCTATCATTGTTTTACATCTGCATATTACTTTTTTATTTTCCTCAGAATTCCTGAGGTGTTTTCATTCAGAAAATTAATAGAAATTTTTACTTTTAAGCTTGGACTATGGAAGAATCAACTTGTAGAAACAAAATTGTACTAATAAAAACTTTTTAGAGAATTGTTGAAATCAGAAAGACCAACTTTTTGTGTAAAAGTTCCCCTTTTTATATCAGATTATTGCCCAAGCGTCTGTTCTTCCACCAATCCAAGGTCATTCAAAAGTTCACTCTAGAACAAAGGTTATTCTTCTCACTGAAATTAGTTACAAAATATGCAAGAATCTTTCTTGAAAAAGAAAGAAAAAAATTATTTTGTCTTAAAAAAATATTAAATTAAATTGAACCAAGAAACTAATGATTATTTTAGCAAATAAAATAATTGGCAGTGTATTTGTTGTTGGACAATTCATTGATCCAGTGATCTATTAATTTATTTAAATTGTGTTTTAATTGGTTATCCAAGCTATGGTTATGAAATTAAATGTTTTTGATATGAGACATGATATTTGGTGGTTTAATAAAGTACATGAATGGAAAATGAAGTAGAAAGATGGCACAATCATAAATGCACATCCATAAATGCTGTATACAGGTACTAAAACAATTTGATTGAAATATAAGTTTCTATGATGATGAGTCAAACATATTGCACTATTTACACTATGGGTTGAAGTATTAAAGCAAATGAACCAGGAAACTACCTAAACAACTACCAATCACTGCAGACAAATAAAACAAACTTGGATCAACCTAAGTTAAACTGACAATTTCTGTGACAAGCCACCCCTTTCTATCATTAATACTCACTAAAGAAAAATATTAAATACATCAAAACCTTCAAATTATATCTGTAAGTGTTTGACCCCTGTACATTCAACATGTGGAGAAATACTTATTTATCAATAAAGTTAAAGATTGGAAGTATAACATTGCTTCATTATTGTGCTTTGCAAATAAAGGAATTACTGAGATAGCCAACAGGCTCACTGAACTGCTAACTCTAGAAAATGTACATATGATCACATTAAAGAATGTCTGGCAAACTATTTTAACCCCCAACCTTGAAGCATGTAGCTAGACTGAAATTCTGAACCAGGAACCAAGGTTGGGAGGAAAGTATAAAATATTATAACAGTGCTCTACATAATTTAGCAAAGAATTGCATCTACAGGTCTTTCCTAGATGAAGCCCTTCTAGAAAAATTGTTTACTGGTATGTGCAATAATAATTTATGGCAGCAACTGTTGGCTGTAAGTGATTTAGATTACACTGAAGCTATAAAACATGTAATAGCTTATGATCTCATGAGTGAACAATCTCATAAATTTGCTGAGTTCAAAAATAGCAGCAAATCACAAACAGATGTTTGTAGAATCATAAGCAAAGAGTTGTTGAATAATAATGAAAAGGGAGTGCTAACAGTAAAACCGAGTTTATATGTTTCTGCTGTGGAGAAAAGGGCCACAAAGCCAGCAATTGCTATCATAAAAGAAAGTGCTGAAATAAGTATAAGAAAAGAAAGCATTTGGAAAAAATGTGCAAAATTTTTTTTAGCACAGACAGAAATGATACTAATAGTAGTATTCATATAACAAAGAGTTGAGAAAGCACTTGACTAATATTAAAAAGATGGCAACAACCGAGAAGGATAGTTTAATGGTCAAAATTAAAATATGTGATCAACCTATTTCTATGGAAGTTGACAGTGACAGCAAAATATCATGGATGTCAGTCCATGATTGGTGTACTGTGACTTCCAGACTGGTCTAGAGGCATGTGATATAAATGGTAAGGCCATTAGAATAAAGGGAGTTGTTCAAGCACCGATATGTAAAAGTCAGGGCAAAATTATTGTATTTACCACTATACATAGTACATGCCCCCATAAAACCTATATTAGGTCGAGAGTGGTTTGGAAAAATAGAGAGTTAAAATATTATTCTCTAAAAAATAGAGATACTCAAAGACAAAACACCTTTCCAGCAACCAGTAGGTATCAAAAGTTGGTCTGAGAAGATCCACAATGACCAGAAGAAGAAACAATTGAACTACAAAGACATACTAAAAGCAAGAGTAAAAAACAATGTGGTAGTCATTGGACAGCTGAAGACAGTGGCTACAAATGGATTATGAAGCAGATTTGTAAAAGCTGGCCAAATCAATGTACCACTTTCTTTCACAAAAAACTGGAATGCCCTGGAATAACTGTCAGTATGCAAAGGCTGCATTATGAAACGTGATTGTATGCTGATTCCAGTCAAGGGTAGGCAGCACATAATAAAGTGGCTGCAAAATAGTCAACAAGACATCGGCAGAGGAAAAGCAATAGAGATTAGTCATGTCTGGTGGCCAGATATTTGAACAGACCTGAGGAAATATAGAAATAATTATGGTGATACTCAAACAACTACATTCATGGAGTTTGCACCTAGTGATTTAAAACAACATACATCATCGTTCTACAAAAAAGTTAATGAACTCTACATTCTCTAATAACTTGTATTAAGTTCAAAAATTAAAACCTCATCTCTGAAGGGAAAGTAATGATATGTATGTGTATGTTTAAATGTACGCACACATATTTATAATTGTAAAAACTTATAGGGAGAAAAGTAATAAGTTAAAAATATTAGTCTTTAGATTAGAAAAAGATTAATTTCTAAAATAAACAATAGACTAATTAATAAGAATAGAATAAGTCATTATTCAAATGAAATAAATTAAGGAATTTGATTTAGGTTCCTTTTTAAGATTACAACAATCTACAAATAACTGATTAATTAAAAAGGCAGAAAGATAATACTAAAATTCTGATGGAACATGGAAAGGAAAAATCACCTGATCAGATGGGCAGAGGACTAACCAATCATTTGCAGGGATTCAAAGACAATGAAGTGCCTTTAGTACTAATTGGAAGAAAATAAAGAGACACACTGAATCCTTGGAGTTTGATCTGTGTAGACTGATATATAGTAGAGCAGGATGTCTTCCCTTGCACAGTGATTTCAAGTGCAGAGAGCTGGCTTCCAAACATGAGAACAGTCAGCATAGGACTTTTAAAGGATCTATTGATATTAAAATTATTATTTGTATATGCCTTTGGGCCTTATAATGTAAATAATTTTATATATGTTATTAGTTAAACATTTTAAGGGATCATATATTAAAATATATCTTAATATTAACCATTAGTCATTATTGGCATGTGTGGAAGTGTATTCTATCATAGCTAGACATAGCGTAGGACAGACATTGCTGAACATATTTGCATTGACATTTAATAATAAAATAAGTAATTACAATTTTACATATAAGTGTCTATCTGACACACATTGATATTTGCAATACAATTGACATATATATGCACACATACATGTGTGTGCATGTAATTTCTAATGCATTTGTTCATGTATTTAGTCTGATTTGCTGCTGCTATAGTATTGCCCAAATCATTGTACTAATTTTTACATAGCAAATTTCTTTGTTTGCATGATATGAGTAAAGGAGCCTCCTTTCTATATTTTCATTCTTGACACCTAAGACCCATTATCATGAAAATTTGTAATCTATTTATAGCAGTTTTTTAGGTGATCTTTTTTTTTTTACTAAAGTTCTGGAGGTGGGGGGTAAGACTTTGGAGATCATGGATTCCAAATTGATTTTCAGATCTATTTCATAGTTGTTAATTTTTCATTTTCAATTATCTTGTTGCTATTGACTTTTGTATAACTATAATTTCCTGTTTCATATTATTTTAGTCATTTTATTATGATTTTTCTTTAGGCCAATGATTTTTTTTAACTGCTTGATGTGACCAATTTTCAAACAAAATCAGAAAGATTTTGAGTCTGCAAATTTTGAAATCTGAACATCTTTATAATAAAAACACCTTCCACTAAAGGTTCCTGTAGGATAGCTTTTTCTGCCAATGCCTAGAGATCCTCTGGATTTTTTTTTGTAATTCTTATACTGCTAATACTTGTGTGGTTACTGTTTCAATGATGCATGCTTCAGTCATATTTAAAATCAAGTTTTAATTGTAAACTACACAAAGGCATATCTGTTGGGTAGATTTTAGTTTGATGTGAATTTCAATGGTTTTTAGCAATTATTTTGGCATTTTTTTTGATTTTATATCTTTAAGGAATGGTGAGTGATTTGGAGCAAAAATATGTTGTCAATGCATCTATTACCTTATTATTATGGTACATATGGAATGTGTTTACCACTGTCTGCGCACATAAAATTTAATGCATGACTGGTCAATATGTATTAACAAATGTGACTAATTTTATCTTTGGCTTGGCTATGCCATTAGCCTTAAGAAAAAAAATTCAGATATTTTATGTATGGTCTAATTTTTCAGTTAGTTTATGTTGAACTCCTTTATTGAATCTATTTGATCTATTTTGTGTTCATTTTATGACACTAAGGATATTACAGGTTCAAACCTTTCATTGGGAATTTTTTTTTATCTCATTGCCAATTATATGATGGCTGATTTAAACATTTTTTTAATCTTCATTGTTAGTTATGTGAGGGCTGACATAACAAAAATTTTATCTTAGTGTGATAATTGCCCTAACATTTTTTTTTATTCCATCACAAGTTATTGTGTTTGATTTATAAGGAACCACATAGTTTATAAAACAAATTTTTTTAACAGGTAAATACTATTTATTTAGTACTAAGTTGCTTTTATCATTATCATGTAAATAAGTATATGATATTTGTCTGAAGGTTTGTAATGATGGTATATTATAAGATGTGATATATTGGACTATTTCCATCATTTATGAGTGAATGTTGAATGTATAGAAAATTTTAAACTTTATTTAAACTTTTCAAATACAAACAACTTTGTTAGTAATAACACACAAATAGACAATACAGATTAGTAATTACACAATGTTTCGAGTAGTATTATTCTCCACTCTTCTTCAGGTGTTGCTGGCCTATATGCACAGTGACAATATTCGCTTAGAAGTTGAACTCGCACCTTTAGATTCTTGAATATTGAATTTAAGGCAAATGCTGTACCAACTGAGCTGGTAGAGTGTTTGCCTTAAATTCAATATTCAAGAATCTAAAGGTGCGAGTTCAACTTCTAAGCGAATATTGTCAGCCTGTTATGTAAGCTTTAAATGTTTGTAAAGGATTTGTCATTATCAAAGAAGAAAAAAATCTTAAGCATAAGCGTCTATCCATTTACCAGAGAAACTAATAAATACTATCATATCAGTAAACTATTTTAGCAAAAGCATTCTAATCATCTAAACGGTCTCTCAATGTAAGATCATTATCAGTTGTTCAATAACTTTAAATGTTTGTTAAATTGTTAGAAGGCTTTTAAATAGTTAAGCAAATAGAATAATTTTGAATCTGGAGAAAGAAGGATTACTTATTATAAATTAGCAAAAATGTATTTTTGAAATTATTCAATACAGTAAAATTGTAGTTATTATTATTTTTTGCCATTTATTTCATTTTGTATTTGCTTTTATTTTTCTGCATTTTTATGTATAAATTTTTATTCATTGATTTTTAAGCAATATCTGTAGAATTTTTAGTTAATATTAAAAAATACACACACATTAAATAATGTTAGAATGTAATTAGAATTACATATACTGCTTTAAGATAGACCAAGAACTAGATACTCATGATTTCCATAAATCACTTTAATATCACTGTTTATTTTCTCTATGCATAAAGTACTATTCAAGCTACAGCATTTTTAGCAATATTGCTTGTTAACAAAGGCAAAACTCTCCACACAGTAGTGCTAGTATGAGATGGTGATTGTGTGATGTTTAGTGGTTTAATATTGCTTGTTGTGATTTATTTTGATTTTCAACTATTATCATGCCAGCCTTTTCTAATTACTAAGATTGACGTATAATGTTTATAACAAGATAACATGAATTGGACTAGCATCAAAAAATGATAAGACTAATGGAACATAAATGCATAGAGTATTTATTTAATAACTGACAAATTTCCAGCATTACAATTAACAAAAATATTTTAAATTAAAGAATGTTAATTGTGTTCATTTTTATCTGATTCTCAACCTAACTGCACAAAATGTAGTGTGCTTGTGGATCATCTGATGTATAGAAAGGACTTCAAACTTCTAAATTATGCTAAATCACTGACAATTTAGGGATAATAAAGATATTCAAATCAATCCTTCAAATCCAAATGAAGGTGATACCAGAAAGCATAGAATTATTCTACTCACAAATCAAATAAAAATTTCCACTTTTACTCTCTAAACAAATAAAGCTAATTTATGTTAACCAATATTATTTTTATGGGCAGCCCAAGTGAATGGATACAAATGATTTTTGTCAGGTAAATATAATTAGTTAATTAGTGAGTGGATGAATTTAATTTTATGTCTAAATAAAGGATATCAACAGAACTTATCATCAATCTGCATCAGATAGCTCTGATTATTTAGTATTGGGCTTGGAAGTGAATTAAGAAACTAGTCAGTGCAATATGTATAACATACTAAGACTGTCTGTACCATTTCACACTAATATTTATACAACAGTTCTCTCTTATTCCAGAGGAACTAGTTTCTTGGCAGCTATTTATACATAGTAGTCTTTTATGTATTTGGGTTGTCTCCGTGTCTCAGGATTGGCAAACTGTGGCTCACAAGCCAAATATGGCTCTTTTTTATCCCAATTTCATGACTTTTTATCATGATAAATATAAACACATTTTTATTTCCTCATGTAATTTGTAAATAAATATTTTGATGACTTTAGGAGACAAAAAATGAGCATTATAACATAGTTTCTTGAATTCAACCTTATTATAGAATATTTAAATATAAGTATATTGTCTTTAATGAACTTAATATAATTAGAAGGGATTTGAACTTAGAAGCTTCCTATCCACTCCATCTGATACAACTAATACACATGATCACATGTATGTAGTCATGTGGATCAATTGTATAACATGAAGTGGATAACTGTAAGGAGCTTGAAAGTCTGAGTTCAAATCCTTCTAATAGTAATTGTTGTATATGATGAATATTTAAATATTAGAAATTTGTGAATAAATCAGACTAACAGAGTAATTTTTTATTTTTATTTATTTATAAAAATTTTTTTATGTTTGTTAGAATATGTACAGATTCTATTATGTTCTATTATTAAAATAAATATTGAAATATATTGACAGCCATCCAGAAATCATATTTTTTATAAACATATTTTTAATCTCTTTCTTTGTGGCTCTTTAAAAGATGGGGGTACCTTCATTCTTTAATGGAGTGGGGGTTCTTCATGTTAAAAAGTTTGCCAATCCCTGGTCTAGATGAACTTGCCTAATTCATTGCCTTCGGGTCTGTTCTACTTGATTCTTCATTGTTGTCCAGTTCTATCAGAAACTTATATTGACTTTTTCAGTTTGATTCACTTATTTTCATTTAGTATATTTTTTTCTATGCTGATCAGCTAATTCTCTGTTTAAGTCTGATACATCAAGGTGATTGACACATTCCCTGTCTTGACTGAACTCTGTTCCATTTTTAATTATATGATTATCTACTTGGATAATGTTTGTACTATAGTATTTTTAATTCAAAACTTTTGTAAACTGTCTTTCACCCATACTTTTTCCTACTATATGTTTATTTTTAAATTTGAAAAGTTATTGGGTTTTTTCAAGATAGAGATTTCAGAAAAATATTGCTTTCTACTTACTAACAATTCTACTGGGGATTTTTTTGTCTTGGCAGTCTTGGCAGTATTCATTGAATATTGGTGAAGTAAGGTAATATAAATTTCTTTTATGTATTTTTATTATTCATGTCTTGTTCAATATCTGCTTTAGTAGCTGAATTGGTTTTTTGACTAGTACATATGTGCTTCATTCCTTTTTCTTTAGAGTTTGTGAATTTTTATGTATTGATTTATTTATTTATTGTTAAGTATAATAATTATTAAACTGCCTAGTAAATAAAATAAAATAAATTTTGTTTCGGTTGTTTAATTGTAGCCATTATTATTTTATTTTCAGAAAGATGAGTTTATTTTATTTCCCAAAGGAATATTTACCAAATCCATTACAGTTGAAGAAGATAAAAAACAATCTAAAAGATGGTTTTCTTCTGGTATTCACATAACACCATCTTTTTTAATTATCAATGACAGGTAAGTAATATACATTTACAATTTGTGACAATTTTTTTAAATAAATCTTTTTAAAATTAGTATGGGGAGCATTAAAATAAGGCTTTATTTTATATATAAAATAAACATATAAATGGGACATATCAAAAACATAAATAATAATTATTGTAATTTCAGGTGACCAGATGTCAATCAATACTATATATTGCTGTATTGCAGAAATCACATTAGTATAGGTAGAGATGTTATTTATTTATTTGACAGCATAGATTAATGTTAATGTATTTTGAAATGTTTAAAGTGAGAAATGAAAATACATTGGAAGTATTTATTTAGTGCTTATTTGATAAAAGTGTTTTTATTAGAAGTAAATTAAAATTGAAAATTTCCACTACTGAATCAATATACATCAGTCAATAAACAAATGGTAAAAAGATCAGGAAATCTATTTAATAAAATAGTGTGTGATATTTATTGGTGTGGCAGGTGTAACATGGAATTTAGTAAAATTCTAGCATTTATTATTGTCATCATATATTTGGTCCTTCCGTTGATAATTCTAATATCATATTTTTACTGTTTGTAGAAAATGCTAAGGGTTCTTCTGTTAAACAAGAAGGAAAGGAAGATATATTCGAAGAAAAAATAGAGGATACTTCAGTTAGTTCATATTATGCAAAAATGGTTCAGTTTTTTAAGTTGTTGTTCATGTTGTAAAAAGTTGATTAATCATCAAGTAATTTTACATTTACATTAAGGAAGTTAATATTTCGTAATCATATGTAAAAATTTATAAAAATGTCAAATCAAACAAATAATTGGACATATCTTTTTTTTTCAGGGTTTTTAAATTTTAATTGTAAAGTTTTGTCATTTAAGAAATGTATTTTGGTTAAAGAATTAACTTTCAATTTTGATATTGAGAATATTAGTGAATCATTGTGTACTGAAATATTTTTAACAAATGACATTGTTCATGCAAGTAATAATTCTGGAACAATGGATTTGAGGAGGATATGTCGATAGCAAAAGTAGATTTAAAAGATGATAAAAATATATAACAGATAGAGGGTGTTGGGATGGGGGGGGGGGTAAAAGAAGGGAGAATATATTACTAATTGATTCAATAGTTAGGAGTTATGAGAGTATATTAGATAGAAAAAATAAAGAGAAGGTGTGACTGTCATAAACTGAGATTTTGATATTGGTGTAATATTAAGAAAAACAAATAGGGATAATATGATAAATGATATTGTGATATGCTGCAAGTTTGAAGGAAAACAATGGGCAAGTAGAGATAATAGGTTCATTACTAAGCATTGAAAGTGATGTAAATTTAAATAAGTTTTGGGAAGTTAATTTGAGTCTAAAATGTTAATGTAAGAATAGTGGTATAATTTTTTAGATGTCTGGAATGTATTCATTAGAAATACATGTTTATTTAATAGGGATGAACGACATATATTAGAAAGGGGATAAAATATAAAGGAAGATAATTTATAATAAATTTTATTATCCATTAAATTAAAGAAAGGAGAATGGATAAAAGTAAATATGCAATGTTAAATATAATTATGAAAAAAAAAGACATTATATTTAAGAATGAAAATAAAATACATGTGGATGAAGATAAAATGGTGGCAGATATAAGAGGAAGAAAGACTTTTTTTGTTGCAGAATATTCCTATACATAGTTATAAAAAAATAATGTTTAAAAGAAGAGTTATGTGTGTTAATATAAAACTTGATTTTGTAAATATGCAAAGAGACAGAGATATGAATAAGTGGTTATAATTGAAGAAGATTTACATAGGAGAAAATTAGAGAAGTGAGTTTGTGATATAATATATTTAGTTATTAAAAACAAAGAGGAGGAAATGAAAGAATAGAATAAGATTATTTGAAAATATAGAGATATAAAGGAAATTTAGAAATAATGATTATAAAATATAGGTTATAGATTATATGAATGGTTATATTAATTAGTGTAATTCATGAAACATAAAATATAAATAACACATTCTTAAAGAATATGCTTGAGAAAGATGAATTGAAAATAAGTAATTTGAATTAAATGTGTGAACAGACTTTTCTAGGTAAAAGACAGAATCTGAAGTTTACTATTGATTATGTGGTGATGGATTAAAATTAATTACAAAAAATAAAAAGAACTTAAAGTGTTTGATGAGTGGGAAAAAGATATAATTATGATTGCCAATGTTGTGTTGATAGAATTAGAGATATTTGAAAATTTAAGTAATGGAATTTACAGTAAGAATGATAAGGATGGATGGATGGATATGAGTATTGAAGTTAAATTTAGAATAAATTTAATATTATCTTGTAAATAATTATAAAAGTTGGTGATTTAAAACTTTTTTGAAAAGCGAATTGATGTGGTGAAGAAGATTGCAAATGAGTTTATTTAGAATCAGTGAGATTAATAAAAAAAATTAACTGAAACGCTTTAGAAAAAATAAAAGCAAGAAGGAAGGTCTATAGGGATTATAAATAGGCTGTAAGAAACAATTGGGAGAGAAAAAAAATAAATGGGTTAGTTATTTCAAGAGATAGCTAGAATTAATTTTAAGGTTGAAATTAAGCAAATTTAATAAGAAGTTAATGGAGGAAATTAACAGTATGAAAGGAAAGGTTATGAAAAATTTTGAAGATATATAAAAAAGAAAGAAGAGAAAGATGTTATTAAAGGTAAAGAAGAATTTGTAAGTGAATATAATTCATTAAAGAGTTTAATTTATGAAAAGAAGAGAATGATAGATTCACAATTGATTAAATTAATAGTTAGGTTAAAAGGGAAAAGCAAGAGGATTGGATGATATGGTGCTGAGATAATAATAGATATGAGAAAATATACAAAGCTTAGTTTAAAATCAAGTTTTAATAAAATTTTATTTAATAATATGTTTTCAGAAAAATGAAAAGATGTAAGGTTGAATCATTATATAAATGGAAAAGATTTTAGTTAGTTAATAAACTATTGATAAATAGCAACCATTTCCATAGTTGATACATTATTTTCTGGGTGAAATTTTTAGAAAGATTCAGAATTAATTTTATACAGAAAGATATATAAGAAATAGTTTATTATTATTTTAATTGATTGAAATATATTAAAATGAAAATAAATTATTCATTACATTTTTAATTATAAGAAAGTCTTGTGATAAGACATATAGAAATAAATTGTGGAGAAACAAAAATTGTGGGAATGGATTTGGGGTTATTAAGCATGATTGAGAGTCTTCACAAGATTGATTTTTATAAGTATCATTTGGTAGGTATACAGTAAATGGAAGTTGAATGTGAAAGTGGATTAAAAGAGGGATGCCCATTATCACTTATTATTTATTTTGTTTTTAAGTGAATTTGAGATTAATGTAGAAAAACTAAGGATTAGAGTGGGCCAAGGGAATATAAAATGTGCTAGCTTTTTTTTTCTTTTGGCTGCTGATATGGAATTTTTTAGAAATAATGTCAAATAAGTGAAATCGTTATTAAAGAAATAAGAGAGGCAGGACAAAATATGAAAATTAAATTCATTAAAGAAAAATTTAAGAATCCAACATCTAATGAGAAGACTGAAACTGAAGAAGTGAAAAAGTATTGAATACTTTGTTAACTGTAAAAAAAAAGTACAGATAGTTGGAAATTAGAGTTGGGAAGAAAAGAAAAAAGTAGAATGGGGTTTATTTAAAATCTGGCAGGATTCTTATGTAATAAATATGAGTACATAGAATTATATGGAAAAGTGTGATGGTATCTGATTTAACATGTAGAAATAATGCCAGAAATAATAAATTTTTAGTTAAAATTACATTCTTTTTGTGATATGCATTTGATAGTGAATTGTGACCAACTAATAAACATATTCAAGCTGAAATAGAGTGGACTTCTTTTTTAATGGAGGAAATCAAAAGTAAATTTAAAATGTTTGAAGTTTCAGTATATGAATAAAATTGGATTAATAAAAATAATTTAACTGGATTATGTAAAAAGGATAACAAGCATAATGTGCAAAAAACATTTACATATGTTAGATATGAGATAAATATGTAAAAAATATATTACAGGTACATAATTACGAGGAATAGGAAGAAAAAGTCATGGAAAATGAAAATAGATTGATGTTATATAAGAATAAAAATTATATAAAATTATATGTAATTATAAAAGGAGCTTACTGTTATTTTATACAAAGGCAGGAAATTTTGATACTAGAGAAAGAAGGCAAAATGAAATAATAATTTAGATTGCAGATATAGTTTATGTGGAAATGGGAGAGAGATAATTGAGAATATATTTTTGGAGTGTAGGTTGTTGAAAAAGGATTAGGATAAATTATATTGATTATAGAAGAAATTTAAAAGAAAATAGAATGGAAGAGGTAGAGATTTTATAATTTTTTTTGTTTAGTGGCATATATGAACAATGGAATGCAATTATAAAAATATCTCTTATTAAAATGAGATAGGAAAGAAAAAATAGATCAGGGCTAGAAAAATAATTGAGTAATAAAAAATAAAAATTGATGAGTTTATTATATTATGTAAGGGTTTTAGAGAAATGATTAAATCATTTTGAAATATACGGTGATTTAAAATTATAATAAGGTAAATTTTACTATATTTTTTATATTTAAAAATCTTAGCTTAATTAAGATTTAATAAGAATTAAGTGCTGATCATTTGGATGATGCTTTATTATGGTTTAATCATATTAAAAAGTGATTTCCATTGTAGTCTGCTATTCTTGACTTTCATCTGGAAAATGAATGTTACATTTCATAAAATAAGTTGTTGGGATAGTAATAACTATCCTTAATAGTTTTAGTTAAAATTGCAAAAGTAAAATTTAACTTTTTTACTAATACCTAGAATATGATAATTATTATAATAACAATAATTACATTAAGATAATTTTAATTCTATATTTAAACAGCATTTTGCACCTTTAACAAGAAAAGATTGTAAATTTATAAAACATTTGACTTGCTGAGCATACTTTTGATGTTTATGGTCAGGTTCATAGCTCTGACCATAAATGTATAAAACGTTTGACATGTTGGCATGTCTTTGATGTTTATGGTCGGGTTCATAGCTCTGACCATAAATGTATAAAATGTTTGACATGCTGAGCATGTCATTGATACTTATGGTCAGGTTCATAGCTCTGACCATAAATGTATAAAACGTTTGACATGCTGAGCATGTCTTTGATGTTTATGGTCGGGTTCATAGCTCTGACCATAAATGTATAAAACGTTTGACATGCTGAGCATGCCTTTGATGTTTGTTGTTGGGTTCATAGCTCTGACCATAAATATATAAAACATTTGACATGCTGAGCATGTCTTTGATGTTTATGGTCGGGTTCATAGCTCTGACCATAAATGTATAAAATATTTGACATGCTGGGCATGCCTTTGATGTTTATTATCAGGTTCATAGCTCTGACCATAAATGTATAAAACGTTTGACATGCTGAGCATGCCTTTGATGTTTATGGTCAGGTTCATAGCTCTGACCATAATTGCATAAAACATTTGACATGCTGAGTATGCCTTTGATGCTTATGGTCAGGTTCATAGCTGTATAAAACGTTTGACATGCTGAGCTTGCTTTCAACATCTATGGTCAGAGCTATGAACCTGTCCATAAACATCAAAAGCATGCTCAGCAAGTCAAATGCTTTATAAATTTATAATCTTTTCTTGTTAAACACTCAAAAAGCTGTTTAAATACATATACAATTACATTTAAATATGAAAAGAAGTAGGGAATCATTGCATTCAAGTAATTTATAGTAAAAATAAATAAATGTTCCTTCTCTTTATTCTTACTATTATTGTTTGGATATAGAAACATTATTTAATACATAAAAAAATTAAAGAAACAAGTTAATATATTGTTTTATTGTAAGATAACTTTATATTAGTATACAAATTACTGTATTTAATTCATTTAATCTATGATTAATATATATTACAATTGGAATCATTTATACCCTTTTTATAGCCTGAGTGTCACATAAATGTAATATTAAAAAATATCAAATATTATGTAATTGGTTTTTTCATTATTTATTTTGCAGCTTTCTTAATAGAACTCCATTTCTTTTTAATAAAGATGGAGGAGATTTTAAAACACAAGAGGTAAAACTTTAATTATGATTTTTTTTTTAAAATTTTTATTATCTAAAATGTAATTTTATTTGAGTTACATATATTCTCTATATAATATACATAGTCACATATACTTATGCAATAGCAGTAACAACTGGGATCTTAATACTATCATCTATGTAGCAAGAGTGACAGAGAAACTTTGCTAGAAATGCTGATATCAGAAAATAATCTATTTTTCTGTTATTAGAACTCTGTTGAGTGATTTGTATTACAAGATGATGCAAAGGTAGCCAAACTATCAGTCCTGTATCATACATAAAAACAAACAAACATACAGATGAGTATGCAAACTGTATTTACATCTTTTATCTGTAAAAATGTTTATTTTATCACACACACATATACATAGTAATGATAAATATTATTTAAATATTTACTAACATTCAAATAATATAGCTAATCTAACTACATTATAAACTCTATTTAGATCTATGTAGGTATATATAATGCAATTTATCCTTTATATACTCATGATTGATTAACTGAGAAACATGATGCATTAAAAACAAACAAACTTTTTTTTAATATAATTTATTTTTTTAATCGATTATAAAATATATAAATTTTTAATCAAAATATGATTGAAAAACTTTAAGCAACTATTTAATGGTATATGCTTAAATTATAAACAAATTTTATTTTATTTCAAAGCCCTAACTATATATAAAATTACAATTTTCTGCAAGACTTTTCTACTTTACATCATCAAAATTATTAATTAAAACTATATTTGTAATGTGAAGGTTAAAACATATAACAAGTCAACATTTTAATTAAAAAAAATAAATTAATACAGAAAGGGTATAGTTATAAATTAAAGCATTTTGATAGTAAAACAAATAAGTATTTCTAATTCTTTTTCTACATAGCTCATACGTTTTATTATATATTCACTCAAACATAATATGAATAGATGTTTTTACAACAAACTTATAAATATAATTTAGAATAGACTTATTCTAACTATTCATTAAGATTGTTGATATTTTATTTGCTAAAATAGACATAGAAGCAATCATATGTGCCTAACACACATTGCCACCACAAAACATTGATAAAATAGATCAAATAATTCCTGAAGGATTATCTGCCATTAGTCTATTTCTTCTAATTAAAAATGATATGTATAACCAAATAAAATTCTGTATCAATCTATAAGATTTAATAATATATTATAATGGGATGGAAAAGAGATGAAGTGAATCTGTGGTGATGGAAAATCAGCATCAACCCCAATTTAAATATTTCATATAATGAAATTATATATATATATAATATCAAATAATATAAGTATAATAAAACAATCCACTAGAATAAAACTACAAAAATTTTAAAAAATGACTATATAAAATTGAAGATTAATATCCTTTGCTATAAACAGCTTCGGCGTATTCTGCCATCTTAAGTAGCAATATGTTAATATTTAAATATTATTAAACTCTCACATAGTATTAATCAATTGTTTAACTTTACCAATTATCATTTTATGTCCATCAATTACACCATTAATATTTATGCAACAAGAGTTCAGATAAACATTACTGCTTTGACAAAGTTTTAAAAATTCAATCCTGTGAGAAAGTTTAATAAAATGTTTATAATTCCTTCTCCATTCAGTCAATAACCATGGAACCATATTACTAGAGGGCATGTAGAAATTCCAGACAAAATATGTAATATCAAATAATATAAGTATAATAAAACAATCCACTAGAATAAAACTACAAATTTTTTAAAAAATGCCTATATAAAATTGAAGATTAATATCCTTTGCTATAGCCAGCTTCGGCGTATTCTGCCATCTTAAGTAGCAATACATTAATATCCTTTACTATAGACAGCTTCGGCATATTCTGCCATCTTAAGTAGCAATACGTATTGCTACTTAAGATGGCGGAATACGCCAAAGCTGGCTATAGCAAAGGATATTAATCTTCAATTTATATAGGCATTTAAAAAAAATGTTGTAGTTTTATTCTAGTGGATTGTTTTATATATATATATAATATCAAAAAATATAATATTAAAGTAATAAAGTAAGATATTAAAGTAATGTTTAATATCAAAAAATATATAAGTAATGTTATATATTATAAGAGCATGGGAGATCTTGAGACGTCTCTAAAAAATGACCCCAAAACTACTTAGAGACACTAGAAGTTTAATTAACTAAGTTCATCAGCATTATAAATAAGTAATAATCATCTATATTCATGAATGATCAACAATAAAAATAAATCAACAGTTAATCTTGTGACTGGATTTGAAAGGGGTCTACTGTAGACCAGGCCAACTATTTAGCTTTAGCCAGCTTGGGGCAATTATTTAACCATTGATTTGGATTCACCAACTTAAGTGCTCTTCCACTAGAATATATAATGATGAAAAAAATGCGGGAAATTAAAACATGATTATCATCAATGCTCTGGTCATTTAGTACCATTAATGATGTTCTGGCCAACTATATAACTTAAATTCTAATAGAGACTAAACTAAAATAAAATGTAGTGCATGGGCTTTAAAGAATATTCTCTTTGCTCCAACTAGGATGATGATCATTGATAGGAATATCATCATCATCGCTGGATGCACATGAGCACTAATATAATTCCCTTTTATATATCAGACTGTTATGCTTGAATCTAGTTCAGAGAACATAAGCTCTATAACTGTTACTGTGATCAAGAGATGTTGTAACATATAATGTTCTAAAAAAACTTAGATTTAGGTTCACTAGAATAATTTTAACAATTCAATACAAGTTTATCAATAACAATTTTAAAAAAATGAGGTTAAGGTCTTTAGAATAAGGCTATATGCATATAAATTAAACCTTCTGATTTTGATTAATATACAATAAAAAACTATCATAATGTGATTTACAATGCCCCCTAAAAGGTTTACATAAAGCATATATATATCTGCACAGATGTTCATTAAAATTTTAAAATGAATATATATGAATTAACATAAAATAAATGATTAAAATTTACATATAAGTATCTACATGACATGCATTGATATTTGTATATAGATGTGCAGTAATATTGATTTATATTTCAATCATCATATAAAATATAATAAATAATTAAAATTTACATATAAGTAATGATTAACATAAAACAAAATTTATTATATGATGGTTTACATATATGTTGCAATAGGTTTATTTAAAACCCAGCCAGCACACAGACATTTGGCTTAATAATTTCTGAACATATTTGAATAGTTATAAAATAATAATAGAAAAAATTAAGTATTCATATTCAATGTTATCAAATTATCACCTTTAATTGATATAAAATACCTCATACCAAGTTATACATATCATCACACTGATGTGTGGTATAATTTATTATTTAATATTTGAATTGTCATAAATCTATAAGTGAAATTCAGATCTATGCATATTTAGTAACAAATTTAACATACATGTGTGTGCATATTGAATTGCAGGTGCACACTGTAATTCATATATTTCATTTGTCACAATAATAATATTATATTTTTCATAATTCGATATTGAAAGTATTTAAAATTTGCATATATATGTGCATATATATATATATAAAGTAATATGAATTAAGATTATTAATTAGTCTCTCTTTTTATAGTCAATATAAGTACTTTTTTTTCCCTTTTTTTTAAAAAAAAAATAAAATCAGTCTTGACAGGATTATTGTTGATTGATTAATTATAAACATCTGTAAACTTGGATTTTAAATGATTCTTTTCCCTTTATTTTCTAATCTAAAAATATTTTTGAAGTGTTCTTTTTCTTTTTTCAAAATAAAATTTAAAATAATATCATTCTCTCTCTATATATATATATAACTATCACAGGTTACTCCTGATTATAACATTTTTAAATTTAAAATATAGGTTTAAAAAAATATCATTTTTACTAAAGAAATTATTTAAAATTTCATTCTTATTATATATAATGCTACTCACCATATACATTTATTTGTGCTTCTCTGCATACAGATAAATCAGCATATATATATAAACTAATTTTCAGCAAGCTAAAGAATTTCTTTTGGTGAGATTGGTTTATATCACATTGGAAAAAGTATTATTCAGGTATGTTTGGCATTCAGTGCTCTCCATTCTGTCTAGGATTTGATAAACTTCAAGCCAGCAAGCTGTCTTGTCTATATTTGTGCAAGCTAATGAATACAGAAATCTGGATCTGGTTTCCTAAATTGAAACTCCTCTGTAGTGAACTATAGAGTAGTTGCTGGACATCCTTTTCCATTTCTTTAGATCTTCATGGAAGCTCTGTATATCTCTTCAAATATAAACTCTGCTAGCCAACTATTATGGCCAGATAATTACTGCCAACTACAATAAGAAACTAGTCAACCCTCTAATATTTTTATCAACCCTTTTATATAGTTAGGTGGGGTGACAAACACTTTAATTGAAAACTTTTTATATCTCTAATCTTTTCAAATCACTTGTAATTAAAAGCTGCTTTTGAAAACAACTTTAAAATTTTATCAAAAGTATGATCTACAAGTTTTTGCTTTAAAAAAAGATTTCTAGTAGATAGAAATTTTATAATTATCAGTTTAACGTGTTTGTTTTTAATTTCAAAATCAGAATTCAATAAAAATATTTATTAGACCTTTTTAACTATTTACTTCATAATAAAATTTTATTTTTAATTCAAAATTATTTAATCTTTTACTATGATTTTATTGCAGGAAAATGAAGAAAATATGCACAAAATTTTTGTGTTTATTTCTACTTTTCCTTTCAACTTTATATGTATTTGTGCATACACATTATGTTATTGTGTGCCATGTAACATACCTGTTACAATATTTTATGTGCTTAGTAGGATATAGTGTCAAACTAATGCATATATATATACATTAATAAAAGTAGTTCATATATATTGTGCCATATTGGTACATCCTAACCACACAAACATATTATTATTATTTGTAATTAGGCTTCAAATCACTATTTCACAGGATTACTGATTGCTAGAATTGACAATTGATGTCTTTCTAATTTCACTATACATGTACATTATCTTTAACAAGATTCACAATAATGTTTTGTCTATTTTTAAAAGACTTATTGTCAACATTTTAGAATACAAAACAATTTATGATCTATTTCCTTTATCTTTTATATATATAAATATAGCAAAACAGCTACACATATGTATTCTTAAATTATATGTTCTGATAAGTAACGAGTGCCATTTTAAAAATCAAAATAACATGTTTTAATTTGTTTTACTTTATTATGCCTATTAAGAATAAATTAACGGTTTATTTTTATTTCTTCCAAATACAAAACAATATGCAATAAGATTTAGTATTTGAAATATATATATTACTAATTGAAGAGATTTAAAACATTTCAGTTTAAAAGGAAACATCTTGCCAAAATAGCATTTTTGTTTAATACATGTATATTTCAGTAAGGTACTCCAATAAAATAATAGGTTACACTTTCATATGTACAAATAAATATATGGTATATAATTTTGATATTTTAAAATTTTATTTATTTATAATAATAATAATAATAGCTCAATGAATCCTCAAGACAATTGTCACAAGCTTATCAAATAACAATAGTAATAGAAATGTCATTCAAATAAATTATATGAACTCCAGGTTGTTAAGTAGAAACCCAGCACTTTTATTCTTTTTCTTTCAAAGTGTGCTCATTCTTTATATATATTTGCTTATTTCAGAAGAAGTTTTATTTTTAAGAAACATTTCTCTTATTACAAAAAAAAAACAACAACAATATATGTATTTGGAAAAATCTATATTTTAAAACTGTACAATATGACTGGATAAAAAAGTAAGTTAATGTCTATTTACCAAGGCAAACAAAATGTAAATCAAAGTTTAATATGTATCAAAATGCAACTAACATTGCATTTAAGAAAATGTATTTTTTGTTTTCATTAAAGGTTTCAATAAATATTTATCTAGATTTAAGTAAATATATATATACCTGAAGTGCAGTATGAATCTATGGAGATAAAACTACTACTACTACTAAAGAAATTAAGATATAATACCAATGCTTAAAAAGACTAGACAGTTATGTATTGATGAATCTCAAAACTTTGATTTCTCATATTCCTATTACTATATCTCGACAACATTTATTATAGCCATTTTATTTTATGTATGCTGACAAAACCGTTATTAAATTTGTGTTGTGCTTATGTGCATATTTCATATGACTAAGGATTATATTACATCATAATAGATAGAATAATCATTTTTCTAAGAAGTAATTATGACAATGAAATCAGATAAATCGTTTGGAAATTAATATTTAGTAGTATTTGATGTTTTATATACATGTTGCTAATGAGACTTACATTATAAAATAGCATGTTGTCTGATAATTATTAAAGATAAATTAACATACTAAATATCTTACAGTTAAATTATAGTGATGATTTAGTGCAGGGGTCCCCAACCTTTTTGCACCTAAGAGCACATTCTATAATACTGGCCAGGGGGCGGGCACCATTTATTTTTTTAACCAGTTGGCGGGCACCATTTATTTTTTCAATGTAAATTTATAGTTGGATATTGTTAATAATACACATAATGTACAAAAAAATATTCATTTCAAAAATAAAATTTTAATATATAATTAACGTTTATATTTTTACACTGTAAAAGTATAGTATGCCCTACAATTTGATTACAATATAATACAATAATTTATAAGAAATTTTAAAAATTAAATTTATTTGTATCAGATAAATAATTTTTTTATAGTGTTCGGATAGCGGCGGGCATACGTAAAATGGTCTACGGGCGCCATAGTGCCCATGGGCATAGGGTTGGGGACCCCTGATTTAGTGGGAATAAATTTTAAGGAATAATTTGATCATTGTTACTGCACTGATAGTGGATATTTCTAAAGAATTATGATGTCTAAAGAACTAGATTATGGATATTGAATACTTCATCACCCTTACTAATCATTAAATTTCACCTTAAAATTTTATTAATATATATATTTAAAAAAATTGCTTAATGTATATATGTTTGTTAAGGATTAAACATATACATAATTACGGAAAAAAAATCACAATAATTATTCAAAATTATAAACAACTGTTAATTAAATGTCGTTTGAATAACTTATTTAGATTTATTAATATTTGCTATAGTAACAAATCCTAATAAGTTAATGATTCTTTATTAATCTTTTATATTTCTTTGATAAAATTAATAAACACATATTTCCCCCTAGTTATGAAATTGAGTTTGTTGTTAGTACACATTAAGTCTTATTTCTTATCGCACTTGTTATTTTATTACTTGGTGTAAATAAATTGTTGTCATTATTTTACTAAATTAGAAGTCCTGAATTTTACTTACTTTAATTAATTAAGGGATAATAACTATAAATTGGATTCGAAAGGATATAGACAAATAAACTTCAATTAATATAGGGTTTAACATTATTATTTCATACCCATTTTAGCTAATTAATATATTATTTTAAATTCAAATTATATCCATAAGAGCTAGAATTCTTTATTATTCAACCTATTTTAAAATTGTATTGGTATAGATTAGGAACTTAAGACTAAAGTATATAAAGTTTTATCATTTAATTCACTTCAATTTTCTCTATAAATTTGAATTTAATTTGGTTTCAGTAGTGTCTCTGTCTCTTGGACTATACATCCTTATTTGTCCTGTTTATACCCTTACAATATATATATATATATATTGTAACAGAAATGGTTTTCTACGATGTTACAATTCAAGCAGAGAGCAAATACAAATACGACTTTAACTTTATATCTGTACCTTTGATCGAACCCTGAAGCAATATGAAAATATATTACCTCGACATTATCTTTCCCGATCAAGAACTCTCGACTGCTGAACAAAAAAAAAAAAAACTATTCCTAAGAATAAGTTAACAAATGTCCAGCGCTTGATATATATTTTTAAATTTTGAGATTACCAGAATACAAGCAGCACAATGAATATTTTTTTAAAATAAATCATTAACTTTTAACCAATAAATTTGACAGATTTCCTCACCCCCCGCCCTGTAGCTTGGTGACAGAAGAATAAAGCAAGTCTAAACAACCTTTAGGAATAGTAAATAATATTTAATAACACACATATATAAAAATTCCAAGATAGAGTTGTTTATATTACATAATAACAAAAAAAAATACATTGAATATTAAAGTAATATAAACAGCTCTTTCTTGGAATTTTTTTATATGGCAGTGTTCTATGTTCAAAAGGATTATTCTTTTCAAAATTAGTTCTTATTATTTAATTTTTTCTTAATATTGTGAATTTAAACAACAGAAAATACATGCATGCTTATTTGTTTGCTATAGCTAAATGTTTACCTAGGATTTATAGTTGGCTCGTTTGCAGTCCTTCCAAGTGCTCTATGCCATCTTGTGGGAGTTTACCCACTTTTTTGCAGAGATGGCAGGTCCTCCGCAGATTCTTCAGCTGGATGGGTTTTTTTTTTAATATAATTTTATGTTGCTAGTTTGTTCTCAGTCCTAGCTTAATTCTTCTGGGTTATTTAGTTTCTTTTTATATCTTTCAGCATACAAAAGCTACAGTCTATCTAGCAGGTGAGGCACCGATGTTATTTCATCGTGAGTCAGTAGTCAGGCAGGTCGAGCATGAACCCAGATCCCTTTAAAGCCACTAGCCACGCATTTCTTTTATTTCTTTCTTTGCTGCTGATCTCTCTGATTTCAAAGTAGTAATGGTAATCTTAATGGTAATCTTCTTCCCTTCATTTTTCTTTATCTATTGTTTATTGGAATTTCATTAATTAAACATTTTACAATTTCCAACGAATTGTTACAGTGGAAAAAATGTATAATTATAAATGAAACTTTTTCCTTTAGATTCATTCCTATTGTTCATGGTTCTTTAGTATTTTCCAACCGATGATGTATTATCCTGAAGCCATATCAGTCTGATCTTCCGATCTTTAAGATAACGTCTCCAAGTGATTTGCGGTCAAATGCAATCACTAAAATTTGTCCGCAGATCATGTGGACCCATTTTAACTTCTCTTTCTTCGATAACTTCTAATAATAATGTATTTCAAATGTTCTTTCCTTTTTTATTTATTATTATTATTATTATTTTTTGAATCGTTTTTTCAATCGTATTAATTATTATAATACGTAATTTAAAGAGAGAAAGAGATGCATTTCTTTATGCACCCCCTCCCTTTCTCTTACAATAAAATCAGAAAGTAATTTTCAAACATTTAACTAAATCTCAACTTTTTTCTTTTTTTTTCAAATTTCTGGTAACTAAATTATTTACCTTTGTTAATAGGTATATACATGTGACGACAACTTTATGTGGGTCGTCACATTACATATAGTGTTAATGGTAACTTTATTTGTATATATAATAGGTAAATCTAAGTAAAAGAAAAACATGTAAGGATTAACACATATTATAATCATATTTTCTTAAAAACAAAAAAGATAGTTAAAAAGATAATTGTTTTTCAAACAAACAATTAATTATTGAAACAAGCAAACTGAATCTAATAATTTTTACACTAATAGTAAATATTCCAGAGAAAATGATAAAGATTATAAAAAATGGAGATTAATCAGATGTGGGCAGAGATCATTGAGACCTATATAAAGGAACATTCAGACTAACAGAAGAACTTGAATGTCTTTTATATCTTCCAATGAAGATTCTAAAGAAACTTGGAGTCTCTAACAAGCCATCACATTTATATTATAATTTCTTCAAGCACGAGTGCGTGTGCGGCACAACTGTACCCAAAAGCTATTAATACAAAATAGCTAACTAAAAATAATAAACTAGCTGAGCGCTTTCAAAGGATCTTGCCTTCATAATCATAGCTTGCTAATACATTTAATGATTTGTAAATATGCTAATTCCATTTTTTTGATAAAGCAAAGCACGTGTCCTTCCTGTTTATGGCATCGTTGTCTCGTGAAATGAATAAAGCCTCTTTGATTTTTCTTTTGAGGTCATGTTTCTCTCTACACCCAATTGTGGGATTGTCCGGAATGCACTCGTGGTGACTTGTGCTCTGGTGCTGATAGAAACTGAATACGTAGAAGGATCGTTGTGAGCTCTATTGTATAAATATTTATGTTGTGCTAATCATGTGGCCAAAGATGCTCTGCTTTCCCCATAATATGTGCCTTTACAATTGTTGTTGGAACATGCAATATTATATACTGTGTGGGGGGTCTGTAACAGTGGAGTTTGATCTTTAGTATTATTAATTAAATTGTTAGAATTTGGAGGGGTTTGGAAACAAAGCTGATATTTGTTGTTAAGGATGGAATGCAATTTCTTGTGTAAATTGGATATATATGGAAGCAATAATCTGGATTATCCTGTGTGATGTGAGAGTTAAGATGTTTATTCTGTATATGTAAATTTTTTTTGTCAACAATGGATTGCCTGAACCCTAAATTCAATAGATCATTTCTGTATTCTATTACATTTGCTTTTGCATCTGCCTCAATTTTACACAACAATCTGTTTCTATGCAAAAAAGATGCTAGACTGGATAATTTATGTGCTATAGATGTGTGAGATTGGGGACGTGTATGGCATCTGATTTCCAATGGTTTGATGGCCATACTATAATGCAGTGGTTGTTTTCTCTTTGTATTTTGACATCAAGATGTTTAACTTGTTGGTGAGTGTCTTCAGTTGTGACATTCACAACTAGTGCTGTGTTGGTTTCTAATTCAGCATTGATCTGTGTGATGATCTCAGAGGTGGCAGCAATGAATAGGTCATCCACATATCTAGGGTATACTAAAAAGCCTGATGGGTTTAGACTAGGTATGATTTTTCTCTCATAGTAGTTCAGGAAGATGCTGGTAACTACACCACTCAGTGGTAACCCCATAGGCCAGCCTTGTTTCATGGAGAACCACTGGTTTCTGAAAGATGCCACAATGTTGCTGTCCTCAAAAGAAAAATCAAAGAGGCTTTATTCATCTCATGAGACAACGATGCCATAAACAGGAAGGACACATGCTTTGCTTTATCAAAAAAATGGAATTAGCATATTTACATATCATTAAATGTATTAGCAAGCTATGATTATGAAGGCAAGATCCTTTGAAAGCGCTCAGCTAGTTTATTATTTTTAGTTAGCTATTTTGTATTAATAGCTTTTGGGAACAGTTGCGCCACACACACACTCATGCTTGAATACATATATTTCCCAAAAGTAAAATTATTTGACTTAATCGGATTATAATTTCTATAAACTTTAAGGCAGAAATTTCATTATACTATAAATAAATCTATATATGCATTTAAACAAACATCAGTCATAAGGTGAGCTAGAATAAATATTGTTGCACACGCATATATATATATGAAATTCATATGAATGTTTTCATGGGTTAGATATTAAACCACTAAACATCACATGAGCAACATCTCTTATGATAGCACATAACTGTTATTAAACAGGTAAAACTCTCCATACAATAGTGCCACCCTGTGACAAACAGAGTAGTCAATGGATGCACCTAGATGCAGTGCTCTCAGATCCAAGACTCCTCACTGATGAAGGCTACAAACCAGAAACTAATCTGAAAATATTAGGTGAGTAGACACTAGATGCGGATTTTATGCACAAGCCTTCTGACATCCATTGATTACTCTGGTTGGTGTCACTACTGTATGGAGAGTTTTGCAAAATATGTCTTATATATGTGAAATATATACATATATATAACATAATGTTTATGGAAGAGGGTGATTTGACATTATATATATATATATAAATTATTGCTAACTGAAATAAAAGTTCTTTTATTCTCATGTGTTATTGATAGTATAATTTATTTGATTTAGAATTTTGTCTGAGTTTTTTCTATAAAAGCAAATTTGTATTTTTTAACTATTCTTCTAATCAAATCAAATAAATTTCATTAGAAATAAAAAAAGTTTTTTTTCAATAATCTTATTTTTTTTATTCCCAAATTTTATCCGAGTTTTCTTATTAAGAATTTTGCTATTATTTAGTAACAAATTCAGTTTTTTTTTCTCCACATATATAAAATAACATGCCTGTCTGTCTGTTATCTTATAATTTAAGAGCTAATAATAGTTCGACGTCAATGATTTTATATTTTCATATATAGCAAAATTCTTAGGGAAGATTTTGAATTATTTTTTTCTACTTTTTTTTCTCTCTTTTTTTCATGTGTCAAAGCATCGGCCGTTTGGAGTATTCCTAAAGTCCAAATGCACGTTTGAAAGGAATAGGAGATGAAAAATTTAATTATAATAGTTTCACTTCAGCTTTTTTTGAACTTAATTAAATTAATTATATCACTAACAGATAAAAAAAGTAAAAAACTTTAGTCTTCCTTTTTACTCAATTTAAACATTTGATCTACAATATTTAAGAATTTTTAAAATTTTCTCTTAAACTAACTTTGCATATTTACCCATACCTACCATCATTTCATCTGCCATACTTGAAATTCATCTAGCTTTTTCGTTTTTTAATTTATCCCTTGTTCTTTTCAATTCTGTATCTGTTATTCCATCCATCTTCTCATAAATTAAACTATATTCACTTACTATGTCTCATTATCATAAAATTTTTATCACAAATTTGTTAAGTAGTTTTTCAAGTTTCTTTTCTAGTCGTAGCTCTTTTTTGAAGATTCTAACTAAATCAAACATCTTTCTATATTTTATTCTATTTATTAGTTTCTTTTTGTAGACATAATTCAAGTACATTAGTGGCCATGCCACATTATCTTTAAATTACTTTTAATGTTTATGAGATTAAATAGTTATTACTATAAACTAAAAACACTGTGATAAATTAAGGCTTTCTAATAGTACCTTGGCTGCACTATTACAGTTCTTTAAATTGTACTACTCTTTATCAAAGATTTTAATGTTGATTAATAATTTTTATTAGTCATTCATTAGACTAGAAATTATCCACTGAATAAATAATATTTCTGTAGTATAATTTTCACTACATTGCATGTAAGGTAAGGATTAGTTCATATCCACATTTAGCCCCTTGTGGAGGGGTGTAATTACAAATATATGACCAAACACATGTGAAAAAATATATGATTTTCCAAAATGCACATCTCATGCTGAATTAGCACTCACCAGTTGGTCCAATCACAATCTCTTATATGTATCTTTATCATTGATCAGTATATATAGATTGCCAGTTACAGAAGTTTAACTATATTAGAGATAAGCTTTATACTGTAAAATTAGCAAAATTTGCCTAGTGCACTTTCAGCTGCTTAATCATAATAGTCATAATCATGGCATTTATGGTGAAAAGAAAATTGTGGCATTAATTAAAGATGAAACATAATAAGGAATTTGCGTATTTGAATGGCAAATAAGTTATTTATATTGGCCATTTTTTTGAAAGAGGGACACAGGAATCTTTTTTGTTAATTATGTGTTTATATCTGGAAATATGCCAGACCTCTTTTACCTCTGCTTGACATTTCTGCATTCATAGCAGATGGCACAGGCAGATAAAAGTTTGAAGGTGTGGCCAAGATTGGATTAATGCTCATAGAAGATTGATTTGGTGTCAGTTTGAGCTTTGGCATGGTTATGTAGATATCAATGTTGTGCAATTCAGATGGATAGGTTGGTTTCCAATTCACCATAATATATAGCACAACAGTTAGCATAGCTGTATGCAATTTTGTATGCTATTTGTGACTTCTGGTCTGAGGACAAAGTGTCTTTGGTGTTATTAATTAGCTGATTAAATGTGGTAGGGTTGCAAAGCCGATTTGATGAGTTGAAACACAGACTTCAATAATGCGATGGGTAGCACCAGGAGTATAAGGTAGTGACATCCAGGGTTTGTCATTGTTTTTATTGGAAAGTGTTTAATTTTGGAGTAAAAAATTTTAACAGTTTGAATAAGAGTTATGTTTTTATATCCAATGTTGCATAGATCAAAGACTCTCTGCTCTCAGACCAGAAGTCACAAATAATATATAAAATTGCATGTGGCTATACTAACTGCCATGCTGTGTATTATGGGGAATTTCATGTCAATCTATCTATCCAAATTTCACAACATTGATATCTATATAACCATGCCAAAGCTCAAAACAATCTATTGCAAGCACAAATTAACCTTGGCCATACTTTTTAACTTACATCTGCCTTCTGCTCTGAATATAATGATGCCAAGTGGAAAATGAAAGAAACATGGAAAATGACCAGAGATAAACATGCAATCAACAAAAAAGATTTTTGTATCCCTCTTTCAAAAAAAATGGCCAATATAAATAACTTATTTGCCATTCAAATATGTAAATTCTCTAGCATGTTTTGTCATTAATAAATGTCAATTTTTTTTCACCATCAATGCCATGATTATGACTATTATGATTAAGCATCAAAAGTATACTAGGCATACTTTGCTAATTTTATAATATAAAGCTTATCTCCAATTTAATTATTATATATTTTGTTTTTTACATTTTCCAAGATATAGCTCTCTAAATTCTCAAAGTTATAGTTTAATCGATAAATGTCAAAGGTACTACTCTCTTAACTTAGACACAAATCACTTGATGGTAATATACTAATAATTTTTATTAGTCATTTATTAAATTAGAGATTATCCACTTAATGAATAATATTTCTGTAGTCTAACTTTCACTACACCATTCACACACAAGATAGGGACTGGTTTTTATCTGCTTTTAACATATTGTGGAGGGCCAATTGATAAATGCTGGTTCAACACAAAATGTGTATCTTGGGGAATCATACATCTTTTTCATGTCTTTTTTGGTCAAATGTTTATAATTATACCCCTCCACAAGGTGTTAAAAGTGGATAGAAACCAGTCCCCACCTTGCATAAGAGTGGTGTTATTAATTTGATTAAGGTCTTGTTTTCTCTACTTGAGTGATTTATGAATGACTTCACCACTTAGTAAACCATCAGTATTTACACAATTATCTCTCATTAGAATTTTTGCAGAAACCTGTGGAAATTAATTTGAAATCTTGGCTTTGGATGTGTTTTCTTATAATGGTTATGTTTTGATAATTTTGTGTAATGTTAATCCTTTAACTGCAACAAATTATTGGAACACATAAAAGGTAGATGTTGGATCAAATATCTGATAACAATAATTATGTGAATATTCTAATATATTATATCTGATATGTTTTTTTGCTCAATGAAGCCAGAAAACCTGGATAATAAATGATTCTTTTCTGAAAATATAAATAATTTTTCACATATATTTTATTTGATATATTAAAAGTAGAGCAATATTTAACATTCTCTTATCTTATTTGTCACCAATAAGGTTCTTTAAAATTCCATTAACTTTTTATGAAAGATGTACTTTATTTTAATTTCACTTCTTTTAAATATGTTCATATCCAAGAAGTGATTTGCATTAATATTGCTACATTATTCAATCCCTTTTTTTTATAAAAAAAACAAGTTTACTTATTAAATACATTATTGTAATCCATCTTTAATCATAAGAATTGTGTGTTATTTTGAACTAATAGTCACCCTAATCTAATTGTTTTATCAGTGTATAACTTATAAATTGCTATTTTCAAATCATCAAGATGAAGTCTGAATATCATATGAAAACAATATATTTTTGCATACTAATGCATGCTATTAGTTGCAGGTGGGCAATGGAAAAGATATCATATGAAGATTTTAATTAACTTTTAGTAATAAAGTTGGAGTGGTGGTAGCACTACTTGATGTTGCGATGTTTGCACTTTATGAACAAGTTCTAACATATTCTACTGATAAATATTGTACAACTGTCTAAAGAAGAAATTCCCACATTAAAACTTTGTATGTTCAGTTAAATATTATCATGAGAAATATTTCTGGTACATTCAAGTGTAGTCATTTGTAGTAGATTACTGTTTTTTTAATATATAATTCTCCACCAGATATTGGAAGAGAAGTTACCTGATAAAGAATGATAACAATTTTTTATAGTTTCATCATCCAAGACTCTTCAAGCTTCTCATTTTGGATGTTCAACCAAGAATTTACAAATGAAGAATTGTGGCATAAAAATTGATTTTTTGTCCCAAACACTTTTTCCCAAAACAAACAGTAAAACTAGTTAGATTCAATCTACATATAATACAGAAGTTTGATCAATTGAAAAAAAGGCTAATGATTTTGTTGCTTGGAAGTTTATAAGAAGAATGAGTGCCAGAACTGCAAACACCAGTATCTATCTTGTGACCTCTTGGTCCCAAGTCAGATGCTCTACTGCTATACCAAATCATGTAAGGTATTTCATAAATAGATTAATGATAACTTATTGTTGTGCTGACCTGCTTTATAAATGGAATTTAATAGCCAATTATTTATATAGATGTGGGAAACCAGAAACCATGTACCATATAGATATAATGTTGAATCTATTATTATAACAACAAAACAAAAGTACATAATAAAATTACTAATGATTTTATATTCTGATTAAAATGTCTACAGGTTTCTTTATGATATTTTGTTAATAGTTGAACTACCTAAAAATACATATTCTTAATGAATAACATGTATACTTTATATGTTATTTTGTAGATATTAGCATCATTTATATATGTTTCTTATGCTTTAAATAGTTCTAATGTAATAAATACTTTAATGTTTTGCTTAGTACTGATACAGGAGTTGATATAAATTGCTCTCTGTATTTTCATATTTTACCAACTTGTTTATGGCAATTTAAAATTTTGGACAGCTTTTCCTCCCAATCAATTTGATTGAAGGTGGTATGGAGGCATGGGTATATGTTTTATCTCCTCTACTTTCATACACTCTTCACTCTTGATTGATGTTAATTCTATTCATTATCAGAAACTAAAATTTCAGAAAGGTATCTCATCAGAACTAATGTTCTTAATTAATCTGTATTCAACCCACCTTGAATATGAATTGATCATCACAAAAAAGTCTATTAAATGGTCCAGCATGATCTATATAGATACATTGTAATGCTCTTAATATTTTAAATTATGGTTCAAAATTTTTAGATGGCAATCTAGCACATGATTGATAATTATGGAAATTTTTTGATATCACAATTAATGTTCAGCCACCAAATGTAAATATGGACTAAAGCTTTTGCTCTGATTATTCTGGAGTGGACTTCATGCAATAATTGCAAAATTAAATGTCTATCCTTACCTAGGATTAATACATGATCATCCATCAGAATCCAACCTTGCAAACTGATAATTTGTCATGGACATTCCACAATTCCTTATGGAGAATTTTTGGACACTTATTAAGCCAACCTGTTCAGATTTGGCTTGCAATCCTTAGCCAACTACTGCTTTACTGTTAAGAACTTATAACATAAGTACATCTATATAATTAATTTCAATTTATTTTTCATCATTCTCTGTCATATCTGGCAAATGAGATAGTGCTTTGGCATATCCAATTTGTGTTCATTTTCTATATTTAATGTATAGTCATAAATAGTATGTTTAGCTATGTCAGGATGCAAGGACTAAGATGCTTAGGAACTTGCTTGCTTGCAAAAATTTCCCATAAAGTTTTATGGTCAGTTACAACTGTAAATTTGCATCCATATAGATATTGATAAAATTGATGAACTCTAAACAATATTGCGAGAGTTTGTTTTTCCAGTTGACTGAAATTTTTTTTTTCAGTTTTAGACAACATGCATGAAACATAGGCAGTAGATTATTTACATGTATATTCTGGATGAAATATTATTGTAACAACTCCAAATTCGGATGTGTCTGTTGTAAGTGTAATTTCAAAATCACTGTTATAATGAACAAGTAATTTATTTGAAGTGAGTAGTGATTTAATATGTAAAAATGTTTGCTCTTGCATTGATTCCCAGTTTCATTTCTGTTTCTTTTTTAGTAAATCATATAACGGTTTGGCTTTATGAGCTTTATCTTTCAAAAAATTCTCCTAAGACTAAGAAAAGCTTGTAATTGTTTTATGATATTATTTAGCCTTGGGCTTCAACTACAGTTTAACTTTTTTAGGAAATAAATAGGAATCCTTATTTGAAATTATATCCCTAAAAATTTAATTTCACTCATCTCCCAGATGCATTTTTGGGTATTAAATTTTGCCCAAATTTGTCATACATTATATAGATGTCTTCTCAGTTAGTTTTCTGTTATAGAAGTAACTAGATTGTCATCAAAAAATGGTATAGCTCCCAATTTTGTTGTAAATGGTTAATGTTAATATTTCTGAAGTTTGTTTGTCACTGATATCTGGTTGAATGTTGAGTTAAGATCTACTTTTGGGACAGGCTATGCATATTTATTAATAGGTTTACTTACCAATATTTGGTAATCACCATACAAATAAATTTGACCTTTAGGTTTAGTAATAACTACTTCTGGCTTATGCCATTTTTAACTATTTCATTAATTGTTTTCTCACCTTTTTTTTCTGAGCAAATGGGACCTTATGCAGTTTTCAAATTATAGGCACTGCCTCTGGAGATAACTCTAGCAATACAGTGTAGTTTATATATTTCTGGTTCCTTGTTAACAGTTTAAGAAATTTTTCTCTCACTTCATTTTCAGCTTCAATCTTTTTAACCAATGCAAATTTAATGCCTGATTTTTTAAACCAGTCAAGACAGATTAATGGGTTTATCAAAGCATAAATTACATATAGAGGCAGATAAAAAGTTTTTACTTCCATTCTACTAGCAGGAACCTTAACTACTCTTTTGATTTTAATTACATTTCACTTACATCTAAAGCTTATAACTTAATTTTCTTAACTGTCAGCAGCTTTTTACAATTAGCAGTTATAGCAGTCCATTCACAAGCCAAAATCAAAAATATACCACTTCCGCTATAGGCTTGCTCATAATTTTAACTGTATCATAATCTTATCATATTCAGTCGATGACAAATTTTTTATACTGGCTGATTTCTTTTTTTATTAAATATACCTTTATGGCTGTAGCTGTCTTTACCAGGTTCACCTATTTTTTTATTATACATCATTTTGATATGTCTTTTTTGCTACAGACTTTGTATATGTTTATTTTTGTAAAAACAATCACTAGCTTTATGATCAGCCTTTCCACAACAAAAGCAAATAAAGAAGTTTTCTTTATTACTACTATTATTATCTTTTAAATTTCTAAATACATTTCTCTCAGGTTTATACATCTTACAAATATTCATTTGTACATTATCTTTGATTTTTATTTCCATGACCTCTCTTGATTGCTCAAGAATGAATTCATGTGCTATATTGTTTTATAGCTTCTCTATATTTTATCTCACTATCAGCTAACATCTATTCCCTTAAATTGTTGCTGCTCATCTCTTGCAGAAATTGCTTGAGTGCCTCATTGAGAAATGAGCCATATATGTAATTTTTTGCAAGATCACAAAGAGTAATATCGTAATCTTTAATTTTTTCATTTCTGGTCTGATAGTGATTCCTGGAATAAAGCATGGTAATGCCTAGAGGGATGTGTATTAAAAATAAATTGAGAAGCAATCTTTTACTTGATCAAAAGGATAATCATCACGACTCAGAGCCTATTAGCAATCTATTATTTATTTTTCTGTGAAACATAGCAGTGATGCTATCTTTAATTTTCTAACCTTCGACTTTATTTATGAAATGTTTTTTTTTACAGGTTGAAAATAATTGATATCAAACTCACCAATTGATGATTACATTTTAGCAGACCATTTGATACTTATTAGTCTGACAGATTATTTACTAGCATGTTGAAAGGTTCAAAGTGAGACTGTACCAATTGCTATATTTCTGAGTGATCCTTATGTTTTCAAACAGGCATATGCTTTTATTTCACCTGATAAAACTACAGAAAATTAGTATTATGATTCAATATGTAAATAATTAAGCAACTACATACTAACTCAAAGGCATAAAAAAATCATAATGAAGGCCACTCTATTCAAGTACCTTGACTTGTTTGGGCACATCCAGAGGCAAATCTTTTCATAGGAGAAGCTAACTAAACAATACATTGATGTTCATCACTATAGTGTCGTAAACCATGTGCACACACATAGCTTCCACAAGCAAATATCTCTTGGTTTTTTTCTCTAGACCATATGCTCACTTTTAATTACTCATTAGAATTTCTTTTCTAATTAGTTGATTATTGAGATCCTGCTGACCTTGTTTAATATATTTTTTATTTCTATATGCATCCAGCATAAGTAAAATCTTTTATTTTTTAATTGTTATTAATTAATTAGTCAGATTTTGATGGAATTCTATTAACTTATCTCTCTTGAGATTTTAAAGAATTTTATTAAAATTATTTCCTCTGCCTATAATTAATCTTTTTGTAAACTGAAATTTTATATTTGATAAGTTTTAATTTTATTTATTTTATACTAAATTTTATATACTTAGTTTTTCTAACATCATACATGCATATATAATATCTATAACTATTAAATGTCTGTATTTTTAAATAATATAATAATTCAAATAAATCTATTTAACACAGTATCCAAATTTTAATAAATGTATTCTTTACTGGAAGTACTTTCGATTGTACTTCCAGTAAAGAATATATTTATTAAAATTTGGATACTGTGTTAAATAGATTTATTTGAATTAAGCATATATATAAAACACTCAAATGTTTATAACTATTTTTTTAGCTTTATATATGTACGGTTTAACATATACAGTACATACAAACATAAAAGTAAGAAAATATTTTACTTATGAGCTAAATGTTAAACAGGTAAACTCTCCATACAGTAGTGCCACTCAGTGCAAGCCTGTTTAAACAGCTTGAACATGCATAAAGAATGGTGATCGTGTGATGTTTAGTGGATGTTCTTGCATTGAAACTCAATCTATTAATTCTAATGCACAAACAACACATGATTTACTGAATAATTAATCATTGGATTATATATGGAATAAATATTTGTATTTTAAACAAAACACATTCATTGCCTTTAATAGAGATTTAATTGGCTGGATATAGAGTTTTCTATGTTGATTCTTAAAGCTTGTGCCTGCTTTTGATTTTCAAATAAATGGTTCTATGATAAATAATATAAACATTATTTATTTGTTTTTAGTATGCATTCTAATAGGATTTATATATGCATTTGTAGTTGATAGACTTCCGACTAGTGGCTGAAAATGCATCAAAACCTCGGATTGTTTGGAACACGGAAAAAAGAATAGTATTTGATCAAATCTCATTATCCAAGTTAGTAGCTTATAATTGTTAATAAATTATTACTTGAAAATATTTGCAATTTTGTTTTAAAATTTTCATTTTTAAATTTATAAAAGATTTGTTGTCCATTTTTTGTTTCTATTTTACTATACAATATTTAAATTTGGCGTAACTAAACATGCTTATTTCAATAATTCTATCTATAAAAATAATATTTTTGGAAGTGTTTTTTATATATAATTATTATTATTACTATTTAGTGAAGTAGATAAAAATAGTTACACAGATTTTTATTTCTGATGTATTTAATAAGATTTGTTTGTGATATATATTTTTAGTTAAAATGATTATTACTAAATTTATAATTTCCCTTTCAAAGAAATTTAATTAACTGCTTTGGTCAATCAGACTTATATTTCAAGCAGTCTTCTATAATTGTATATTACTTAAGTTATAAAATTAGTATGTAATAGATTGAGAATTATTTTAAGCCGAAATTTCTTTGCTAAGTAATTGTGAAGCTTTTATTTAAATTTCAGTTTTAAATCACAAATCTGTTCTTCCATGATTTGGCCTATTGAAATTGCAAGAGTTCCGCTACCATCTGGTAAAAAAACTAAAAAGGCAAGTGCAATCTTTTTTAAAATATATGTGTACATTAAAACAAATTTATTAATATGGAAACCATTTGAACACAGTTCCCTTCAGATAGCTGAAGGGAGCTTGAAAGTATGTGTTCAAATTCCCTTTAATTACATCTAAAGTTTCGTTTATACATTATTCTTGTATTCAAATATTGAAATAGTAAAAAAAAAAAAAAACTATTTTAAACATAACTTCTATAAATGATTTTTGTAATTTCTTTTAATTAATTTTTTAAAAAATATTTATAATTTGGAGTTCTATATTGGGTATTTATTATAAGAGTTCCCAAACTTTTTTCTCCAGTCAATGATATGCAATCGATGTCTGTTCTGAAACAAATTTAAAACTACACTGAAACCTTTCTCAACCAGATACAACAATGCAATGCCAGCAAATACTTTTGTACATCAGTCTATAGTGCCAGATACAGAAGTGGAATATCTTGTTGCAGCCAAAACTTTTGGTAACCTTGTTTTAATTATACCTTGAGATCCTCATTTTTAATTGTACCTTGACATCCTCATTTGTGCTGATTGTTATCAGTTCATTTTGCAAAATTATATTTGGTTGGGCACTAGTAGTGTATGGGTTTATTATCTAGTCTGGTATTTCCAATGATAGATTATCTTCAAATCTAGTTTTGAAATCTAAATGAAGAACCCCCAAGTCGTTGATGCACTGCAAGATGTTTTCTTCTTGGATTGTCCCTATCTTAAATAAGTTGGGGAACTGGGAAAGCTAAGATCTTGCAATATCTTGCTTAAAAACATTAATTTGGTGACAAAAGCTGATATGATCGATTTTGCTTTGATGACATTCAAATTGCCTCCTTACAGTTGTAAATTAATACCATTAAATTTGCCAAATAAGTTGGTTAAATAAGCAATATCTCTTTTACTCTTAAGTAAATTTTCTTTCAAAGTGGAATCTTCTAAAAACTCTAAAACAGATTGAAAAAGTGCAAAAAATCTCACCACACAAACCTTTTGAAAGCCAGTGGACTTCGGTATGGAGAAAACAATTGATAGAAATCTTCACCCTTTTCTCACATAATCAAGTGAACAGTCTAATGTTCAAAGTGTTTCTTTGAATTTTGTTCATAGCTGTTGTAACAAATTGAAGCAATTGATCCAATTTGTCACCAAAGTTCTTGTCTACTAAATATTGCCTATGGATTATGCAGCAATTCACGTATGTGTTCTTTCAGATTATGCTAGTGTATATTTATAAATATTTTTTATCTACCACACAATAAGCTAGTGAATATTTTACATTAAAGCCTTTTTTATTCTATGATAAAAAAAGAATTTCTTTACTACCAATATTGCCATTTTTAATATTATCTTTTAAAAAACTTAGTTGTTTTTTTTTTTCATGCATTATCTTCAAAAATATTTTTGTGATAACTAATATCAGATTTTTTAAAAAAATTATTATCAAAGGAGCAAGATAATATGATTGGACATCATGGTGTAGCTGCTATAAACATGGATCCACTTTTGTACCCTGGGAGTAAGTAAAACTTAGATATTTTTATGTCAAATTATATTGCACATTTTTACATAGCACATTGGATATTTCATAATTATATCATCAAAATATTAATATATACACTTTTTTAAAATATTGATATCTCTGAAAAATTGATCCAGTCAATTAGTTTTTTAATAAATACACTCAATAAAGATTACAAGATTTAAATAATTGTATATAGTCAATGATTTACTAACACACACACAGACACAAATTATGAGAGTTATAATTATGGTGAACTTCACTGAAAGTGCACTTCGCATTAGGTTATAAAGAAACCACTTCATTATGGAGATGAACAAATAATTGCATATTTGAGTGCTAAATACCAATGAAGGGAAAAATTAATATAACAGAATTATTTTAGAAGATTTATTTAAAAGTTTAAGAAAAAAGAATTCATACATGGGAAAATCCAAATTTGTGAATTAAGAATAATAGACAATATATATTGAACAAATTCTGCATGTAAAAGCTTTTATTACGCTTTTTTTCTTGCTAGATTATGTAGACAAATATCAGCAAATATACATAAATGGTATTGAACATATTGAGCATCATATCTCCCATTGTTTAATCAAATGTAACATGATACTGATTGGGATAAATTGTATTTTTCAAGCATATGTAATATTACACGATCACTATCTCATACTAGCACACAATTGTTATTAAACAATTCAAAACAAAGCAAAACTCTCCATACAGTAGTGCCATCTTGTGCTAACAAGAGCAATCAACGGATGCCAGAAGGCTTGTGCATAAAATCCCTATCTAGTGCCTACTCATCCAATATCCCCAGACTAGTTTCTGGCTTGTGGCCTTTGTCAGTGAGGAGCCTTGGATCTGAGAGCACTGCACCTAGATCTTAGGATCTAATGCAACCTTCCAGCAGCCACCTTTTAACTCTACTTAACTACAAAACCATGAGAATGAAATTTGAAAACACAAATAATATTTTCAATCCAAGCTCAATAGCTTATATAGTCATATGGGTCTGAACTCAATTCAGCACCCATACATTTTGGTGTCTTTGGCTCTTTAACAACCATAGCCACCACTGTCCTATTAGGCAGGATTGGTGTTAAACCACTAAACATCACATGATCACTATCTCATACTACCACATAAAATATTATTTATGTTTTCAATTTCATTCTCATGGTTTTGTAGTAAGTAGAGTTAAAAGGTGGTTGCTGGTGGGTTGCATTAGATCCTAAGATCTAGGTGCAAACTAGTCTGGGGATAATGGATGAGTAGGCACTAGATAGGGATTTTATGCACAAGCCTTCTGGCATCCATTGATTGCTCTTGTTAGCACAAGATGGCACTACTGTATGGAGAGTTTTGCTTTGTTTTGAATTGTTTAATAACAATTATGTGCTAATATGAGATAGTGATCATGTGATGTTTAGTGGTTTAACACCAATCCTGCCTAATAGGACAGTGGTGGCTATGGTTGTTAAAGAGCCAAAGACACCAAAATGTATGGGTGCTGAATTGAGTTCAGACCCATATGACTATATAAGCTATTGAGCTTGGATTGAAAATATTATTCGTGTTTTCAATTTCATTCTCATGGTTTTGTAGTTAAGTAGACTTAAAAGGCGGCTGCTGGAGGGTTGCATTAGATCCTAATATCTAGGTGCAGTGCTCTCAGATCCAAGGCTCCTCACTAACAAAGGCTGCAAGCCAGAAACTAGTCTGGGGATATTGGATGAGTAGACACTAGATAGGGATTTTATGCACAAGCATTCTGGCATCCATTGATTGCTCTTGTTAGCACAAGATGGCACTACTGTATGGAGAGTTTTACATATGTAATATTATAGTAACTAAGTTTTTAAGCTAGTAATAATGACCAAACCAATCCTTTTCATAGTGTTGGTTACATTTTCATCTATCTAATAAATACAACTTATTAAAAAACAACTTTTTATACAATTCTGACACTGGTAAGAGTTATTATTCTGAGCATTATCTTCAGAATAGGAGTTATCCTGAAGACTTAGTCCCAATCTTTTTTACATTTTTATTAAATCTTGTCTGTTTTTGTTTTCATTTTCTAACTAATCTAAAACATAAATTTTGAGAATGATGATTGCATATGATAAATATTCTTAATTTTTTAATGATGGAGATAAATCATAGACATATTCAAGAATGAGACTAGAATTCAATGACATATTTATTAATGCAAATAAAATAAAGAAATTGATATAACTATTCCATGATTTACATGTGTACATTAATAAGTGATTTGAATATGTTTGTTACATATATATCTGTCTAATATTAAACCACTAAACATCACATGATCACTGTTTCTTATGCTTGCTCATAACTGTTATTAAAACAGGCAAAACTCTCCATACAGTAGTGCCACTCAGTGCAAGCCAGAGTAATCAATGGAAGCCAGAAGGCTTGTGCATAAAACCCATATCTAGTGCCTCCTCATCCAATATCCCCAGATTAGCTTCTAGCTTATGGATTTCATCAGCTAATGAGCTTGGATTGAAAATATTATTGTGTTTTCAATTTTATTCTCATAGTTTTGTAGTTAAGTAGAGATAAAAGATGGCTGCTAGAGGGTTGCATTAGAGCCTAAGGTCTAGACTCAGTGCTCTCAAATCTGAGATTCCTCACTGACAAAAGCCACAAGCTAGAAACTAATCTTGGAATATCGGATGAGTAGCACTATATAGGGATTTTATGCACAAGCCTTTTGACATGCATTGATTATTCTGGCTTGCACCGAGTGGCACTATGGTATGGAGAGTTTTGCCTGTTTTAACAACAGTTATGAGCAAGCAAAAGAAACAGTGGCCATGTGATATTTAGTGGTTTAATACCAATCCTGCCCAATAGGATAGTGGTGGCTATGGTTATTAAAGAACCAAAGACACCAAAATGTATGGGTACCAAACTGAGTTCAGATCTATATGACTATATAAGCTAATTAGCTTGGATTGAAAATATTATTGGTGTTTTCAATTTTATTCTCATAGTTTAGTAGTTAAGTAGAGATAGAAGGTAGCTGCTGGGAGGGTTGCATTAGATCCTAAGATATAGGTGCAGTGCTCTCAAATCCAAGGCTCCACATTGACAAAAGCTACAAGCTAGAAACTAGTCTGGGAATATTGGATGAGTAGGCACTAGATAGGGATTTTATGCCCAAGCCTTCTGGAATCCATTGATTGCTCTTGCTTGAACTGAATAGCACTCCTGTATGGAGAGTTTTGCCTGATTTAATATCTGTCTAACATTTAAACACTAGTTTTATTTTTTTTACTTTATTAATATTTAGCAATATTTGTGAATTACTATACATTAAATTACAGATTTGACAGTTTATGATCAATGCTTTAAATTCAACTTTCTTACAACTTAAATGTTATATAATAAAAGAAGACGAAAAATATCATAAAGAGCAAAAAAATTATCTTCACATAAAAAAATCTTGATTTATTATCACAAGAGGGAGCATATTTTCTTCAAACTCTTTCATAAAGAAAATAAACTATTTTATATCTATAAAAGAATAAATTTATTAAAAATTTACAAATGGTCTATATTTTAAACCTTGGCTTTTTGAAATAATTAAATTTCTTGCCAGTATTGTTTACTGACACAATCTGCACACATATAATTACTATTTATTCTTGAATAGAATATCTACTATTAATTTATAATAGAATTCTCATTTCCAAGATGATGGTTCTATCTAAATTCATATGTGAATTATCCATCAGTATCGTTATAGATTGCTTATATTAATTTATAGGTATTCTTCAGTCTTAATTAGTAGGTGTATACCAGAATATCAAAAGCAGTTTAATTCTGGGCATAGTTAACACATTTTTGGTATATCAGTCAAGAGGCTATAACTTGAGACTCTACACTAGATCCTAGCATCTTAAATAGCATACGATGAAAAGAGATGGACCATTACATGTCTAATAGTCCTGATCCACTTACAAGCAAAAATTTGAATTATCATCATTGCAAAAGAAATTTCATGCAAAAACTCTTCTACACTGGTAGATTATTTCCTTATACGTGTAGATTTAAGATTCATTGGAGTCTTTTGGAAGACTAGAAATATGAACTCATATTACTGTTTTTCTTAATAGTTTTTGTCTATCTAATTTTTGCAACATTACATTTCTCTAATAGATGTTCACTTCCTATGTTGAATTTATTAAGAACATTACAAACTTGAAATAGGTATGTATTTTCTATTAGTCAAAATATAATTTAATTCTGCTGTACATTCATTTGAATGTTTCCATGTCCATTTCTATTTTGCAATTTTATTTTATTTTAAAAAAAATTCATAATATAAAATTTTTTCTGTGAAATTCCATAAGTTTGTGTACTTTCCCATTTTTATCACCATAGTCAAATTTACCACAGCATTTTCTTCTTTCAATTGTTTGTCTCTTTGAATATTAAAGTCTCCCATAACAATTTAAAATGTTGTTTTATCTGTTAAAAAGTATTTTGAATATCAGTATAAAAATTCTCTATAGCTTCATCACAATGAGAATGTGTTGACACATTAGCATGAATTCGCAGCATTAGGTATCTTTCATTAAGTTGAATAAGTAATCTTCTTATTATGTCTGATATATCATCAATCCCTCTAGTATTGTTCTTTCATTTTTTAATTATGACAAAATGATAGCCTGAGTCTGCATCAAGAAAATTATTAGCATCCTCTTCTTTTGGCTGCTAACTACTGTCATGGCTGGTAACTACAGGTTCTTGTATTAATGAACATAATTTACTTTTGTTTGTCATAATTGTAAATATCTATAAAAATATCATTCACACACACCTTCATCCTGCCTTCAAGAAAACTGAATTGATATTTCATATAAGAACTATCAGGCAACTGAGAAGAAAGATCATAATGCTTCCTGATTTTAAATTCAGAGATAAAAACCAATAAATTCATTGTACTGGATGATGCACATTGGTAATCAGTCTATCACATATAATAACATAATAAGAACACATGAAATGAACATTAGCAATTTGCCTACTCAGTTTCTTTTAGGCTCAAAAGATCGTCTTTCACTTAACAGCAAATTTACTTTTTTTGCAGCTATAAATATATAGGATAGTGGATTTATAAATATGACTTTCCCATTTAATAATTGTACATTTTTCATACTGTAAACCTTGGATTGTTGTAATTTACAGTTCAGAAGTCAACTACTGTAATATATCTCACATTTAATAACTTCTTTTCACAATTAGCTAATAGAGATCATTTAAATGTTCTCATTTATTAAAAAGGGAAAAGTTTTTACATTGTTAAGTAACTATAGATTATTAGTAATAACTTCTAAAGTTTATAAAATATTTACAAATATCTTAATGGATAAGATTAGGACTTGCAAGAAATTTTTTAAGAAAGAATCAGAATGGATTTTACTCGAGTGGGGGGAGGTGGGGAATAATTTATTTACTATATCTCAGTTGATTGATATGTCCTATAAACAAAAAAAAACATTATTTATTGGATTCTTATATGTAGAAAAGGCTTGTGCTACTGTGGATAGAAATAGATTGCAGAAAACTCTTGAGATTTTACAAAAATAATTTTTAAAACATCAATTGGTAGCTATAGAAGCAATGGAAATTAAATATAAAATTGAATTGAAACAAGAATGTCTGTTATTATTTTTATTATACTATTTTTAAGAGAATTGAAAGTTGGGATTCAAATATTAGGAATAGAAGTGCTGATTTTTATAGTCAGAATCAAGAGAATACATAATTGAGAAACTCTCTTTTTTTTGTAGATATAATATTTTTGGTACAGTGTAGAAGTACAGAACTATTATTTTGTAAGCAGAAAAATTAAATTCAATGAAGAAAATTCTAAGACTAGTATTTCATACAAAGGACAAAAAAAAAAAAATATTTTATCTTGAAAAAGTAGAATATAGGAATTTAGATGGTTATAAAATGGGAAAAGAATTATAAAGATGGGTGGGAAATTCAAGTTGAAAAGAAAGCAAAAAATAAAACGGGATTAAAAAAATTGGAATGTTTCTCCTATGAAAAATTATTGGGAAAGAAGTGATAGTATCTACTTTAACATTGGAAATGAGGCATTTTTTTATGTCAGCCAGGGAACTCTGATATTTTTAGACAGAATACAAAAAGAAGTAGGTAGTGAATTATGGATAGCAAATGAAGCTGTTCAAAGTGAAATGATGTGAACTTATTTTTAATGAGAAAAATTAAAAATAAATTTAAAATATTTGGAAGTCACAACATAATATTAAATGTAAACTAAGAAAAAAATAGTGTTTAAATAGGTCAAGAAAGATTTTACAACATGAAAAGTTAAAAAATAGATGAACAGACAATGTAATGACATAAAAAGAATAAATGTATAATGAACTTAATACAAGTACATAATTATGAAGAGTGGGAAAAAAGAATAGATAATTTGATTATAGAAAAAGTAATAAAGTTATGGAAAATAAATATGAATAAAAATAATTTGGAGTTAAATAAAATTAAAAACATATATAAAATATGAAAGAATATATGATAATGATAAAGGGAACTTATTTGTTAGGAAGGTACAAAACTTTAGATAAGTAGAAAACTGGAATAAGAATTTCTTTAGAGATAAAGCATTAAAATAAATAATTCCAATTACAGATGTAGTTTATGTGGAAATGAGAGAACAATAGAATACTAAACATTTGTTTTTGGCTATAGTATTTTGAAAGAATATTAAGATAAATAGTATGGAGAATGAAGAAATTTAAATATAAAAGAAAAAAAAGAAATAAATCAGGGTTAGAAAAATAGTTTGATAATATGAAGTAAAAAGTAGAAGAATTTAATATTATATATAATATTATCAGAATAAGGGAATGTTTATCCTGGCTAACATGATTTTTTAGGCATGCAGCCAAAATGCACAGAAACCTCTGATTGTTGTTTAGGGAGTTTATTTATAGAGAATCATTTTTCCTGGTAGATAATGGATTATTGAATTGTGAGAGTAATATGTTTTCTGTAATTAGCTTTTAAACTTTTATCTTGGCTTTTAATTAGCAATTATCTAGAAAGAATTGTGCTATCTTAATAATAACTTGTGTGAAAATATTTTTTGTCTATCTATGTTAATATACAAGTATGAAAGTTTGTCTGTTTGTGTTTCTTGATAACTCAACAAAAATTGTACCAATCTTGATGAATGTTGTATAATTTCCTTTCCTTTTTTACCTATAAATTTTATAGGCTATGTGTTTTTGCTTTATGGTAGTTAATTGTTTTAAAAACTTTAGTAATTTGCAATATAAAACATGGAAAATCAAATGATGTCAGATAGAGTCAAAAAGAGGGCAGCATTAATTAAAAAATTATAGATGTTTAAAATTTTTTTTTTGGGATTTTGGTTTAAACTAAACTTAAAAAAGTAAGTAAATGAAATTTAATTAAAGTAATTATTGTCTTTTAAAAAAAAAATGAAAAGAAATTTAACAGTATTTAATAGAATGTATGAAATAATATTTTAAAGCAATCTTGAAATTGTCATTTACAAAAAGTTATAAAATAAGCTAGAATTTTTATTCATGTTCCACCTAATTGCAGAATTTTCTTTTCTTTTTTTTTTTTTTGTGGAAAATTAAAATGACTTGGAAACTTTTATTCATATCAGGAAGAATTGTCATTTATGGTCAGTTATAAACCTAAGATTGTTTTTTTTTTTTTAAAAAAATAAAACCATTTTATATTGTTCAAATGTTAAATTAAATATATGGTTTTACAATTTCCTTTTAAGTATATTGTCACATGATTAAATAAGTTTCATATTGACTTGTAACATTGACATTCTCTTTTTTTGTTTATAATTTTATAGGCTATAGATTTTTGATTTTGGTATTTAATTATTTTAAAAACTTTGGTAATTTGCAATATAAAAATGTATGAAAAATCGAATGATATCAGATAGAATCAAAAAGAGTAGCACTAGTTAAATGATTAAAGATGCTTAAAGCTTTTTTTTAAAAAGAATTTTTAGTTCAAACTAAATTTAAAAAAGGAAGTAAATGGAATTTAATTAAAAGAATTATTGTCTTTTAGAAAAAAAGAATTCATTTTTAAAAAGAACATTGTTTAATAGAATGTATAAAATAATATTTTAAAACAATATTGCCTTCAAATTGTCATGTATGAGAAGTTATAAAGTAAATTAGAATTTTTATTAATATTCCACTTAATTGTAATTTTTTTTGTAGAGAATTAAAATGACTTCAAATTTTTTTTCATTTCAGAAAGAATTGTCATTTGTGATCAGTTATAAAGTAAGAACATCTTTTAAAAAAAATTTAAGCCATTTTATATTGTTCAAGTAATAAATTAAATATGTGGTTTTACATTTTAAAAAGTATATTATCCCATGATTAAGTAAGTTTCATGTTATCTTGGAATTTTGATACTAGCTCGCATTAGTAGAATAAAAGTATGTAATGTAGTTGATAATTAAAATATATTTAAATAACATTTACATGACGTAATACATGGCTTATTAACAGCAGACAAAAATGACATCTAACCTTGTTTACAAGAATACATTACAATAATGCTATTTTCTTTTTGATTCTATCTGACTTTATTGAATTTTCCAAACATTTATGTATTGTCAATTACCAAAGTTTTTAAAACAATTAAGTACTATAAAACAAAAATATATAGCCTATAAAATTATAGTAAAAGAAAGAAAATCATACACAAGATTCATACAAGATTGGTGCAGTATTTCTTGAGTTATAAAGTATAAACTTCCACATTTATATATTAATATACATGTTTCTATATATTTTAAAATAACAACATAAATACTATGGATAAAACAAGATTATTATAATTCTATAATATTTAATTTTAATCATAAATATACAAAGATTGTATATAGTCTTTATATATTTATTATTATATTAGCCTGAGTAAAAGCTTATACTTTTATAATTACAATAATTTTAGTAAAACTTTAAAATGCAGAGTTTTTTTGTTGTTGTTGTTGTTTAGAAAGAATACTTCGAGGTGCTTATAAAATTCAAGCTTATTCAGAAGAAGACTTTAATATGGTAATGTTTATTTTATTGCGTTTTATTTGCCATTAAATTGTGCCTAAATTTAAATTGTAATTAAACAATATAAAAGTAAAATAAATCAAAATAAATAGATGAAAAGAAAAAATTTAATATATTTCAGCTCAGAAGAAGTCTTTTTTTATAATTCCTACGAAACTTAATAAAAATATTGAAAAAGTATTCAGGCCAATAGAAAAATAAAAAATATGATAGAAGAGGATGTTTACTTATTTTATATTCATTATTTTTATGTTTTATATGCAAGTAATAATCTGTATGTAATATCTTCCTTTTGTTTTGCAGCTTGGTGCAGTTTAAATAATGCACAAATTTTCACCAATTAATTAGGTGTATGTGCAGTCTAGATAGTTCAATGATTTGATTACTTCATACACTTCATTTATAAATTATTAAATAGATTAAATTCACAAATTGTTTTATAATTTTGTTTATCTAATACTTTTAGTTTTTTTTTTTTTTAAGAAATAGAAATTCAGTACCTTTGGTTGATTGCATGGTTTTAATGAGTGGTTTATGGATTCTATTTTCCAATATATATATAAATTTTTACCAATATATATATGCCACATCAACAGGAAGATATTTTTAGATTATTCAAATAGTTTTTATACTATACTATATTTAGAAGTCGAGGAAGTCAAATTTTTTACTATCAATTCTGAACAGCACTTGGTAAAACATATCTTATGAAGTGCAAACAAATCCATCATTATTTATATTCAATGGAGGAAATACACAATGTATCAAGCAATGACAATTTTTATTAGATATTCAGTTGTATTATATCAAGAGATTCTGATGAAAATTATAACAGAATTGAGAATTAAGTATTCTTCTGATGATGATAGACTTTAAAGTAGGCTGTATGAAAACCATAAGATGTTATGGGATATTAGAAATTTTTGAAGACTTTTGAAATATATTTTTATAAGTAAACTTTAGTTTTATACTAATGAATTTGAGATTCAACAGAATTTTTTATCAAGGCTAGCATTAGCCTATTATTAATGTTGTTATATATGGAAGAAAAAAGTATGTCAGTTAGAGAATTATAAATCTGTGATTGACATTTTGAACATCTATTCAACACTGATGTAATAGAACATTTTAATACAATTGGACTACATCTTTAAACATATCTTCAGATGAATGGAATCTGTATGATCATAAGAGTTCAACATGCATTAGATACTTATATATATGCATATATATATACACATACACTTTTATTATTTTGGATAGTTTGGCATTGAATATGGCATATTGTATGCAAAATGTCATACTTGTAAAGCATCAAATATTAGCAGTAATTCACTTTATTTACTCTATTCAGAGTCACCTATTATAAAAAATGGTTAAATTGCTTATATACTTTCATATTTATTGAGAGGGAAACTATTTGAATTAAAAACTGTGATTTTTTTTAGTAATAACAACAAATTACCAAACACCCAGGTTATAGTATATAAGTCAAAAATAATTTCCAATTTACTGCCGTCTATTGTAAGTTTGAGTAATCAGTGATTATCAAATGCATAAAAAATCATCTTCTTAGTATAACTATTATCATTCTCAAACTAGTTTCTGTCTTATATACATTCCTTCCAAGTTTAAATTGGATCTCATTGATTAAAACAAAAACCAGAAACTGGTCTGAAGATTGAGATTTAAATATTAAGAATAGAAATTTGTCTGCACATCTGGTAATTACTGATTACAAAGTTTACATGAGATGGCATTAGAGTAAAAAACCGCTTTTATCTTACATTTTTTAACTATTCCATTATATATTTTTTGTTCCTTTGTAGAGTTAATGATATACCAATAAATTAAAGATATGAATAAAAACAAATGGCATTCTATTTGCTGATGGCATTTTTTATATAGCAGACTTTTCTGATGATCATAGTGATTTACTTTTTTTTTTTTGTAAATCTTTTCAAACTATTCATAATTATATCAAGATTTATATATGAATACATGTTTAATGCTAGCAAATAAAGTATTAACAATCCTTTAGAAACAGCAGGAAACTCTAAGTAATGTATCTGTAATAAAGTACTGACTAGCAGAAATCTTTTGAAAAGCTTTATATTGATCTTATGAATATATATTTTTACAATAATAAATCAGTTTGGTGTATAATTATAATATATAACGTTCAACCATGTGTTAGAATATATTTGTAAAAACTTTAATATTTGTGTTAATATTAAGAATACACAAGCATATATAATTCGACTATATATAAATAAATAAATCAAATCAAATAAATAAATGACAAACTTTTATTGATTTCTTCTAGCTCTTTCAAAGATATAACCTTCATTTTCAAGAAGTACAATATTCCTTCATTTTCACGAAGTGCAAATATGCAAAATAGGACAGATTAAATATGCAAATATGGATGGGAAAATTTAAACTTGCCATTTCTTAGATATGGCGTAAAATGACTCTTTTTTATTCATCGCGTGTTCATCCGATATAATATAGCACGCCTCTTTCACTCTCCTACGCAACTCATGCCGCTCTCTACACATAACCTGAGCCTTATCTGGCATGCACTGGTGGCCCATAGCAACAGCGTACTGTACAAAAATAGAGGGGTGGTATGGGTCAACCGATGCCTTATTATATGCTTATACATGCTGGGCCAGTCTTAATTGGACAGATGACAAAATGAGATTAACTTTTATCAGATATTATTTACATTTTTATAAAAGCAGTAGCAAATTCTCGAAACAGTAATGCCATCCAGTGTAAGCCTTAATAATCAATAGATGGAGTAAGGTTTGTGCAAAAAATCTCTATTTACTGCCTACTCATCCAATATCACCAGATCAGTGTCTAGTTTGTGACTTCCATCAGTGAAGAGCTTTGGATATGAGAGCACTGCACCTTCCAGCAGCCACCTTTTATCTATTTAGTTAACTATAAAGCTAAGAGCTTAAAATGAAAACATTAATGTTTTCAATCCAAGCTCATTTGCCTATATAATCATATAGATCTGAACTCATTTCAGCATCCTAATTATTTTGGTATGCTTGGTTTATCAAAAAACAGTCACCATCATCCCATCTATTGATTACTAAGGCTTGAACTGTGTAGCACTATTGAATGGAGAGTTTGATACTGCTAATAATAGCTTGTGTAAGTATAGAAGATAGTGATCATGTGATATTTTGGTAGAAAATTTATAAAAGATGACTTTGTACTGTTTACAAATAAAAATGCAATTTAAATCAAAAAATAGCTGTTATCAGAAAGAAATCTGGACAATAACTGAAGGATCAAAATATCACCAAAAAAGACCAAGTTTTGATAAAGAGAAACACGTTTTCATCCAAATTTATTTGTTTGATGATTCAGTGATCTAAACATCTTTGTAACATATACTGTCTGATATGCTTATTTGCTGCAAATTTTTTTTATTTCAAAATATTTAAATAAATATTTATAGAATGTTATTTTTTAAAACTTGCTGATTGTTAGCATTTTCTGTCTTTATTTGACTGGATTTTTTTAAATACATTATTAGATGTACTTATAAATTGCCAATTTTTATTAAATAAAATTATTTTTCATAAACATTAAAGAAAAAAATGTTAAATTTATATTATAATTAATAAACCTTATTTTTAAAATAGATGATTTTTTTAGTTTTATTTATGATATGATGTAGTACTTAGGTATTAGTCCTATAACATAGGGGAGATGCTACGCCTTTTCATATCCGCAATAAATGTTTAGTCTTCCGATTACGTCAAATTTAAGTGAAATAAACCTTGTGGTGTTATCCAATCTTGTATAAAATATGTTTCTCTTTATCAAAACATTGGTATTTTTTGTGATTTTTGACATTTTCAAATATTGTCTAGATTTCTTTCTGATAACAGCTATTTTTTGATCTCAATTGCATTTTTATTTGTAAACAGTACAAAATGATAACAATTTGGAAGCTGCTGAGGCATTCTGCCATCAGTAAAAAATGTGTCCGAATGGCTATAGTATAAGGTTTTATATGCATATCTCAGACAAGTAATGCTGTTATAATATTTGAGATTGTAATAGTAAAATTACCATTCATAAGGGAACAAGATTGGAAGGTTCTAGAATCCCACTCCTAACAGTGATCTGCTTCATTTACAGTTAAGTTCGCAAATTAAGTTCTATATAATGTGTGTGTGGGGGGGGGGAGCAGAAACAAGCTTAAAACTGTCATTGATTGGAACTGTATGTGAGAAGTTTGCACCACTGCCATGCTACAATGACAAACATGTAAAAATTGGAGGGCCTAACAAAACTGTCGAAATTGATGAGAGCCTTTTTTCAAAAAGAAAAAATTAAGCTGGTCAAATTCTCCCTGATCAGTGGATGTTTGGTGGCTTATATAGGGAGACCGACGAATGTTTTATCATCACAATCAAAGATAGGACAGAGGTGGTGACTCTGATGGAAGCCATCAAACAAAGTAGAAGAGGGTTCCACTATATATTCGGACTGCTGGAAGACCTACAAAAGTGAAGAATTTACAAATGCCAGTTACGAGCATTTTCGCATGAAACACAGCTATAACTTTGTGAATCCAGAAACTGGGCTTCACACACAAAACAAACATTCCAAAACTATGGGATTCTGCAAAATAAGCAACAGCTAGGGACATCAAGGCAACACCTTGACTCATACCTGGACAAATTTATATGGCATAGATTTCACAAAAATGACGACACATTCGTTTGCATACTGAATGACATAAAATGCCAAGTTGAAAAGTTAATAAAAGTTATAATTTGTAGTTTTTATTTTTGTGCATTTTTTTTGTTTTCTTTTTTTTAAAAAAAAATACATTTATTTATTAACATTTTTGTCAATTTTTTGAATGGCTTTGAAAACATTCAAATCATTAGTTAGAGAACATTCTTCAAAAATGTATTCATATGCATTATCACTTCATCAACCCTTTGAATCATTTTGACTACAATCATGGCCATTTTCATAATTAAAATCTGTAATCAAAATTCAATATTTAATGAAAAAACAAGTGATTGCTAATTATATAGTATAATTCTAGCATAACTTTGCTTCAGTTGGCAACATTTCCCCAAATTAAGCATTACATTTCTCCACTAGTTATGATTTCCAGAACATCTTTTGTGTAATATAATCCAAAAATCTTAGTCTTTCATCAGTAAGTTGAAGGATTGTATCAGTTTTGCAAATACCATTAATTTTTATTGATACAAGTTTATCAGAATCCCCAACACTGCAATAAATATATATATATAAAATCTCTAAAACATCAATATACTCACCATTTCCTATGGTTACACAAACCTAGCACCCATGTTGGGTGCTGTAATAAATTTGATGTGAATTTAATGCTTGAACACTTTTCAAATGAATACTCTTTTTTTTTGTTTGTTTGTTTTCTAATTTCATTTTTTAAATCTCGATAGTTTCTGTTTTAATTTGAGTATAGAAATCATAAATTAACTTCATTGCATTTCTTGCCTATGTTGATGAAAAACTGAGCATTTTAACACTTTCAAATGAATATACTTTTATATATTTGTGGGACTGCAAGTCCATCTTTTGCTGAAAGTTTAGTTTTTCAAAATAAGATGATTAGTTTGTCCATTATTTGGGCTGTTGATTCCAATTCTATGAATGTATCACTTTTTATACATTTACTGGATTGATCTTTTTTTTTAAATACCCAAATCACTCTAGTGAACATGTAAAATTAAATATGAGATTTTGCAAAATATTTGCTTGGAACAACCCCCCCCCTCCCAGTTTTTAAAAAAATACAACTGATAATCTTTCTAGATTTACTTGCTTATTTAAAAGGTTGATGTATGTTGAATATATATAGGATGGATGCATGGAAAATCCTAATTCAAATGAAAAGAGTTACCCCAATTTTAAAAATATTTCTTAAATCTCAAAAACCAATAAACTGAATGCTTTATTGTTATATAAAAATTGTAGTAGAAAACATCAAAAATTGTATTTTAAATTATTATAATTTTTGTTTTCCTGGAAAAATCAAAAAACTGATTTTGGAATTCTCAAGAATTGAGAAAAATTTATTAATTAACAATTCTTGAGAAGTCAAAAAAAAATTCTCAAGAATAATCTCTATTATTAGCCAAGTTAAATATTCTTTGAAGAAACAAAATATATGATCTCAGCTTGCACAATATATTTATGTAATCTATTTTTTCTAATCCAGTTCTGCATTAACCCCATCATTTGTTGATTATTCAAAGTTTTACTAGATGGCAGAACTGGGCTAGATTTGTTACATTATATATTCCTTCTTAATTAAATCTTTTTATTCTACTAAACATACTCCTATATTTTTTTATTATTTCTTTTCAATTTTCTTTAACCAAATCATTTTATTAGCTTTGAAAGATTCCTTTTCTTCTTTTATTCCATTTTAATAAAACTGGTTCATTAATTCCAATATTTTTCACCATGTGATTGTCATAAAAACTTGTTTAAAAAAATCTACATCTTTCACTCATCTATCTTTTTGCATTTTTTTAAATGCAACTTGTTTCTTATTTATCATCCTATAATCCAAAAATGAATGTTTTATATTCTCCCTTCTTTTTTTACATAAATTACAGCCACATTTTGAATAATTATTTTATTTTCATCTTTTTTCTTCGGTGTTTATAGCTGCTGTCTTTTCTCTTTCTAGATTATTCTCTATACTTTTATACTTTATATAATTAATTTTTATTCATTTTTCATAACTACATCATTTTTTTCTAAACTAATTCCTTTTTTTTTTTTACTTATTATCATTATAGCTACACATCCTATTTTATTTATTTTATAAACACATAGAAGTAAATTTGGTATCTACTTGTTATGCATATTGTAAATTTTTCCCAGCCTGCCAAATTAACTGTATTATTCTTACAGTAGTAATATAATTTAAACACAACTTTTAATCATTTATTTTCATTCATGCAAATATTTTTAGTTTCCTTTTCTTGAAAAGCTTACTTATTTACAAATATTTTACAAGTGATATCTAGCAGTTATTATTTTATTTTATATGTGTGTACTAAATAAATATTGTCTTTTTTTTAAAGTTTTGTTGGTTGTTACTATGCAACAATTTATATACATAATAGCTGTTTTGTTGACCTTGCATTTATGAAAGAAACAAAAAATAGCTTTGTAAAAGTTCAAAAATGTGAATTAAAGAATTAAATTGAAAGAAAAAAATATTTAATTAAATAACTTCTCTAGCATAAAAAAATATATGGATTTTAAAATACCTAATTCCATTGAAAGAAAAAAATATGCTTTCAAACTTAAGAGATTTTACAGTAAAATTATTTAACAGTTTTAAATTTTATTAGAGCAAGAAAAATGATTGAACTAGTGAGTTATAAATGAAAAGGTTTTCAGTTGTCGGTATAAATCCTGGAACGTTTTTATTACCTCTCTCTTTAATAAATGTCAAGTATATGTCTTAGAAAATATCGAATGATTTTGACCACAATTTTAATAGAATATGCATATGCTAAGTTCTTATCATTAAAAACATTTTCAAGCTCACACACTTGCTGGTATATTATTATTATATTTGCACACTTTAATATTATTAAAATATATACAAAGTATGCACTGTGATCATAAGATGTCCACTCGTGAAGCTATCATTTATGCACATGTTCAATTAGGATAACATGGACATTTGTCACCAGAATTGCTATTTATGAGTGCCATTAATATGATGATGAGTAATATAATAGTTTTTCATTTTTATGTGTGTATTAAGAATATGAAAAGAATAATAAAGTAAATATAATTATATTAAGAAACGATGCAAAATTAAAATAAGCTGAAATTGATACTTTCTTAATTGATGTAAAAGGTGAACATTCTCATATTAAAAACAACACTTTGGTCTTATTATTTATGCAAATTAGATCTTTCTGCATTGACAATTATTAAAAATAACAAAAGTAAGCAACTAATATCAATTGAGGGAAAAAGATGTCTTTCTATTTGTTTTTAAAGTGTATTCACATCAAGCTCAAACATGACATTGAACGTATTATTTATATATTATTTTATTGTAATAATTATTTGTCAGTGTATTTACTATATGTGTATGTTTTCAAAATTATAAACTCTTTAATATTTTTATAATCCTTTTATTGACAGAGTTGCAAATGATTTAAATTTATTATATAAAACAGTGAATTTATATATAAAAAATATATGAAGTAGGGATGATGTAAGCAAAAATTAGCAAATTGGGAATACTGCTATTAAAAGAAGATTAAAAAATCCTATCTTATACAAAAAAATACAGGCTGGCAGTGGCAGTCTATATAAGTATATTGAAACATATATATTGTACCCTCACTAAAGGAAAACTAAGATTGACTCTCCGGCTAACTCAATATAACTATACTATACTACAATCAAGTTACATAAGCAATGAATATTAAAAATAAATACTATCATTCTGACTAGCTCATAATATACTACTAACATACAGTATCTAATACAATTAATATTTTATAATAAATAAATATTAATAATCTAACCAAGTTAAAATATAATAATTCTTATATTCACAATAAATAATCAGGATTCCAACTAAACACTCTTCTCATTTATTTTACTAATAATTTAAATGACAACAAGCTCATAAATTATAATTAAAATGGGTTCGACTAAAATAACATACAATTACATAAAACACTTCACATGAGACATTCAGCAAGTACAATGGTTTAAACATTGAGGACATATCCCTAAAGATACATTCTCAATGGCATAAAAATATTACCTCCTACTAAATTAATAATAATAAAACTACCATGTAATACTCTCATGACTTTAAACAAATAATTCTAACATAAAATTTATCAAATTTATTATGGGAAACAATAAATTAATTACTACTCTTTTAATAAAAAAATACTAATTAAAATCTAACAACAGCTAATAATTCTTATTCACCATCTTTTAATACAAACTATAATTCTTCTAAAATAATCTCAGGTTCATTTCTAATACCAATAATAAAACAAATTAATTAAGACCCTGTAGATAAACGTAATGAGGGATTTTACATAATTTCTAACTACCCTTACAAAAATAACAACAATAAGCAACTAGAATACTTTAATCATTCTTAACATTATACCTCATTTAACTTAATGTTCAACAATAAAACAAATCATAAATTCTTAGAAAACGTGCAATCTTTATTTTATGTGGCATTCGTAAAATATATTTTGATATAATTGCAATATTAAATATTTCAAATTGGTATTGGATCATTTTAAAATAATCAGCAATGATTAAATCTTCTACAATAATAATAATTATGATTATATACTTATATAATTTCATAACATTTCTCTATTTTAAATAGGTTCATATTTCTTATAGCAAATTTTAAACTATTAATAAATTATATTACTTGAAATTTTATACTTTATTTATTCTTATTTACATTCATCATAACATTCAAATTATACTTTCATTTCTCTCTAATCCAATCTAATTCAAATGTGCATTTATTTGAGACTAATGATCTCTAATATTTACAATATTTACAGGAATATTAATCATTCTCTCCTATTTTTATTGCAACAAACCATAAATAACTCTATACCATTTGTGATAGAAGTTTTTTTTTTTATCTCGTCTTGCCTTCACATAAATTACCAACTTCTAACAGTTTAGCTATTACTCTACCATCTTTTAAAAACTTTTATAATGTGATGCCAGTGATGATTGACAATGATTATAGTAAGGGATATAGAATAATAATAATAACTCAAGTAAGAAAATATTGTGAATACAGTGCTAAAAATAAAGGTCCATATTTATCAGGCCCTTTAAATTCATGTCATGGCTTTTATCTCAGCTCTTACTGACTAAAGAAAACACAACTGTCTGTGGAAAATACTATATAGTTCTTTGTTATCTGTATATTTAATAAATTCACATTGTGACAATATAGCTCACATATAATATCTTTTCAAATATATCCTTAACACAAATAATTTTATTTAATTACTCTTCCAACCACCACCCTATATCTTCCACATGATGAATAATTCTACTAACATTGCAAAGAAATACAAATCACACAACACAAAATAATTTTCAAACTACTTTTCTATAAAATAAAGATGATATTCACTTCAAGATGGTTCAAAAGTATTTCAGGCACAAATGATTTTGATAAAACATTCATTAATGTTGTACATTTATTAATTTATTATAGCATAACAATTTAAATATCAATACTTCTATATCTCTGTATTTCACAGATACCATTCATAATGATAACATATTAATAATTCTACTTGTAAAATGTATGCATACTCGAGCATTTACGAAAAAAACTTTTTTTTAAATACCCTTAGACATTTTATAAGGCATTCTTACATTTACTTTTTCTTCATAAAATACAATAATAATCATATAAATGATTCATTCAACTTTTAAATATTCAAGTAATACAACATATAATAATAATAATAGAGTACTAATTTAAAAAATCATTTTAAAAATAGTATCAAACAATGCAATATAAATAAATAATGTTATCCATGATTCCAACAATTATTGAAACCACAAACAGTGATCTGCTTCTTCTCTACTGTGCATCCAAACAAGCTATAAGTATGTATTATATATCAGAAAATTATTTTCTGAAAACCTATTTTTTTTTATTTAATATTAAAAACTAATCTATCTTAATTTTAAATTAAGAACACATAATAAGAATGTTAGCTAACCCTTATTTTAAAATATTAGCAATAGACTAAAATAACTAGAAAAATTTAAAGTTACTAAAAGTCTTTTGTTCTCCTTGCATTTTTAGTACTTTCAAAAATTCATCCCCTGTTGTTTAGTTATAAATAGAAAGTTCTGAATGAATATTGCTCTCCTCTCCAGCGCCATGCAATAAACATGAATAACAAAACTAAATTCTACAGAATCCAGAAAAAAATATTATTCATCCTTGAAAGATAAATGTATATTTCAGTCTTTTCTAAATATTTATCTAGACAAGCAATATTTCAATAGGAATAATAATTGATCTATTTTTATGCTAGATAAGACATCCTTTATGTATGTATTTTTTTATACAAATTCAAAACTTTTATCCATCAAAATATCATAATAAATGTAGCTCACATAATATCTACATTTTCATTAATAAACAATGTAGAATACTGTATAACATAAGATTTATTCATTTATTAATTTTCTTTAAGCAGACATCTATATTTTGTATTCACTAAAAGTAGATATTTTTAAAAAATAATATTCAAGACTTTTTTAAAATGCATATATTTCAATCAGTTATCTTTAGTAAAATGACAGCTTTTCCATCTAAACACAAATTATATAATACTATGCAAATCTTCAAAAAGAAATGCATTATAGTTTTTTTTTTATTTTAAATAAAGTCATTTTAAAAACATGTAGTTTGTTCATTGGTTTTATAATAAATAAATTTTTTCAAAAGCATATAAATTCAAAAGTCATTTTCTTTCAATTTTTCTTTTAAAACATCACCCACAGATGTAAAGTTCATTTAAATTAAGCTTTAAAGATAAACTAAAGATAAGGCATACCATTCACATCCACACAATAAAAACAATTGTACTTACACATCCAAAATATATCTTTATTTAAATGCAAAATATTAACTTTTCCTTCTCTTGAAATCTATAACATGAGAATAACTTAACAAATATTTTTTTATATGAATTTAAGTTTTATTGAAAAATTATATTTATTATAATGAGATAAAGTTATTAAAAATAAATGTTCATTTACACTGAATATATTGAATTTAAAGTCCTTACATATCTCCATATCTCCTCCAGTCTTATGGTTAAATTCATAGTATTTGATACACATTGTACCCACTCTTAAGTGATTATTATTGTTTTTTTTTTTTTTATAAAAATCATCATTCTTAATTAAGCTTCAAATAAAACTTTTTGATAGAGAACAACTGGTTTTTATTCAATTATTATTTAAAATAGTTAATAAAATTATACTTTTAAAATTGAAAATAATAATGATTATAAAAATTATTACTTTTAAGTAATTAGACAAAAAATATTGTTTATAAATTTCACAATAACACTAGTTGACTGCACTGCATCTAGACTTGATTGAACATCTCCTTTTACATTGAATTGATTTAGTGATTTCATTGGTTAATTCTGTTTTTAACACATACTTAATTTACATAAACTAAATTAATTTCATCTTTAAAATAAGTTTTAAAATTATGAGTCATCATTAAAATATACCAAATTATTCAACACCCTAAATATTTTAATGACTCTAAAATATTAATATCTCTAAAGTAAAACATATTTAAACAACATAATAATTTTAATTATTACTTTTAAAAATATTATCTCTAGACTTAATTTTGCAACATTTGCAATGTATTTAATTTTATTAATGAGACTAGAAATCAATGTTTTTTTCCTAACAAATGAAAGCTTACATACCAACATACACCTTTAAATCATGTGACACTTTCAGAAAATTCTAGAGTAATATTAAATTATTTATTATTTAAATAATTATTTTAAAACACTTTAAATACATTATAAATAATATTTATTACTAGAATTAGACTATAGTATTATTATTGTATCAATTAAATATAATAAATGTTACTTAATTTTATCTTTTAAATATTAAAATGACTAAACTATTTAAAATATTTTTACAAACTTCTACTTACTAAATTTGAACCTTTCTTATCTTTAGAGTCATAGTGACATATTACAAAGTAACAATTTTTTTTTTTTTTTTTACAAATAGCTAAATTTCAAACCTTACTTAAGCTGTCTGTGCCAAGTATAAGGAAGGGCACAGTATATATAATTATGTATATTGCTTTAAAAATACAGACATTGAATAATAATATTATTACATATATACATTTAGATTTTATATATTGCTTCAAATCTATGTTCTTTGTATAGCATATAGGAAATAATTTATTTATATTTTTATTTATTTCAGTATCCTTGTGGCAGCTTTATAATTGACATGATTAAAAATGTTGTAGCAAGTGTACCTATTAGCCCAAAGAAGATGATAGACAAAGAAAAAAAAATAGTAAATAATATTTCACTCATCAAGTATTATATAATTTATTTTATGTGTATGTATGTTTATGTATTATTTGTATGCCTTGCTTCATGTAGCCCAGTTGTAGTGAGAAAGATTCTAAGAGATACATATTCCTCAATCAAGTCTCAGCTGAGGAAAATAAAACAAAAACTAAATTTGATCAATTGAATGGAACCTTTGTTCTGAACCTTCCATTTATGTGCTCAATTGTCTCAGGACATTCCAATAAACTAACTACACAATTATTTATTTTTAGTAATATTATGTCAAGAAGAAAATTTGTTTAGAAATTATAAAGATCTTTAGTCAAATGAATTTAATCAATAAATCTAATAAAGCATTTTTCTTAATATGTAAACTGAAAAAAAAAAAGATTTAAGAGAAAGAATTTAATACTCTGTGGAGGTCTTGTTAACTTGGGAGGGTCATATGAGCTTCAATTTAAAGACCTTTAGTTTTCAAACTTATTTCTCAACATAGAGTATATACAAGATTGTATATGAAGAAATAAGCATTCAGAAGTTTTTTATAATTTTATCTATGTAGAAATGTTATTTCTTCATTGATGATATCCTAATAATTTGTAAGATTTCTCAACTGGCTACATTGCAACCATTAACCATTAATGAGAACAATAATTCATAAAGAAGCAACATTGTTATTAATAATGAAACTGCCAGTGAATAATATAAAATCATTTTTTATTGACAAGAGGCATTTTTAAGAGATATAAAAAGAAAAAATTATCATATTTTTTTATTTCAAGAAATACCATCACTGATTGGATTGATGAGATTGTATTCAAAAAAAGCAAACAAAAATAAATAAATAAAAATAGTAAGATCTGTAAATATTGTTTCCAGAATTTTATTGCTCAAAACAGCTTTTATGATAAATGCACAGGGCTATCATCAAGCCAGTCGCTCCTCTTCTATCTCCAAAATACCATCTTCAAATTTTAAAAATTGTTATTTTAATATTTTCAGTAATAAACAATCTTCTCAAATGTCCTGTTTAATATAAGTTAAGAATTGTTATTTTAATATATTGAGAAGTAAACAATCTTCACATATGTCCTGTTTAATATAAATCAGTACACTCACTCATAAACAAAGATTTTAAAGAACAAGCTCTGAATAATGTATGGTAAACAAAGGTTGGCTTATATATAGATAACTTGTAGGACAAGTAATTCACTTGTTTTTTGATATCTTTGCTTACAGATGAATGCACATCAAGGTTGATTTACTTCTGAATATATTATCATAAATACTGCATTGTATAAAAAATAAATATTCATCAATGTATTTAAATTCTAAATTATTATATGTTAATTACAAGTGGTAAATGAGATACGTTTTCACTTTTCTAATATTTGAATTATGTTTATACAATTTGAACATAGTTTAAAAAAGCAGGCATATAATAGACTCAAGCCCTGAATAATGGACAGTAAGCAAAGGTTGGCTTATATGAAGATAAACTTTAAGGACAAGTGATTCACTTGTTCTTTAAAATCTTGGTTAATGGGTATGTGTCAATTTATATTAAACAGCACATGTGTGAAGGTAGATTTATTTCTGAATATATTATAATAACTACTGTGCTAATATATATTTATCAATTAATTGTTATTTTGTAAAATATCAAAAGGCACAAAACATGAAACTGCTAAATTTATTGTAAATTACAAGAATAAGTAATAATTCAATAAATAAGGAAGGCCCACTATACAGGAAAGATTTAAAAATTGTAATTGTTTTTACCACTTAGCACTGCTTTTAACCAGAGCAGTCATATTCATAACACAAATACAGTTAAGTGGGAGAATGAATGTGTAGATTAAGTAATATGCAGGTCTGTAAATTTACACATACCACTTGCATGATAATATGGCACATGAGTTTTTTATTTAGTGTGTGGACCAGAGCCTCTTTGTATTTTCTCTTTCGATCATTATACTCAGCACAAATAACTTTAATATCAAGTGATTCAAAATTATAACTCAACATGATCTTGTACTCTAAAAATACTGATTTTATGTTAGAGTCTGTTTTAGTGTGTTTGTAAATACATTTATGCTGTTGTAATCTAATGGCACTGTTGACATGGGACTCACCATAGTAAATTGCACCATAAGTGGGTTCATTGCAGTTAATTCTGTAGATTATTTGGAGAGACTGATCCAAAAGTAACATATCTTGGTGTTTTTAAATGATTGAGATTAGGAGGGGTTCTATAACTAATGTTCAATTTATCTGAGCAAATGTTTTTATCTTTTGCAATGCACTCACATAAAAGGTAGGCTCATCCATGCATTGGTATTATTGTGGTTCAAAGGCCTAGAATTTGTTGTGGAATAGAATTTTTAAAGTAGTTTTATTAAACAATTGTGATTATACCCTATCTTAATTAGATCTTTGATATAGTTTTTGAAGATGTTATATCTTCTGTCTGCTTCAAACTTCCATAGTTTTTGTTTTCTGTGAAGGCAACTCTTAAAGTCAGCTAATTTATGTGAGGTGTGTGTGTGTGAATTTTTATAGTTTATTTCTGCATTGGAAGGTTGCATGTATATATCCAAAAATTGTATTCTTTTTTATTTATCTTCATGCTCATAGCTGCCTCAGTTCATCCCATATTTTAGGGATAGTTTTTTCTTAGGCATAAATCAACACATTGTCTATGTAGCATACATATAGAGGTAATGCAGTTGTGGAAAAATGTCTTGACATAACTGCCTTTTAAAAAATTTTTAATGCTCGAAACCATTCTATTTAGTGGCAACTCCATTGACCAGCCATATTTCATTGTGTAAAATCTACTGTTGAACATAACTATGATGTCACCATCCATCTACCTAAAAGTATCAACAATAAAATTGATTTTGTTAATATCTAAGCCTGCGTTGTGAATTATGTCTATTAATTGTGAGTGTGATACTTAACCATATAACACCACTATATCTAATAAGTTAAGCTTATGCTAGGGGATAAATATTTGAGATTTTAATAGCTGTGCATAAGATTTGATAGAAAATCTGCTAAATCCTATATGATCTATCAACTATTCAGCTATTATTTTGACTATTTTATAGAAATAAGCACCCTCCTAATTATACTCTAAGGAGGTGGTTTATTTTATGCACCTTCATGTTTGCAAAGATTCTTAGGGGAATGGAGGCTGTCAGATAAAGCTGTTGGATAAATTATTCTATACTCAAATTTATTGACTGCTTTATTTTGGTATTTCTTTAAAATATACCCAATGAATTTATTCTTTGCTTTTTTTAAAATTATATGCTTTGAGATATTTAATTTCAATATTGTAATTTGTTTTTTAACTTTTGTTTCATAATCTTCATTCAAAAAAGGAACAAATTTATTACTCTTATCCTCTTTTAACCATTTGATGTTATATTGTAAGAACATTTTATATGTTATTAGAACAATTGTGTTTATCTTTGTTCAGTTTAATTGGATAGAGACATAATACCTGCATGATCTTACCTATTATAATTCTCATTGGGGTTTGTTTTTATAACTGACTTTGATATCAACAATTGTCTCTAAACACAGATTCTTCCAATTGCTGACAACAAACTTCAAGCTATATAGCCAAGAACATGTTTAATATTCTCTGGGAGGTAATGTTTAGTGAAAATGACAAACTTGTTACTGTCTGTCTGTCTTGGTTAAATTTATTCCCTGTTTGTTAGCTAAAAATTTCAGCTTTTTATTGTACTTATAATTGAATGTAATTGCTATCTTTAAACATTTGTTTTGTATATTTTGAGGAATTCTGTAATGTTCTTGCATATTCTTTAGTCTGTGAGCTTTATTTTTAACTGCTTTTTTTGCATCTGTTGATAATCATCTGAAGCAGTCATTTTTTAAAATACAAAACAATTTTCTCTTTCTGAACTATCAACATGTTTATTTGAGTATTACAACAACTGGAGATTTGATAAATTAAGCATTGCTCCTGAAATCTAACTCTCTTTTTTTACAATTACAGCTTTCATTGTTTTCAGTGCCATATTATATATAATATAGTTATTCATCATGATATGCAATTCAATAGCATTATTTCTTTCCTTATTCATTTGTAATTCAATAAATAGGAAAGATCCATTATATAGGAAAGATTAAAAATTGTAATTGTTTTTACCATTTTGCAGGCCAGTCATATTCATAGCACAAAAACAAGTATGTTAAAAAACGATTGTTTAGATTAATTAATATGCAAATCTGTAAATTTACATATACCACTTGTGAGATAATATGATGCGTGAGTATTTTTTTTATTGCATGGGTGTTGTTTGCAATAAACCATGTCTCTTTGTATTTTCTCTTTCAATCATTACACTCAGTGCAAACAACTTTTATGTCAAGTGGATCAAAATTATGACCTGACTCAATCTTATGCTTTAAAAGTACTGATTTTATGGTAGAGTCTGTTTTATCACATTTGTATATATACATGTACTGTGCCAATCTAGTGGTGCTGTTAATATAGGACTCACTAAATTGCTCTGCAAGTGGATTGTTGCAGTTAATTTTGAAGATTATTTGGAGAGCCTTGTCTGGAGATAACTTAACTTTGGTGTTATTTAAGTAATTGGTTGAGATTATGAAGGGTCCTAATACTAAAATTGAATTCTTCTGAGCAAAGTATTTTAAACTTTTGTGATGTGCCTAGTATAAAAGGAAGACTAATCCATGCATTAGTATTACTGTGGTTCAAAAGCTTTGAATTTGTTGCAGAATAGAATTTTATAAGAGCTTAAGTTAAACAATTGTTATCATACCCTATCTTAATGTTTTATTAATTTTCACAAAAATAATAATTTGTTTAAAACCTTAATTCATAAAAGTCAGTACTAATATTTACTAAGGCTATAAATCTCAAGAGTGTGTGCATGAAAATGCGAAGGTAGGGACCTCTACAGGTCTTAACCACAAGCTTATGCTTTGGAAGAAAAGAGGGGAACTCTCCTTTACTTCAACCTACTTTCTATATAAATAGGTAAAGTTGAAGCGATCAGATCTGAGAGCATGGAGCTATTCAATACTTCCCTGATTAAGTCCATAATTCCTATTACACATTAGTACTCATGAAATCTTTTGATTTACAATGAGTCAATGGAAAGATCTTATAGTTAGAAATCTATTACGATAATTTAAAGTTGTAATTATAAATTTATTTAAATGCACCTTGATTATGTAAGTAATAATTACTAAGGCTATAAACCTCAAGAGTGTGCAATTTGCATCTTAGGTAGTTGCCTAGATGGCTAATAATAATGCTGACATTACACATACATGGCATATGTTATATACTGACCAATATAATATGAATTATATTCAAATTTAAATATCAGGATGTAATAATAAATTGACTTTATTGCCTTTTCTGCATTATGCCAAAAAGACAATAGAGAAATATTTATAAAACAACATTTGTGACTTTTTTTTTTTGGTTTTAAAAATTTTACCAAGCAAAGTAAAAAAAAAAAAAACATGTATTAAATAATTCTAACTGAAAGGATGATTTCTAAATGTATTTGATCTACAACTTATAAATTAATCATGAGAAAATAGAGCTTAATTTATTATAATAATATAATCTGTAATATCTGCAGTGGCCACAATAAACTGCTTTATGTCACTGTACTTGTCACAATCATCCAAGTTTTTATGTAAATACTATATTATCTGGGTATATCCATGTATAATTCATAGTTAATTACTAATGTTTTGGCTGGGTTCACCAGCCATCAACTGGGTAATTAATGTTATAAAAAAAATCATTGAAAAGGCACTATTATCATTAATGTATAACAAGATTAAAAGTTCAGCCAATAGCAAGAACAAAAAATGTAAAAAATATAAAAATGGTGGTGGAATAATGATAAATAAAAAAACAAACTATTCAGATTAATGAATTTAAAAAGAAAATCTTTCAAATAGAAGATAGTTTACATGTATTATTATATTTGTGGATGCAATCTGGTCTTTTAAGGATCTAAATGATTTCTCTGATCTTACATTGGAGGACAGTGTATCACATCTGGATAGTAGAATCTTGGTGTTTGAGAAATCTATGTTATGACCATATCCATAGAATGGTGTTAGAATGCCAATGATCATAAGGGTTGCTTAACTGCATTAGTATATTTATTTCTAGCACAGATATGATGATTGCCTTATCCATAATCCACTTATGGTCAGTGTAACAGCCAAAATATCAGTATATTAATATTATAAATTATACATAGATGAACCTAGATAATCCATCATTTATATCTGTAGTCCATGAGAATCTTCATTTTAATTTATATATATATTTAATTCTATGCTAAAGTCTTATAAACATGAATGACTTATGTTCATCAGATATCAATGGCCATCAGATCTTTACTACTGAAGATCACTAATTACCTTATAATTACAAAGAATGTTTTAGTGTGAATAGTGTAGAATGGATTGTGGCTGGCATTTCAAAATGTATTATTGCATTTAAAAAATTATTTAAAAAATAATACTACAAATAAGCTAAAGAAATTAATAATCTATTAATGTAATAAAGTGGAATAAAAAAGAAGTAAATCTTGAAATATTTTCCAAGAAATTATAAAATACCTAGAAAGAGACCACATGTGAGATGGATTGATGAAATAAGAAAGATTTCTTGTGCATTGGGGAGAACAACTACAGAGCAGAGTAATTGAATTAAGCTCAGAAAGTCCTTCTTGCAGTGGATTGTTAATATTTGAAAATGCTAGTGATGATGATAGCTATTGATAATGATAAGATATTTTTTTATTATATATGTGTAATTATTTTATAGATTCTTAAAAACGTATTTATTGATGTTTTTTAAATAAAATAATCAATTATACAATATAGTCAGACACATTATTTGAATATCTTCACATTTAGACTCATAAAAAAAAACTTGTCAAGAAAATAAGAGTTTGTGTTTTTTACATTATAAAAAAGCTTTTTAGTAGTATATATGTATATACAGTCTGTATATAGACTAGAATAGGCTACATATTGTTTCCAACACCTTCCTCTTCAATTAAGTTATTGTAGTTTCCAATAATCATGAGCATTTTATATCTTTGATCTTCTTCCTTAACTATGACAATGGGATTGTGTGTTTGTGTAATCACATTTTTATTCTTTAATTACAGACACAGCATTCTAACTCCAATTTTATTTAGCTAAAGTTCATGAGAATTAAGAGAGCAATGCCAGAGATAGGATTAGTAGGCAGAAAGTTTAGATACCAAAGATTTGTGTTTAGACAGACCTCCTTAGGGATTCTCTTATCTATTATGGAAATAGAAGGTCCAAAAAATATATAAACTGGGGACTAGATTGTCATGCCTAGCAGATTACTCATTACAATAATAATATCAGTAGTGGTAGAGAAAGAAGCAATGATAGTACTAAAGATAAATAATAATAAATCTTTCCCAATATCATTTCAAATCAATATTAACTCCAAAAATGATTATCAATTAGTGATTACATCAATATGCATTTGAAAAAGAAAATTGGTTTAGAGAAAAAGTATTGGTGAGTTATTTTAAAATGAATCTTTATATTATCAAATTATTGGCCACTTGGTAAGTAGTATTTTGTAGTGCAGAAAATGCATAAATTCCAATCAAAGAGAAAATTTTACAAATTATATCAAATATATTATAGAATTAGATAATTTTTTGAAAAGTCATTTGCAAAGAATCAGTACCTCAGAGAGAGAGAAAGATGGGCAAATTGAATTATTTATAAATTCAATGTTTAGCAAAACTCAGAAATATTTAATTTCTGAATTTCAAAGAATAATTTATTACTCCATTATATTATTCTATTCCTAGTATAATTCATGAAAATTTAATAGTTTTTTTTTTTTTTTTGGGGGGGGGGGGTCTTCAAAATTGAAAAATCACAATTATTTGTTGATATAAAAAATTGTAGAAATCAAATATACTAATAATGTGGAAAATGTGACTGAAAAGTACAATGGATTGCAAGCTGGGATCACACATCGTAATGATAAAGCAACTTATGTATCATGCACTAATTATGCCCTAAATTTAATATGAATCTATCCTGCAGAATCCTATTCTAATGCATTGCATTATTATTATGATTCAAAATTTTATGACTATTTCTCATTGCTCATTTGGCAATAAAATCTTAAAAAGTATGGCATGTATTTAATCTCATATATATAAAGAACTGACACTAGATGAACATGAAGAATAGTTGCAATTTCATCATGATATTCTAATTATTAAAATATTAAAGCTCTGGCACTGAAAACCTAGTGTGTAAATTGGAAGCAAAGGAACTATTGGTACTTTTAATGAGTATGAAATCACTTTATTGAATTTCATGGGATAAATTATTGCTATGAATAACAGTAGCAGAAAATCATTATGTGACATGAAGTCCAATCAATTATAATGAATATTTTGAAGTCACTTTCTGAATTTATTATGGATGGAAAAAATAAATTTGATGCAATTGAGAATGACACCTATTTTTTTTAAAAAAACTGAAACTAACAGGTGATAAGATTAAAATTAAAAAAAAAAAAGGCAATTTAAAGAAACAATTCGTAATGTGATACATTTTAATGTAAAATAAAATTTCATAATAAATATGCATTATGTTATCTGGAATAAACTCATTTCTGAAACATTACAATGATGGATTAAAGGACTTTTCAATTATTTTTCGATTTTAAAATGATTGACATTCAAATTAATGATTGTGTGGACAGAATAACTGCAACATATAAAGTTATGATAGTAAGTATTGTAAGAATGGAATTCTTCATTTTATCCATAAAAGCAACAACATACATATCACCAATTCTGTTGACATGTATAAGTTATTAACTGGGGGATTGCAGTCTGATTTTCCAAATGTAAGAACAATTCTAATTTTTTTTTTTAAACACATATTTATAATAATAGTGACTTTATATTTTAAATGTGTTAAAAATTATTTGCAAAATTTGTTAATTCACTTATATTTAATTAATTTGTTAATGATTTTTATAGAAAATGACGTAATTCAGTTTTTCAATTATGAATATATTATTGATACATTTTCTAAATATAAATGAGAATTTCCAATGTAGTTTTTTATATTTACAATTCTGATATATGGACATACCTGTTCTAATATTCTTTCAGTATTTAATAATTTTTAAATAAATTTATATAAATTTTCAGCAATAAACAAGATTCACAATATAATTTACTAATAAATAATTAATATTTATATTTTGCATTTTATTTTAAATGCTAAAATTAAATTGAGAGACTGCAAACCTCTTGCGCTCATTAGTATCGAACAGCCAATCAGGTTTGCAGTCTCTCAATTTAATTTCAATACGGTTTGCGCTTTATAAAATAAATATTATTTAAATGCTAAAATAAACTGGAAAGACATTATTATCATACCTGAGATGTCAAAAGTCTAAACTAAAGATTTATTTTTAAAGACAATGGTTGATTGATCAGTACTTTTTTACTAAATAATAAATTGATTTGATAATACTAGTTAAAGTTTTAAGAACAAATGGGACTCAAAACTAGGTTGGGGTTGAGGCCTTCCAAATGTACTTGATGTGCCTGTGACTTCTCAAAGAGCTACCAATAACAATACTTATAAGTGTATCATTGTATAGATTGCTGAGTAAAACCAAATGTGATTCTATGAGGAAATGGATATGCAGCCAGAATATCCTAGTTAAAAGCTTTATGGGTGAAAGAAAATGTATCATCCATTTTGTATTGAATCTTGATTTTTAGAGCTAGAAATTGGAGAAAACATATTACCATGGAAAACTGATTGACTATTATACAATTGTTTTCCAGTAAATTATATTGTACAAACAATGAAGAATCACTACTGGAAAAAATAGTCTTGTAACTTTAAACCATGAGTCATCATGACATTGAATGGTTTATTAGAAATGCATTAAATTGATTGGAAAGTAAACCAGTAAAAATGTTTTGTTATGATAATAAAGGCCCAGTATTCTGGTAATGAATAATTTAATAATCTTCCAGAACTTTTTAAATATTACAGATTATTGGATTTTATGATATCTAAAATCTAAACTGTGGTTTGATTTAGATTACATTTTACAAATTAATGTTGTGGAACTACTTTTGATTATTATCTCTTATTGTAGGGATGATTTGTTGTTCTTAAGTGTATTTCAATTATCCTGAGATATATATGCGATTGCTGATTATTATACCAGTAATATTTATGTGTGTTTTTCATACACATGACTTTTAACTATTATCTTTATCATCATTTTATATTATAAAGATAGAAAAAGTTAATATCATCTGCATTATGTAATATATAAATAAGTAAGTAAATAATAATTATGGTAATGCAAAATAAGCATAAAATAAAGTTATTAATCTACTAAGTCAGGCTTTCGATATGAAGCATCTTTGTCAAAGCATGACTAAGAGGGTTAGAAAAATGTATTAGCATTTCATCCAGCTTACAGTGATAATTACACTGGGCATAAATTTTAATAAATTTGCATATGTGATAATTGTAAGTGCAAAGCAATGAGGTATCACCTATGGTGTCAGATTGAACAATTGGTGTTTGTTAAGGGAAATGCTATTGGATCTGATGTTTATCACATTAACAGAGTTGATTATGGCCCAAGCCTTCTTTCTGTTTTTTTGTGATTGCTTTCTAGGCAAATGATTTTAATGATAGTGGATTTAAAAGAGTGACCAGTGATTTTTTTGTGATCAATGAATACTTAGTTATATGAAGTATTAATTTTGATTCTGTTATATAGGTAGACATGCTGAGATATTCAAAATTTCAAATTAGCATGTGTTTCACTGTAATATCTACCATTGCAAGATTGGTAGTCCAAGATGTACACTAGCTGTTTTTGTCATCATTATTGATCTTATCTTTAGAGATGTTGATGAGTGTGCTGAGGGATAGAGGGCATCTAAAGCTGAAGGTAAAGTTTTTAAAAAGAATTGACATTAAATTTGAGTATATGTTGGGAATATATGACATATTAAATCAAGGTTTAAGATTAGGCCATGTATTTACGTCTATTGTTGAATTTCTTTATTTGTTTATCCAGCATAACAATGGAATAACCAATTTTAATTTAAATTCTTTTTATAACTTTCCCAGTTATTTTTAGAATCTGCTATGATGTTATAGAGTCGAGAGTTTCTGAGCAAAAAGCCTTTTTAAAGTTGGCCATTTTATATTGGAATGGGACTTTAGATCAGATGCAAATAACCCCCTACTGTATTAACCTTTTCTATCTTTACATATTTTGAGTTCAATTATCAATGGCCTATTGTAATATGTACTTGTCAGCTCTGAAATTAAATAAAACAAATGTTCAACTTGAAACATAACTAATTTTTTTTCAGTCTCCAAATATAAAATCTTTCCTAGACGTTACACATTATAGTCAACCAGTCAATCAAAAATTTCAACATGGCAGTATTTTCTCTTAGAAATCACCTTTTAATGTTAATTATTGAAGACACTAAGGTGCAACTCAAAAAATTTCATACAGTTGTAGATGCTAAGGCTTTAATTTTCTATTACACATGAGGTTCTGCAATGATGTGCAGTTTGTATGGTAAACTCAATAGGAAGTATTCTAAAAAACCTTCTTAGCTGAGAAACAGGATGTATTACTGCCTGACTTAGTGAACTCTTCAAATGTTATTAACTTGTTGGGGAATGCACTCTCTCTCTTGCTCACAAATCTCTTTATTGCAACTCAGCCCACATTTTGTTGGGGGTGGGTGACACAACTCTCAGATGGAACTGGTGGCAGATTTTAAATGTGCTCTGGATAAAAGTTGAAATAAAAACTTAATTATAAAAAATGCAAACTTCTACTCAATCATTGTTGCAGTTCTTTTTCAACTAAAACACTGGAGTAAACAAATTCATAAATTTAATGAATTTCTTATAAACACCAACATTATTTTGCTTAAAGAGGGCAAAAGCAATCATTTCCTGTTACTAAAGAAGTCAGTCTACCTCAAGAAAATACATTAGATTTGTACAGATAAATTTGAGTGAGTTGTTGATTATAACCTCAAAAGACGAAAGGATATATTTATTTCAGTGTGTTAAGAAAACACAACAAAGCATTCACATATTTTGACTCTAACTATTTATCCCTCACAGCCATCCTTCCCCAGGAATTTGTCAACATAAAGCTTCATAAGTTGAACTACCCACTAAGACTTTTGATTGATTTTGGTGGTGCATATTACAGCACTGCAACAAAAATGATTATAGACTGGATCCATCTAAATTCACCTTTGGAACTTTAATGATTAAGCTATCATTTAACTGCATTAATATTATTAAAAATACAAATATCCACAGAGTTCAGAATGGCTTCTTTAAAATGTTACTATGCTTTATGGATCTGTTAACAGAGTGTGGTCTATCACCACCACACAAGCGCTATTAAAACTATAATTATTAATAAGAGGGCACAACTTATCATAGACATGACAACTTGCATGATATGTTCAGAGAGAAAATTTTCACCATGACTACACACTGGCTTATGGGTCTATCCATTAGCAGTATAATATGTAGTCTAGCCAAAGTGTTCAGCAAAAAGAATGTTATTCAACCTTTTTTGAACACTCACAAAGAAATCATTTACACAATATATCAACCATGTTTTTGTCTGTGCTCCCCTCAATCTAATTCATGAAATGTTCAAAAACAACAATTCTCCCAAATTAAATGGATAATGCAAGATGAAGACTATTACTGGTCTGTTAAATATCTTGATCTGAAATTGACCAATTAGGCCCAGACTATTGACTATTCAATGATTGTCAATCTTTTAGCATTAGGGGTTACTTGTACTTGCAATTTAAAGCCCCATTGCTTTAAAGGAGGTTTGCTCAGAAACTTGACTGTAAAGTCATAGCAGACTAAAAATAACTTGGAATCTTATAAAAAGTACAATTAAAATTGGTTATGCTGGATAAATAAAGAAATCCAACTATAAATACAATAGACTCCTTAATTCTAAACTTTGGATTAATATGCCATATATTGCCAAATTATACTTATAATTAAAGTCAACTCTCTCTAGAGACTTTAATATGAGCTTTAAGTGCCCTCTATTCCTCAACAGACTCACTAACAACTCTAAAGATGAGATCAGTAATGATGACAAGGCACAGCTAGTGGATGTCTTGGACTGCCAACCTTGTAATGGTAGATATTGCAGTAAAATTTGTGCTAATTTGAAATCTAAAATATTTCAGCAAAATCTACCTACATAACAGAGTCAAAGTTAACACTTCTTATAGCACAGTATTTACTGACTATGAAAAAATTACTGGACCCTCTTTTAAACCCACTATCACTAAGGTCATTTGCTTGAAAGCAGTCATAAAAAATGAAAAGTTAAGGAGGTTTGGCGCATAATGAACTCTGTTAATGTGATAAATGTTAGAGCCAATAGTGTTACCCTTAATAAACTTAATTTGACAACATATGTGGAGCCTCATCACTTTACACTTACCACTATTACATATGCAAGCATGCAAATTCATTAAAATTTTTGCCCAATATAATTATCTCCATATGATGATGCAAATGCTGATACATTTTGCTAATTCTCAGTCATGCTTTGACAAAGATACTCCATATTGAAAGCTTGGCTTAGCAGTTTATAAATTTATTTTATGCTTATTTTGCCTTATTGTAATTATTATTTGCTTGCTTATTTATATATTATATTGCATATTTAAGGATTGTTTATAATAGTTTGTTATTGTTAAATTTATTATTTTTATTATAATATATATATATAATATAATGGTAATAAACTATTATGCACAGTCTTTCAATCCACAGAAGTAACTTTTGATTAATTCCTTAACCTGTCTCAACTGCGATTAAGGCCTAAGATAACCTAGTTAATAAAATAATTAAAATTATTTCAAATTCAAAATTAAACAAGACTAGCCAAAGAAAATAAATTTCCCTATCAAAGCAGACTTCTCAAGTGAAAATATAACAAATATATACTATTGCCCATGATTCCCAATTATATCTCATATAACCTTAATATTAGAAGAACTCAAATTAATTGTTAATTAAGAATTCTTTTAATACTAAGAAGTTGTGGAATGTAATTGGGAATTGTGAAAAATAATTAGTATATATCTGTTGATAGATTTTTAGGTCTTTGCATTTGAGAAGTCTGCTTTGGCAGAGAAACTGTTGGTTGTGTTGGAAAATTTATTTTCTTTGGGTAGTCTTGTTTATTTTTTAATTTAGAGTTATTTTAATTATATATTTATATATTGTAACTGGTTGGATTATATGATACACAGCAACATAGTTGTGTGTGTACACACACACATATATATATAAAGTAAAGGAAAAGTAGAAATGAATACAAACAAAAATTTAGTAGATACCTTCTGCATTCATTGATAATAATAATAATAATAATAATAATAATAATAATAATAATAATAATAATAATAATAATAATAATAATAATAATAATAATAATAATAATAATAATAATAATAATAATAATAATAATAATAATAATAATAATAATAATAATAATAATCCTATAAAGGGTTAAATAATTCTAAAGTTAAAACAATTTTATTATGAAATAATTTTTTTTTTTAAAAAAGATCTAAATAAATAATATTCTGATTTTGAAATTTAAAAACAAGCAGGGTTTATTTTTGAAATTTTTAAATTAAAACTTGTATAAAATAAATTTTTTAATTAATGCTTGTATGCATTTTTATTATCTATTTTTTAAAATCTGATAAGATTTCCAAATGTAGCTTTTTAATTAAAAGTGCTTGTGAATGGAATAAAATGGTTTCCAATCAAGAGAAAAGAAAAAAGTTTTTAAATTAGTGTTGTCACCTCAGATGATTCTATAAAAGCACTGATAAAATATCAGTTAAGTTTGGCTTATAGTTTTTGTAAGAGCTGACCAGAAGAGTCTGGTTAATATTTTTGGAGAAACATGGCCAAATTGGCCAACTGCAGTCTGGATAGTAGTTTGGAAAGAAAGTTGACTAATAACTAGATGCAAAGTTTGGGTTTTAGTTTTTGAACAGTTGGCTTTAATATTTTGAGAAATAGCTGGTCACATTGGTCAGCTACAAAATTTGGATAGGAATTTTTTTGAAGACAGTTCTTGTCTTAATATTTTTGTGAAGTAGTTGGCTAGCAGAATTGGTGTTTGGAGAGTTATGAAAATAAAAGCCACTTCCATGAAGATATAGCTGAAGTCAAGCCAATAGATGCCACAGTGAGCAGTCTATTAGCTCTATATACTGCAGTTTTGATTCACTTGAAGACTGGACCAACTTAAAATGAATCAATTATCCTGTAGAAATGTATGATGCTGACCTGAAGTTCTTCAAACCCTAGATAGAAGGGAGAATGCCAACCATATCTGAATTATACTTTCCCTGATGATGACAAGCCTGGATTAGAGTTTTCTAATGGACATAAAAAAGAAACTTACTAAGAGAACACTTGAAGAATTGGTATAATATGCTATTTCAGATACATACAGACAGAAGCACAGATATATATATATATATACAATGATGAGTAGCATATATAACATGAATAAAATTTTAAATAAGATTTTTAATAATTCATTTTAAAATGACATTCTAAAAGTGAGATATAATCTATAATGATTATTTTAAATGATTTATTGAGAAAACAACATTTTGAAATTTATATTTTTAATTCTAAAAACTATTTTATTTTTCATTTATTAAAAAAAATAAGAGACATTCTAAAAGTGAAACGAACAAATAATTGTGCTTGGATTAAAAAAATTAAGATCAATATTAATTCCTTGACCATCTTATTTAAAAGAAAATGAAAAAAGACTTCAGGGTTTTTTTAGATTGGAAAAAAAATATAACTGCTATATTAATTTTATTCTAAAAATGTAATAATTACTTAACATATGCTGTTAAAGGTTGATTTTATTTTTGAAAAAAGGAAATCTAAAAGCATTATAATTAATTAAAATATGATTTTATTGTCAATAAGAAAAGAACTTTCATAAACTTTCAAAAAAAGAAGTAAGAAAGCTGTAATACAATTTGATAAATTGATTTTTTTAAAATTTTATTATTGATACATATGTGTATATGTGAATTTTATATATATATTCAAAATAGAATTTGTTATAAAAGTTAATCAAATTTTGGTATTATCAAATATGATAGAAAATGAATTCATTTATATAATTAATCAATTATTATACAAGACACACACATATATATATATATATATATATTTGTTATAAGTGAATCCATTAACAGGTATTAAAAACACAATGTAATAAATTGAATTAAACAACACATTTAGGTAAATTTTAATCATTTATTGTATTTTATATAACAATTCAAAGATGTTCAGATATTATGCCACACCACATTGTTTGTGAGTGTATATATATGTCAATTGTATTGCAAATATTAATGTGTCAGATAGACACTTATATGTAAAACTTTAATCATTTTTTTATTATTGAATGTCATTTCAAACATATTCATTTTATATCAAGTCACATGGCGGTGTGCTGAATGTGTTTTAAGTAAACCTAATGTAACCAAAGTAATAACTTGAATTGTGTATAGTAATTTTGTAAATCACAATGGTGATAATTTTTTTATTGTATGTTAATCAAAATCAGAAGGCTTTTTATTGTAGATCCATATTCTAGAGAACTTAATATCATTTTAATATTGTTATTAATAAACTTGTATTCAATTGTTAAAAATTGTATTACATCATCACTTCATCACCATAACAGTAATAAAGCTTGTGTTCTTCTGAGCTAGATTCATGTATAATGGCTGATATATTAAATGGGGATATACATTAGTGCTGATTAATCATCATCCTGGTTGGCACATAAGATATTCTTTAAAGCCCATGCACATTTTATTTTAGTTTAGTCTAATTAGGAATTAAGTTTATAGTTGGCCAGTAGATTAATGGTATTAAGTCGCCACAGTATTGATGATGATCAGCATGTTTTAATATCACATTATTGCTTTTATGGCTTATGAATGAGCACTAAGTTGATGCATCCAAATTAATATTTAAATAATTGCCCAAGCTGGCAAAGGCTAAATAGTTGACCTGGTCTACAAAAGACCCATTTCCAATCCAGTCACAAGATGGATTGTTGATTTAATGTATCAATTTATTTTTGATTTCTAATCATTCATGATGATGAATGATTATTTCTTTTGAGTATTCCTTATACTTTTGAGTAGTGCTGGTGAACTTATAGTTAGCTATGGTGATCTTTCAAAGATTTAATTGATCTCGTGTTCTCTTTTATATATATTTATGATTATTAAACATTAAATAATTAATTTGATATTTCATTTTAAATTGAAACATTATGCTTACTTGGGATTGATGATGGTTACCATTACCCCAGGTACACACACCTGATACCCCATCCCATTACAATATATATCATGATAATAGCCAGAACTTACATAATTGATAAAATTTACAATCTTTTTAAGGCAATCTCTACACATAAAAGATAGATTCATATATGTGTACAATTGAGACAATAACTCTTAAACTATCAATAATTTTAACCTGTGATCAAATCGACCTCCTTCAACTATAAAAGTGGAACCACCTTTATCTATGATCTGATATGTTTATATAGATATTAAAGATTGCAATTTGACTATGGAGTGTGAGATTAATAATGCAAAGAAGCATTAAAAAAACCTCATTAATTTGGCAAATATAATGTGTTCTGAAAGCAGACTAATGTAGTCAGTTGTAACAGATTATATTGGCCACATTAATGAGGTTTGATTAATCTTTGCATTATTAATCTCACACTTCTTGGCAAGTCACAATGTTGATATAAACATATCAGACAAGATAAAGGGGTTATCACCTTTATTGTTAAAGGAGGTTGTCTTGACTACAGGCTGAGATTGTTGATAGCTTAAGGGTTGGTTGTTATTATCATTATGTGTGCAATAGTTTGTTTAAACACTGTCTGTGTACAAGTTTTTGCACAGATCCAGAATCTGAAATTATGATTATAGAAAATAGGGCATTACAGGATAAAAGTAAAGTGATATCAGTTCTTTTTGTTTCTAAAAGATGAAGCCATTTAAATTCTGAAATATCTAGAAAAAAAAAACCCAAGGTTATTAAGTAGCTTTTGATGATGTCCACATATCTTAAATTTAACTTTTAATGATTTAATATGGAATATAACTATCAACAGTTAACCCTTCACTACTTCTGCATATCAAGAGGGAATAATATACACATTTTTCTAATCTGTGACATATTTTGTTAATCACATCTTTTATAGTATGTATATAATTAAAGTTATACATTTTAATACATTATTTATATTAGCTCATAAACTGATATATATATATATATGTTAAAACGAAGATTTGCACGGGTTAAATATATAAAATACATATTTTGCGGGTTCATCCGTCAGTGTATTGGTATTAAAAGTTTTTAACACGGATGAACCCGCAAAATATGTATTTTATATATATATAACTACATAATCTTAAAAAAATATACTGCTATTCTTTTAAATATTTTCTGTATTTGCTGAAATAAATTTTTATAATGGGCATAAGAATGAAATATGTATTTAATAATTATAGAAATTCTGCTTTGACAAATGAATAACATAAACAAAACAATGCTTGTATACAAAGACAAGATTTTAGTAAGGTAAAAAATAATATGAACAAATCAAGCTACATTTTTTCATTCAAGAAAAACATCATACATACTGCATAAGATTTTGCAATTGAAAGAATTATAGTATTAATGCAGAGAACTATGTTTGTATAACAAAAAAATGAGCAATCCAAATACTCTTAGTAAAAATAGTTTCTAAGAATCTTCAAGCACAATCATTCTTTATCCTTTAAATGAGAACTACTTAATCTCACAGAAAAAAAAAAAAATCAAGGACAGTGAGCTATGACTTATACAATATTATTTGACTAAACCTGACCATTTTTAATAAAAATAAAAATTCCATGCACATTTATTAATAATCAATTCAAAAAAATACAAGAATATGTAAATGTTATACCACTATGAAAAGCTATAATATATAGGTTGAATTATATCTTAGACTAAATTATCTGCAGGTTTGATTAAAAGTTAATTTTAAATTGATTTTATATTGTACTCTAATCAATTATTCGTTAAACATTTCTTTTCACATGTTGACTAAATATATCTTTTATGTTTATAATTGTTATTATTATTAATATCATCATCATCAGAATCAATGTAAAAGTGTTTGTATTATTGTACATCCATGCACACATAATCAAATTTTCCTAATTATTATCACAGTTTTTAAGTAGAGTTTTTTGTTATGTTAGAGTGCCGGTAAAGGAAAACGTGCACTTGCTTTGGAACCCACTCAGTACCAAAACTCAAATACTTACATAGTATTAGAAATGATATTAGATAGACCTCTTTTTCCACGGAAATCAAAAGAAGAGGTCACATTAAGGTAATTGTTAAATAATATTCATAATTCATTCTTTTATTTCATTCTGAATTTAAATATATAACTTGATTTTATTTTGTTTGAATCTAGAGTCAAGGATTTAATACCAGAAAGGCCAAAATTTCCTAAACGAATTGGAGGATCTGAGAAAGTAAAAAAAAAAACTTGTTTAATGTTAATAATACTCTTATTGCTAACAATACTGATATGTTATTGCTAATTGTAACAGTAACATTGAAAATTATATTTTAAATCTACTTTTATGCTTGAAATTATAGTTCTCATTCATTTCGCATAACTGAAATTTCAAAACTATTTTATCATTTACTAAAGATATTTTAAACATAACTATACATTATATAAATAAGCATTTATTTTATATAGCGTCTGTATACAATTGTCACACTGTCTTTGCCAGTACTTTAGATTTGTTCATATATAAATATTTGAGTTGTAGGAATGAGAGGATTCCTTTTATTCCTGCATAAATACTATATCTTGTATTGGTGAGAAAGTATTCATTTATTATTAACACTCGCAAAGCGTTTGCACAATTAGCTTGAAAGACTGATATTTGAATTTAATAACTATAAATTAAAAAGTTATTATAAAAAATGAACTTTGAGTTTTTCCAAGAAAAGTTATTAACAATTTTGAGGTAGCATATAAAAGCAAAGTACTACATAAGTCAGAAACTATTCTGTAAATATAGATATAGTCGCAATATTAGCTAATATCTATTGCTTATTCCAGCTTAGGGCTCTGAAATAGAAAACAGCAAACTTTTTCTGAAAGTTATCATATAATAAATTCTTTTAAGAGAGTTCTTAACTGTTATTTCACTTACCTTTAAAATATTATTTTCCCTGTTTTTGTCTAAACTATACATGTTACTTATAGCACTTTTTTTTATTGCAAAAAAATATTGTTGGTGTCTTAACAAAATAGTTTGCATCTCTGATGATTCACTATCTACAGTCATATTGTTGATTATTAGTTAATCTTCATATCATTCATTAAAATTAATACTGCTATTTATTATTCTATGATTTAGACTTCAGATTTTTTTTCCAGATGGCTATTAGTTGGTCTCAGCTTAGAAGATCTCAGCATTAGGAAGATTACTGCTGTTCTAATTTTTAAGATGCAAATATCTAGATCTGACTCACTTATTATTCCCAAATTGAATTGTGAATTCTTTTCATCCGTAAAATCTCGCCTCTAATGGATGAAAAGGACCATAATACATAAAGAAGTAGAAAAACTCTTTTTTAAAAAAAGTCATTCAATATAAATAGCTCTTTGATATTTTTCAAAATAATCTAATTTAATTTAATTTCCTTTATGGATTTTATCAAAAGGCAAATAAGCAAATTATTTTTTGTACATAGGGATTAAAAAGTTAAAAAAAAATTGTTGATATAATACCACTTTTGAAGAAATGGAGTAGTTACTCCGTCTAGTTATTGTCTAGTAGAATATGCATATTTGAATTTATTTATGGTGTTACTAGCCATTATTAGATTACGATTTTATACTATAATATGACCAGAAACTATACCATAATATGACCAGGAATATTTCCTGGTTACTTAAGAATAATACACTACTCTGAAAATAAGTATGAAGATATTTATTAAATTATATTTGCAATATATATATATTGTTATGGATGCCTCCAATACTCCTCAGGTAACTGGTACATGAGGTCCAATCCCAATTCAAGCCCCATGACATTAATGTTACTTATTAAGTAATAAAATTAGATAAATGTTAGGGCACACAAATGACAAACCAATAACCAAGCTAAACTTTAAAGCCCAATCTAAATAAATATTGAAATAAATTTTAAATCAACTTGGCCAAATAGAAATGATAATTAACACAAAAAGTATTACACATATGAATACAAAAGAGCAACACACAGTAAATCGGATGAGTGAATGCGATCAAGAAAAATATAAAATATATGTATAATATTAAAATGGAGAGAACTATCAAATCTTTATTTTTTTTATTTTTTAATTAGAAATTATTTATGTCAATACATATTAAAGATGACATCAACAATGAAGAAAATGATGAGCTCAAGAAGAATAAAAAAAAACTAAAACTATAATTTTCTACTCGAAATAGTTGTATTTGAAGTTCGAGGACAAGTGTTGATCTATTCGGAGTAGTAATTCTTTCAAATATTCATTTATAAACATTAAAAAAAAAAGCAAGGATAAACATACTGATCACAGTACAAGTAAATAAGGAGTTCGAAAATTAAGGATTTACAACTAAAGTAAAGTGTTCAAATTTCCAAAATGATCTTTAATTTCCCGCTATAGGTTTAAAAACCTGAATATAAAAAGTATACAGTAACAGAATAAGCTTCGACGATACTCCACTCAAAACAAAATAATAAATAAATAGAGTTAATAAAGAAAATAAACATGCAGTGCTAAGTGCAAAGTCATGGGAGAAGGAGTCATCATCCATGGAGCTATGAGTCAAGATTGATATGGAATTGTTCTGCCACTTCCCACCTGAATTAATAGACACCAAACCAATTCATTATAAATTCTTTTTTTTTCTCCACATTTCAAAACTCTAGTTCAACGGCTATTAAAGACAATCATCTATGCAGTTCACATTTGAATTTATATCTAGATATAAATAAATCAACACAGTTTACTAGATAGAACAAGCCATTAGAACAGTTTTGACCTGAACTTTCAAGCCAAGTCATAAAGTTGATGTCACATACTTGTAGTTGTTTGTATGACAAATTTGATAAATCAATTTTCTTTATTTTAAAATAGAGCCAAATAGCTTTTAGTATTAGTGAGTAAAAAGAAAAAGAATATATTTATTCATATTGTTAATTTAGATCAGCAAAAGTTAGGAGGTAGATTTGATTACGTAATAGTCTGATCAGTATAAGAATAAGACAAAGTAAAATATTACCTAATATGTAGATAATTTAACCATTGATATATTCACCACAAATACACTTTCTTCACTTATTTCAATGCTTATGTTAGCTGTTTCTTTTTTCATATTTTTTTAATATCTTGTTTATTATTTTTGTCATGAACTTACATCTGACCTCGATCACACACTTATACCGTATATAACTGTTAGATTCTCTATACCATCATGACTTTAAATAAGAGAGTATTGTATTAATATTGTATTATTTATAGTAATGTTAGATAGAATATGAAAATCATTCATGTTAATCGAGTTGTCCAGTGAGCGTTTTTTATGGGATCAGGATTTGGGGAAATATTATAAACAAAGTATATATAGAGGATGACTACAAACGTCTAAATAAGTTTTTACCAATTTTGTCTTTAAGTTTTTTTTCTGTTAAATACCACTCAATGTAAATATGATCATTAAATTTGTTTAAATATTAAAACATGATTCTTGGTTTATTTTTCTCTAGTCAAATTTTACTTAGTCATATCCTCCCACATATATTTATGATCATTATACATATTTATACAATATACCATACCCACTCTCATTAATAGGCATATAATTATTTTACACATTTTAAGAATTCAATGATACAAATATATCCTGAACCAGAGAATCAAGCAACATCTCTCTGGGTTTGAAATCCAGAATAGTGGGAGTAAACTACAATATGTAGGTGATAGATTAAGGATAGAATCAGTTGTTAATTAGATTTCACTCTCTCCTCTCCTAGGTATGAGTTTAATTTTGGGAGGGGTATGCATGAATGTCAATAACAGAGATATACTCTTTTATTCATCAGGAGAGATTCCCACCTTTGTGCATTCCATGGAAAGGTCTTCCCATTACATATGGCTCATCCAATCATTAGGTATGAAACACATATTTTAATATTGCAATTTTCTGCACATTTAGTTAATATATGAAGTTAATAATCCTTGGGATGGAAATTTGTATGTCAGTATCACCCTCTACTATACATATAAAATATATTCAGTGACTACTTAATATGATTGCATATTAATATACAATTTTATATTCCCAACATAAACATAATTTAAAATTCATTTGGATATGACAAGTTGAATTTGGATACAGAAATGTTTAAAATACAAATAAACCGCATGATAATAAACAACTTAACTTGAGTTGTAATGGGGAGCTTATAAAAAAAAAGGGGGCCAACTAGAATATCAATTCCTAAGAATATAAAATCAGAGCTTGACAGGAATCGTAGAAGTGATAACTATGACTAATACTTCCATAACGGAAACCATAATAAATGATTATATATATTTTGTGAAAGTTAAAATAATCAGTAGAATAATAAATTAAAATAATGTCATAAAAAAAATTAATAATTACAAGGTCAGTTCAAAATGCTTCGAGTTGAGACTAGTAGTAATAAGAAAAATGAAATGGAAATGCAAATTAAAGTAATTAGAGAAGATGTAGGGGATAATATGTTACATAATACAGATGAGGAAGAAAACATAGGTGCATCTGGGGGACTTCAGTAGAAAATGTTCAGGTCCCAGAAGCCAATAAAACTCCAGATAAATCAATGGAAAAGAAAGGAAATAATAATAATTCATCATTAAATCAAATGCTGATACAACAAATGTTCACACAAATGGACAATAATATGTCTACAAAAATGGAAAGTATGAATGCCAATATGTCTACAAAAATTGAAAACCTATATGACAGGATGAATAACATGAAGATGGATATGAAAGTAGGCCAACAAAGTATGAACACTAATATGTCTGCAAAGATAGAAGGTCTATCTAAAATAATGAATAACATGAAGATGGATAAAACAGATGAACTATCCAAAAACTAGATAATGTAAAAATGGAATTAAAAGATGAGGTATCACAAATACAGACTGACATGAATAATAAGATACAAAAATCCAAAAGGTCATCGAAGAAAGAGACCTTAAGTGTCAAAAAGTAAATATATGGAAATAAAAAAGTATATATGATAATCTTCAAGATGAATTCTGCTGATTTAAGAAGAAACTAAAAGGGATATGAATGAGAAGGTGAAAAGTGTCCATACAAAAATCAGTAATTACAAAAGAGACCAAGTAACTTGAATGCATAACCAGGAAAAAAAATACAATTAATAGAAAATGATTGCCAATGCCTTATCGTGAAACAAAACTTGATAGACACAGATATAAAACAAAATAAAAAACAATATTGGAATATTATTAGAAAACCAGTCAAGTATATTGGACTATCTAGGGAATAAAAATATTGTAATAGAACAAACAATAAAAAGATTTGAAAAGTGAATACAGCAAAGAAGGACAAAGAATGGTAGAAAGCCATACACAAGTTCTCAAAAGGATTAAGCCTTCTGGGGAGGAAGAAGACACCACTGTAGATAAACTAAATTGTATAATGGAAGCTATCAATAAGATGGGGGGAAGACAAAATAAAAAGGATGATCAAGATAAAACAGGAAACAAGATGGGAGGCATATAGGTATAACAAAACAATAGTGAAGACATTAGAATATGCAAGCCACCATAATACTCAATCATCTGCCAATGTCCAAAAGGAATATATCAACAGTCTCAGCCATACTCTTCAAGTGAACACAATAAATCAGTTCATGAAGTTGGAAAGATTTCAAGGCCTGACTAATGAACTCCAATAGAACATTTAAAGAGCTTGAACTTATATATTTTTGGTTAATAACAACCATATAGAGGGTGAGAAACTAATAGTGGCATATAGCCATTTGCAAGTGGATGCCTTATCTTGGTGAAAATCATTATTCCAAGTACCCAAAATGTGTGAAAAATATGAAACATTACTAATAAAGGATTTTTGAAATAATGATCACCAAGCAGCATTATTATACCAAATCCTTCAAGAAAAGTATAGGAGTAGCCCTGGTGAAATGCTCACTAAGTTCTTTCGAAGGCAGGTGACCAAATTAAAAACCCTGGATGCCTACCATCTTATCCAGAATCAAATCCTATGAATAATGAAACACAATTTACCATTAAAGATTGAACAATCATTATTATATTCCAACACACAAAACATTGAACACATTGTAACTCTATTAAATAACAGACTCCAATAATCAGAATATGAGTCAGAAAAGAGGAAAGAAGACATACCCATAAATACTATCGGCTACAAAAGAAGAAAGAATAATAACTCTAACTGTCCAAAAGGTAAAACAATAAAGGGTAATGATAGCACAAGGAATAAAGTAGTTGATGATATACATCAAACTTCAAACACCAGTAGTACAACATCTACTAGTAGTCTAAATTAAACCAAGGGTGGATATGGTAGAGATGTACCCAAAGTAGCGAATAAAGTAAATTAAAGGGGGACTTGAGTAAATGGATTCTCTCCTCAAGAACCCATATTAAAAATGGACTTGAGCAAATGGATTCTCTCCTCAAGGACTCATATTAAAAATGGGAAACAGAAATAAACCCTTAATAAGAGAAATCAATCTAACATGTTCATGGGAAGATAGAGTGCCTAATCATGCTGTACAACACTGCTCAATGATAGAAGTAATGTTTGAGGATTTAAGAGTTAAAGCCTTGTTAGACACTGGTAGTTAAATCTCTGTGATTTCTGATGAATTCTATAGAAGGTTGATAGACAAAATTTCCAAATATCAAAACTCCACCCCTCAACCCAGTACAGGTTACCATGGCTAACAACAAGAAGGCAAAATTAAATCAAAAAACAAATTGGGTCAAACTGACCATTAACCAAATATATCTATAATGTCTTTTTAATACTAAGTGGCCTCATTCATGAAGTCATCTTAGGGGCAGACTTCCATAAGTGATGAGTTTATAGAAATGACATTACTGCTAAGTTATGACTTAAATGAAATTGATTGTATATTATCCACCATATCTGAAGCACTGCTCAAGGAAAAATTTGCTGAATCAAATTTAATTAAAGGTGGGAATATAGAGAAATTGCAATCTGTGATTAATGAATTCATTATCATATTCTCAGAAATACCAAGAGTGATAGAGGGATTTCACAAAAATTAAACTGTTTGAAAATCAACCATTTTAATCCAAAAATATCTTATCCCATATCATTATTGAAGTGAAATTAACAAACATATCCAAAGATGATTGACTGGGGAATAATTTCCAAATGCTCCTCACCATTTTGCAAACCAATTGTAACAGTGAAGAAGAAAGATGGGTTGATGAGATTTTGTTTGGATACTAGACATCTAAACAAAATTACAATTCCAGGTAGGAATATACTACCAACCATACATGAACTATTCATGAAATTTGGTAATAAGAAAGTATTTTCCACTTTTAATTTAGCATCAACTTATTGGAAAATTGAAGTTCATTCAGATGATCACCAAATACACATTTCAATATGAGGGTCACATCAATTTAACATGATGCCATTTGGACTGGTTCATGGTGGTGCTGGTTTAATAAGATATCTGGATAAAACCCTTTCTCCTGAGATCAAACTTATTGCAATAATCTAATAAATGATGTCATCATTGCATCTCATACAATTGAAGAACATATTCAAGAGTGCTTTAACAAAGGTATAAAAATCAATTTCAAGAAGAGTACATTAGTATGCAATGAAGTAGTCTTTCTAGATCATATCATTGGTTGTAATGGGATGAAATCTCATCCAGATAAGATCAGCATGATACAGAATTTTTAGGGTTATATAATTTTTACAATAATTTTTATCCCAAATTTTCCAACCACATGGAATCTTTATTGAAATTGATCAGAAAAAATGAAAAATGGAAATGGACCAAAGATCAAGATGATGCATTTGCTACAGTTAAAACAGGATTTTTGGAGCAAATAATGCTAGCTTTTCCTGATTTTAATAATCCCTTTATCTTATAGTGGTGATTACAGATTAGGGGTGACCCTATCTCAAATCCAGAAGGGTGTCCAAGCTAGAGTTCTCTATTTCATTAGCCACTTTTAAATGACCCTGAAATAAATAATTATATGGTCAGTGAAAAGGAAGCACTAGTCATAGTGTGGAATTTTTTAGAAATTTTGACAAATGCTTCTCAGATCAGAGGTGATAGTTATCACTGATTATAAAAGCCTTGAATTCTTGAATGACAGCTACTTAACTAACAATCACTTTGTTAGATAGTGTTTGCTGTTATAAGAATTCAGTTATATAGTCAGATACTGTAAAGGATCCAAAAACATTGTAGCTGATATATTAAGTCAAAATCCATGTCAGTCAGAACAACAATATTTAATTGTGGATAATGCCTACATTTTAAATATTGACATAACAACTTAAAAATGTACATATTTATATAAAGTGAGTTGTTTTAAATAATTCATTTAAATTGTCATTTTAAAAATGATAGACATACATAGAACAATATTATTTTAAATCCTTTAAAATTGTCATTTTTAAATTTAAAAACATTATAATTATGAACAACTTGCAATAGTAATATCTATATAGAGACACCAATATCATTTTAAATTTTACTGAAAAAAAAAAGACATTTTAAAAGAATATCACAAATAATTTTGCTCAAATTAAAAAAACTTGCAAGAGTTTTATTTTAAAAACATTTATCCATTTAATATTGAGAGTGACCTATCAAAAAAAGGAACTTTCATAAACTAAAAAAAAATTGATAGTATTTTTTTTAAGAAAAAAAGAAAAATTGTAATCAGTAAAGAAAAAAACTTACTATAAAAAATAATGAATGAAATTTACATTCAACATTGAATTAATTGTGAAAAATATAAATTTTAATAATTTATTTTGATAAATTAAAATATAACGGTATAAAATGACACTATGCACATACATTTCTACATGCACAAACTTATATGTTAATTATATGTTATAAAAATTAATATCATTTATTATTTTGACAAGTTTAGATATGTTATGTTGATAAATTAATATATCACATACCCGTGCAATTATATGTATGTATTTTAAGTAAACCTATTATAAGTTATTCATATTATTAAAATGTGATAACTGAAATTTTTAATCATTTATTGTATTTTATATAAAATATATTCATCAATTGTATTGCACATCTGTGTGAACATACTAATGTGTGTCAGATAGACACATATAGGGAAATTTTAATCATTTATTGTATTATTTTATGACTATTTAAATATATTCATTTTAAAATTATAACACACATCTGTGTGGATATATATATATATAAACCCAGGTATTGTAAATCACAGTGTGATAGTTTTTTTATATATTAATTAAAATTAGAGGGTTAATATGTGTATAGTCATATTTTAGAGACCTTAATATTTTTTTATTGTTGTTAATAAATTTAAATTTTATTGTTAAAATTATTCCAGTGAACTTGATTCTAAATAGTTTAGAATATTGTATGTTGCATTATGCATTGATCATAGTAAGTCATAGAGTTTATATTCTCTGAAGTAGATTTGTGCATAATGGTCTGATATATGGAAGGGGATGTATATTAGTGGAGGGATATCCTGTTGACATTGTCCTAGTTTGGTGCAAAAAGTATATTCTTCAAAGTCCATGCACTATATTTTAGTTTAGTCTCTGTTAGAAATTAAAGTTTTAGTTGACTAGTACATTAATGGTATTAAATGGCCAGAGAATTGATGATAATCAGCATGTTTTAGTATCTCAGCATTATTATTTTTATGGTTTTATATTCCAAGGATTAGCACTTAAGTTGGTCCATCCAAATTAATGGTTAAATAAAGACCCCAAGCTGGTCTTCAGTAGACCCAGTTCAAATACAGTCACCAGATTAACTGTAGATTTATTTTATTGTTAATCACTCATAATGATGAGTATTACTTAAGCTTACTTTTATTTATTGAAAATGCTGGTGATCTATAGTTGCTCTAAGGAGTTAACTGGACTGATATAAGTGATTTTTCAGAGAGATATCAAGAGCTCTCATGCTCTCTTTAATATATAAATTACTTATATATTTTTTGATAATAAACATTATTTAATATCATCTTTTAATATTATATCGTATATCTTAAATATACTTTTTTATTAAATTTCATTATTTGAACTACTTATTATATTTTGATGATGATTTTCCATAGGTATGACACACTTAATTACTCCATCCCATTATAATATATATATATATATATTTCATATTAATTTATAATATTTGTTATTCATTTGATGACCAATTGAAATATTGGTTTATATTTATATTTTTACTAAATTATACATAGATGTACCCATGTAATATTTTATTTATTTCATATAAAGAGTATATATAATTGGTTAAATACAAAGGTTTGCCTCAGTTATAGTTGATGAACTATGTAAGTCTATGTATTAACAATATAGCTAATATTTGGGAATAAATTATATGAGTTCCCTTTAAAACCATTTTACTTCAAGTCTATGGGAGACTTGCCTCATGTGCAGTTATGGTGATGACTGTATATAGAAGCTTCTTGCTCCAGAGTTAAGCATACCTCACTGCATTATATTGTGGACAACATATGCTACCATTCTATGTCTGGAAATTGTCTGAATTTCTGAATGTTATGTGTGTTGTCTGCTTTCTCTTTCAAATGAAACTCTATCATTCTTATTGGCAATAATCAGATTCATTGACCTACTTTTCCAATTGACCATCTATTTACTATTGTTATTTCATTGATCAGTTTTATTGTAATTTGAATCTTGTCTTGATAATATTATAACAAAGACATAATCATCATTTGAGGATAAGCTTTGCTGAATTAGGATGGATTTACAATATTTCCATTCCCCACCAACCAGAAATAGTTAACATTGGAGTATGTAGCCCTTAAGATAGCTTTGTTGATGTCTAGGTCATTTTGCTTTATTTTTAGGTCTGGTTTTCATTATTTTCAGATCTGGTTTCATGATCAAATCTAGTTTCTTCATCTGGACTATATTTTTATATGTACTGGATTTTTTATCTGGTATGGATTCTTTATTTGATCTGGTTTCTTCATTAGGTCTGGTGAATTTTTAATTGTTGCATGATATTCATAATCTGGCTCTGGCCCTGGGAAGGTGTTGTTCATCAACAGTTTAGACAAACATTTTTTGCAAACTTTATGTCTATGATTGTTGCTGGAAGTTGTTGTTGGTTCCTTTGGATAAGAAGCATAGGATTTGAACATTATTCATATTTGAATAATTTTATTTTTATTTTCATGACCATGCTAATTGTGCCTAGGACTGACCAGTTTGTCCTATTATAGAGGCCCAGTTCATTGTCACCCTTTTTAATATTGTTATATTTGTGGACTAGTTCACTTTAATCACCTAATAGCCTAAATGACTGAACAAGTCACAGTCTAATAGAATGCTGTCCTCATCAGCTGATGCAATCCTGAATAATGTTCAATCTTATTTCTTCCAAGAGTGGTATCCTGGTTGGGTTAGTAATCAGTAATTATTCTACTGATAAGTTGTAATGTGTTTTTTTTTGTGATACAATGGATACTGCAGATCTGGTATTCAATTAAATTGCTATTAGGTTATGAGATCGGAATCTGTGCCTCTCATGTTAGTTATAGAGATAGATATATTATATTTGATTTTACTTTGTTCTTCCAGTTTTTTAGAGTGAACTCTTCCATTCTTTTTAGAGTGATGTGCATTTTTTTAATCATCTACACATGCCATATATCAATGTAAGCATTCAGTATGGCCAAGTTAGCATACTTTTATTTTTGAAAATTTATTTGGGAATTCTATTTTTGTTTTGATCAGCTGGACATTTGTTTGATTTCATTTTCTTAGTAGTGGGATCAATTTTTTTATGGAGCTGCCTGATTCATTGCAAACTAATCTAAAATCACCTGAGAAACTGCAAAATTATAAAATATATTTGAGTATATTAACAGCTTAACCTCAAGACAACAGTGTTTTATTTTATAAATGAAACAGTCTTTTAGTATTGCATTTAAGAAATTCTTGAAATCATAGTTTACACTAAATGTTTGAGGTCTGTAAACTTCTAGCCATTTCCTTCTCTTCCTGAAAATGAAGGTAGAAATTGTATCTCTAAAATTGTTAGTAGTTTTTGGATAGATATTGCTGTAGCAAAATCTAACTCAAAAATATGTTTAAGGGCTGACTGAGAATATTAAAATTTCATATGTTGGAGAATCACAACTTTTATATAAGTTGCTGATGTTAATTCTGATGTTGATTTGAATCACTGTGGGAAAGAAGTGGACTTTATTCCCGTATGTTGACCAATTTTCTAGATTGGCAGATCAAATTTTTCTAGATAATCAATTTTTGCATTTTTTTCTTTTACCACTACATGTGAAAGAAGAAAAATATTTTTCTTCAAAGGGTTAGCTGTTCAAATTTTTTTTTTCTAATTAATGACAGAGATTTAAACAACCCATGAGGTGAATATTCTGCTATAATTATATGGTCCAAATGTTAATACTCCTAGCCATGGTCAATTAAGAATAGAACACAGCTCTGTAAATAAATATGAAGATATGTGTATTGTATTTTATAAATACAGTATTTTATATAAAGAGTATATATAAATGTTTAAATGTAATGGCTTGCCTTAGTTACATTTAGTGAATTCTATATGTCTAATTGTTACTGGTACAGCTAATGTTTGGAAAGAAATGGTATGGCTTCCCTTCAGGGTGCTGTCATTCCCAGCCTATGGGTGGCTTGCCTAGAGTAGATATATATCAACTGCTGTCAGCAGTTTGTGCTCCAGGTTTGTGCATACTTATAATGCATTCTAGAAATATTGTGAATAATGTATGTACTACCATTCAACCTTTGACAGTTGTCTGATGTTGGACCTCAATATATAGCAAGATCCCCATCCTTAATAACAACATTCAAATTCACGGCCTAGCTTTTCAATTGACCTGTTTATGCCATTGACTATTTATTTCATCTTATAATTATTTTATTGGTTAGTTTTATCGTAATTTGAATTTGATCTTAGTTCATTGTTTGAAGCTAAATTTATGTTGAGTTAGAATGATGATTACTAATTCATCAATTATTAATAATCTACAAAAGTCATATAGATATTTGTAATGTTTAGCTTCAAATGAAGCTATTTCTAAAGTTGTTTTTAAAAATAATAATGTTTTAATAATAATTATATCAAAGTTTTGTTTATAATTTTTTCTTTGATTAATAAAAAATTCACTTTTTTAAAGTTTAGTTTAATAAAAATGAATTTACTAAAATTATTGAAAAGATCTTTCCATTGTTCACCAGTTTCTCTAAATTATACACATAAGATTATCTTTAATTTTTTTTTTTTTGGTTTGTAGCAATTAATTATTTGTTAATATTTTTTGTTTTATAAGAATTCTTTTTATTACATTTTGATTGTTCAAAATCAATTCTATTACTAGATTTAGGTTCAGTAAATTATCAACTGAAGTTTATTTAAAATTTACCATAACCAGCTTTATTCATACTATTAAGAATCCTTCATTCTTTAAATTACATTCTTTTTTTTTTTAATTTAACAAATTGTAAAGTTTGGAGGAATATATTACATGGGTAGCTTTTGATATATAACATTAGTAATTGTTCAAAATTTTATTTACCAAATTATTTCTTTAGATTAAAACTTTATAACATTTTGCAGCAATTTTTAAAAATTATTTCTATATAATTCCATTTTTTATAACTTTTATTTTAAAAACGTAATTTTATTTTTGTTTTATACAAAATTACTTTCGTAAATATATTGATGATATATATATATATTTAAATTTTGTCATTTATATGAACCATGTTGAATAAAAACAGAATTTTTGAAGGCATTGAGTTCATAGTCAACCTATCTAGCCATTTAGTATCAAAGCTATTCTTAGCTGTAAGATAAAATTAAGGAAACTCACTCAATTTTTTTTCGCCCAATAATTTACAAGCTTGTAAGAGTAATGTCTTCTTACTGACAGGTTTTTGCCTTGCAGTAAGCTATTTAAAAGCTATTTTATTTTATATCAATCAGTCTGTTATTTAGTCATCAGTCTGTCTATTTCCTAACTTTCTCATTTCCTTTCTGCCTAATTAGTCTCTTTCTGTCAGTCTGTCTATGTATATATTTTTAATAATTCTCAGTACTACATATTTAATGGTTATTGTTTATTTGTGATATTATTAACATTATTGGAATTTACATTACAACTATTATTTGAAACTATAAGTAGATTTGAAAATCACTGCCAATATAACATCTCAATTCTTTGAGTAACAATGATTGATTTACTACCCATATAATAATATGGAAGTTAGATAAAAGTGAAGAATTTTTTATCTGATTGGTAAATTTGCATTGGTATGAGAAAGAGTATTCATTATTTTCAAGTTTATTTTAAATGACTCTTCAAAATCAGACTAAATTATTTTTATAGTATGAGCATTTAGAATTTGTAACTTCATAAATATTATTATACATTCTCAATAATTATATATTTAGAGCTGTTGTTTATTTACAGGCTTATTGTAATTATTGGAATGGGTATATATATAAATTGCTTATAAATTTTTAAAAGAATAAGATGCTGTAAAGTGCTGTGTTGGAAAATATTCCCGAGTTGAAAATTTTTTATGACATATTTTATGGTACGATTTTTATAAAAAATATCAAAATCAGAGAAAAGACTCCTTTTATAAAAAGCACATGAAAAGAAGATCAGAAAACTGTAAGGGTTACAAGTATCCAATAAGAACAATTGTTTATTAGCATATTTAATTAAGTAGAATATCACTTTAAATCAAAATAAATGGCTTCATTGAAATTTTTAACAAAAAAAAATCAATGATTATTCTTCTTATCCCACAAAAGGAAGAAATCCTTGTAGAGAGATTATAATAAAAAGCTCTGTCTATAAGATGATATATCAAACATTATATCAAACTTACACACCATCACCATAGTAGTTATTTGATTCTCATTAAGAAGATAATCGATTACCAGTTAGATTGAATACCATCTAAAGTGACAAAATAGTCATCAACACATAAGTGTATGTTGGTAAATTAAGCTATTTTTAATCTAATAATTTTACCAGTTATATTTTATATATAATCATTTAAGTACAACTATATTTTATTGTTATTAGTTAATTAAACTATGCTATTATCACATTTAGTTAGAAATAGATCAATATCTTGATTATAATTTAATTCAAAATTCAGTTTCTGCTAGAATTTTTTTTGAAGGTTAATTAAGCAACACAAAAAATTTCACAACTACCTTTTAAATTTTTTATTTTACAAAATTCATACAAAAAAATGAATTTCTCAACACATATCTTAATTTTAGTAATTATTCATTTTATCTGATTACTTATTAATTTTTCATTCGTTTATTTATTTATTTATTTATTTAACATGTTTTTAGGCTATGGACGAATTTAACGAACAAATAAAAATTTTGGCAAACTTCATTCTGGATAACTATCGGTAATAAATTATATTTTGATTTTTATTTTGTCAAGGTAAATAAATGTACAATAGATAACTGATATTATTATCTCTATATCTTAATGATGTCATTTACTTCATTATTTTATTGTCTAGCTTTAAAAAGTACAGCTTATTATAGTTTTACCATTGCTCTCAGATAAGTACTAAAGTAACCAACTACTAGAATCATGATTAAGTCTTATGGTTTGGTCATAGTACCTATTGCCCAAATCCTAAGCTATTTTTTCTATTAGGATAATATATATAATTCAAATATTTAGTTCTTTTTTATATATTGTAGTGATTATATTGTCCATGCCAATATTACCTTATTGGATTTTCAAAAATAATGGGAGATATTTGTTTTATTAATTATCCCTTTTATTAAAAATAAAATATGTTAAATTTATTGTGGAAATGACCTCAAAAAAATTTATAAAACACAGTGTTAATATGTAAATCAACCGAAAGAAATATTATAAAGAGATAGATTATTTTTTCTCATTCTCCCCCCCCCCCTTCTTTGAAACAGAAAAAGAAAAGCAAAATGAATTAACTATTAAATAATTCTTTTTATATGTAAGAAGTGAACATTATTGTTTTTCTTCATTATTCACTTAAAATGCTGGAAAGATTTGTTATATTAGAGTTTATATGGAAAATAAAGTACTAAGTTAAAATAAGTAGCTTATTATTTCCAACCCTAGTACAATTGTCAAATTTATATTCCTTCTCAACCAGTTTTAAAACTATTATTAATGAATGGAACTCTGTAAACAAATAGAGCAGAAATAAAGATATGAATGCCTTAATAATTACTTCTAGCTTTTTATTTAATGATATTGAAAAGAGAAAAAGATATTGAAGAGTAGCAAAGTTCTCCAAATAACAGTAAGACATTTTAAAGTCAGAATTGTTCATGCTTTAATATTGTTTTATTTTTGAATATTCAAGATAAGCACAGTAAAAGAATATTTATGAACTTTTAAAGAAAGATTAAAAAATGAAAACTATTTTCAAACTTGTTAGAAATGTTATTATTTCCTTATGCATAAAAGAATGATAAAAATATTATATTGAATCTTGAATTCTTTGTTGTATAAACTGTATTATATTCTATAAGGAATAAAGTATTCAAATTATTTCCAGAAAAACTATCTAGAAGTAAATAAAGATAATTCTTTTGTATATGAAAAGTTATAATGTGAAATTGCAAAGAAAGAAAGCATTTGAATTTTTATTGCAATCTTTGAAGTGAAAAGTACTCAAGAAAGGAAATTTCCAAAAAAGATTTCAGTAATTTATGTTATTGCTTATTAATTGATTCATTATTTTATTTTTGTCATTGATAAATTGTTTTCATTTACATACTTATTAATTAAGACATTTACTTTTTTATATAGTGACATCTGCAAAGCACATGTGTATTAGCTTATTGGCTTATTAATATTATAGATTATACTTATTAATTATTATTTCATATTCTCACTACAATAATAATGGACTTAAAAATAGTTTATTTCTTGAAAAACACATAAATTGCATACAGCATATATATAATACTTACTAACAAAACAAATCAATAAATACTACACACACACACACACAACTTGTAAAATACTCTCTTATAGCTCTAAGAACATGCTCTTCTTTATGTCATGTCAGGAGTGTCAAGTAAATGAATATTTATAAGAAGTATGAGTTCTATATTAATAATTCCTAGTTTCATATTATTTTATTATGTACTTTACTTCTCTGTCAATTCCTAGTTTCATATTATTTTATTATGTACTTTACTTCTCTGTCACTATTACTGTTACATAAATGGTGCACAATGTGGTGGCATCAAACATTTTGTTCTACTGCTAGTGAATGATGATCTTTATACATAAATTAGCATCACCAACATTGAAAGCCCTGAATATTTTATTTTACAAAAGAAGAACGAATTGAAAATTGCTAAAGAATTAGATTGAGACTAATTATCAATGTTAAAGAAGAAAATCAGTGAGCAACAAATAAGTATAAGTCACTTGATACTGGAGAAGATCAATCAATGAAGATAATGATAGAAGATGAGACTCAAATACACAAGCACCAGAGGAGCAAAAGCTAGCAGCAGCTACATTCATATTGGAAATGTTTCTAGCAGTAATGAAGCAACTGAAAAAAGATAATGATAAAAGAGATAAGCAAATGAGAGAACAAATGAAAGATAATAATGATAAAAAAGATTATCAAATGAAAGAAGATAATAGAATAGATCGTCAAAGGAAAGAAGAAATGTTGGGAGCAATAAATAATAAAATGGACAGAAATCAAGAAGAAATAAGTAATAAAATGTATAAAAATCAAGAAGTGAATTTTTTTTAATTAAATTAAAGAAAAAATGAAACAAAATTACTGGGAGTAAAAAATAGTATAATCATTCTAAAAGAAGAGGTGATAATGCAAATGGATGAATGCATCCAGAAAAAGTGAAGTACAGAGAGAAAATGTCTATGTGTTCAGAATATGGTCCACAAAGCTATTAGAACCTATTAAGATAATATATAAGAAACAATGTTAAGCCTACAAGAAAAATTGCAGAGGTTGGGTGTGAAAGGTGAAAATAAGATAAGGACACTGCAAATAGAGGATTCTTCATTTAAGAAAATGGTCCACGTAAGTGACATAAATGCAGATTATAATAGATTGAGAGAGACTGTACAACAACACAAAGAAGAAAATCAAAGTAACATTTTGGACAAAATGGTTTCAGAAAAATAAAATGATAATTCTTTTTTATACAAAAAGTTATAATGTGAAATTGCAAACAAAGAAAGCATTCAAACTGTTATTACAATCTTTGAAGTGAAAAATGCTTAAGAAAGAAAATTCCCAAGAAGATTCCAGTGATTTATGTCATCACTTATTAATTCATTATTTTATTTTTATCATTAATAAATTTTTATTTACAAACTTATTAATTATTATTTCATAGTTTCACTACAATAATAATGAAATAAAAATATTTTGTTGTGTAATTTTTTATAGTTTATATATAATGCTTGCTAATAAAATGCAGCAATAAATACTACACACATGATCTGTAGAATAACTCCCCTCAGATAATTCTGAAAACATGCTCTTCTATGCGTCATGTCAGGTGTATGGTAGTTTCATATTATTTTATTATTTACTTGTACTTTACTTCCATTGCTGCTGACAGAATCACCCACAATATATTATTTTTGATAAAGAAATGCAAAATGATTACAAATTTTAGTGTTGAAACAAAGTTACAAAAATAGGAGGGGGATTATTATTTTTTATATTTTCCATATTAAAATTGAAGTAACATTTTAATATGATCAAAGATTAACTGTATTATATAAATTGTACAGTCAGTTCTTAGGAAGTCACGTGATGTTCAAAGGACTAAACTGATTTTTCTTTTCCTACTTTCTGGAGAATACATATGTGAACTTTTAATTTCTGAATATTCATTCTGTCACTGCACTAAAACACACAGAGCATCAATAATTTATATAAATGGTTATACATTTTAAGATTAGAAAATTTTATATCATGCTTTGTTCTCATGGTTTACATATGATAGATGTAAGCTTATTTCCAACCTTCAAAAAAATTATCATACATTTAAAAATCAGTAAACAAATTATTTTTAATTTCTCACAGCTTGATTATAAGTTTGTCTATATAATTAGAAATATCATTTATTTATGAAATTGGGACAAACACCATTAATTTGGATCAAAAAGCTTCTTTAATAAAAGATAACTGCATTAAACCTAAGATTTATCTTTATCTGTAGTTTCTTCAATAATCTAAATTTTTGAAATTACTCTTCTTAAATTCACAAGGTACAATAAGTTTGCCTAGATTATAGAACATTTCCTGTCCAATGTAGAGAGTGATGCACTATAACAATTAACTATTTCTTCATTGATTGTTACATTTGTGCTTTTTAACTCTGCATTCTAACATATCATCTCCAAAGAATAATTTATAGTAAGTTTTTTTGAGGGGAAAAATCTCTTCTAATCAAAATAATTTTATAGTGGGCAATCAATTTTACTTTTATTTATTGGCAGTGCTTTATCCACTATTACTTTCCTTGGCTTGGAGAAAAAATATTCTATTTAAATATGTAGCATATTTTGTGACTAAAGATAAATGTATTTAACTGATCATTACATCATTAACAATTGAGAAAAGTAAACTATAAAATTAATCTGATATGTCTTCAACATCTGAAATTATGTTAACTTTCTGAGGATTAATTAGATTTTATTTTCTTCATATGATTTATTAAGATACCATCATTGCCTTACAACATTCTCAAGTAGCAATCAAGAACACAACATATTTTGCAAATTTTCATGAACATTTGTATAATTACTATCAAGATAGCCTAAACCCAGTATATACGACATATAATGAGCTTTAAGATTCATCAATAATTATTTTATGTAAAGTGAATACTACATAAAGTCATAGTTGTGGCAAGTTAAAAATTAATGTCACATTTTTAAATAATTTTAAAGGGATATATTTTTGAACTGTAGTAAAAATATATGCAAGTAAAGCACTGATATTAGGTGGCATAATAGAAGATTAAGAATGGTTGTTAAGTAAGAAGTTGTTTTTAAAAATTTGAAGAATTACTTAATCTGATGATAATAACTAATTTTTTTTTAAAAATAAGAATAAATATTCTGTAATTCATTGAAGATATATTTTTCATTATTTTGTTTGTGTTGTAGCTTTAAATGGAATAGAGATTTGGATTTTAATAGAGTGAATGAAAAAAATTTGGAGCTTTAGAGATATAAATTTAAAGATGGATCAGTATAATAAATTAAAAGATATGCAATTATATTGAAAAGAGAGAATGGAAAAAAAAATGTTTATTGAGGAATTGAATCACATATATAGTTAGATATGAAGAAATTATGAAAGGTGGAAGATATAGAAGGGAAAATAAAAGATGTAAAACATATATTATTTTTCCCTCTAATTATTGTTATTGTTTAATAGTGATATTTTATTCTATTGTATGAATTGTTTCCTTTTTTCCTTTTCTTTTGATTTTTATATTGTTTTTACTATTTTTTTTGACTACTTCTTCTTCTCCTCCTCCTCCTTCTTTTTTCTTCTTCTTCTTCCATATTACTCTTTATTATTTTTTTTTTTCAAGATATTCTTAGGAATCTTATGCTTGACTTCTGCTGTACTCTACTTTCTATGGTTTCTTTGAATCTTTTGGGCAAATAGGATTTTTTTTCATTTTGAAAAACTTTCTGTAAAAAATAATTTACTTTAATATACATAGATTTGTATATTATGCCAAAAATGTCTCATTTAGTCTCATTATTCAATAATAGGGTATTTATTAATATACTGAACTACAATATCTGAATAAAAATAAATTAATAAAAATTTGATTATCTGGATTATGTGGAGAGATAGTAAATATGGTGGGATAAAAAGATTTTACATGCAGAGTTATTTAATAGAGAATTTTATTTCAGTATATTTATGAAAAATGGATAGATTGTGTAAAAAAACATATTACAGTTTTTAATGATGAGAGATGGGAAAGGAAATAGGTATGTTATGGAAATTCCAAATGTATAAAAATTAATTTAGAATTATATAAGAATAAAAATTAATGAAATAGGAAAAAAAATATGATGAAATTAAAGAAAATTTATTATTTGAAAGAAGAGATTAGCTTTTCATACAAAAAAGGGGGTAAAAAAACAGAATAAGAATTTAGAGTTTTGGTGTAATTCAGGGGTTGGGAACATTTTTGAGTCAGAGAGCTATTTTGACAAAAAAATATTAAAATTTAGGATGCTGCAAAATTGAAAATCAATTTCATTTATTTATAAATTTAATAACTTTAAGTATACATATACAAGATTCTAACAGCTCTTCAGCTTGTATTTATATATTGGAATATTTTCATCATCTAATATAAGTATCGAATATTTTTTTTTTTTTAAAAAAACTTTATTTAAATATTCCAAATACATTCAACTAATAATAATAATAACACACAGGTTAATATATGCACAATGCTTCAAGAGATATTATTCTCTCCTCTACTTCAGGTTTTGCTGGCTTGACCAGTGACAGTACAAGTATGGGCATTGAACCTGAACCATTAGATATTTAAATATTGAATTTTAAAGTAATGTGCTAACCAGCCAGTTGATTAGAGCATTACTTTAAAATTCAGTATTTAAGAATCTTAGGGTCCAGGTTCAATTCTCATGCTAGTACTGGTATTGGTCAGACCAGCAAGACCTGAAGAAGAGAATAATGCCTCTTGAAATATTGTGCTTATACTAACCTACGTGTTATTATTACTAACAGTTGAAGGTATTTGGAATATATATATATACAACTAAAATACTATCATCATAAACATGTAGGAAAATTCTTAAGCTTGCATATAATATTTTAGTGGGTGAAACAAAAAACAATTTTTTTCTGTAAATTTTACTTTTAATTAGAACTTTTTTTCTAAATTTCCAGTAAATACAATAAATTTGCACTATAAAATTTATCAGTGAGAAAAATCATTTATATAAATATAAAGATACAATGTTAGTATTCAAATTTATTAATATGACTTTTGAACTAATATATTTTCAGCCAACTTGTTCAAATTTGGAACATATTTCATGCATTCTAATAATAATAATGCTTTCAGACTTGAGTCAACGAATCTGCTCCTGTGCTTACTTTTCACATAATTCATTGAATAAAACATAATTCGCGGTATGCTCATTTTAAATTTAGATCACTCTCACTCGTCACAATAATTTATACACATTTCTATTAATTATACTAAATTAATATAATTAGTTACAAATTATATAAATGTTTAGACATTTAACAACAGAACAGATTTTTCAATGTTACAAATATTTATTTTATTTTTGCTAAACACTATAATCATAGCATTATACAATTAAAGTTTGTTCTTTAAAGTACAAACTTTAATTGTATAAATGTTATGACTATGATACATTTAGTATTGAAAGTGCTTAACTGAATATAATAAATACTTGTAACACTGAAAAACCTGTTCTGTTGTTAAATGTCTAAACATTTACTAAGTTATTACAATTAATGCAGAAAATAGGTAAAAGAACTTTAATAAAATTATATATTAGTATACACAAATAAAATATTATTTTATAATATATTAAATTTTTAATAAAATTTCTATATATATATCCAAAGTAAGAGAGCTGCACTTTTTCCACTAAAAAGCTGCATGTAGCTTCAGAGATGTGATTCCCGATCTCTGGTATAGTATATGTGGAATATAAAACAGTGAAAGAAAATATAAATTATAAATGAATTTAAAAACATAATAGTGATAGAGCATGAGAGAGAGAAATTTTTGTTTACTTGATAATGAGAGTGAAAAATAAAATAAGTCATATTGGAATTGATTAAATGGAATTTTATTAAAATGGAATAGTAAAAAAAAGGGGAATATGTTAATGCTCAATAGCATGATAAAAGATCTTGTAGGAAGAATATATTTAAATTGGCTGAAGGAATTTTAGGCATATAACCTCTTATACATGAAACGTTTTTTAAAGGTAATCCATTTTTGCATTACATCAATTTAAATAGCAAAAATACAAATACATGTTCATTGGCTGATTTCAGTAATTAAAATGATGACAACATTCAAGGAAAGTGATACTTAAGAGCATTATACAATACTATTGTACCCCCCCCCCCAAGACTACTGATAAAAATATGTTTTCTGTTTATAAGAAATGTTTGTTGCATTAAATTTTTAATGACTTTCATCTGATGATGAAGTTAAAAAGAAAGTGTGCATGTAGATAAAACAATACAGAAAAAAAACCCTTTTCTTTTGAGAAACAAAAGTGATATGTGAATCAGTCATGTTAAAGAATATATTGAGAAACAAATTTCTCTTTAAATTAATATCATATTTCTCTACTTTTTATAATTATTAAAGGTTTTTTTTTTTTTGTAATTTAAAACATTATGATTATATTTCAAATATTATAAGATCAAAGTATTTCACTCTTTTTTAAAACCATTAAATTGCCATTATTGATATGATAACTATCTTTAGAAGTTTTGTTTGTTGTTTGAAGTTAATATTAGCAATGTTCTGATTTTGAGATTATTCTATCTTTTTTCTTTTTGATGTAATCTCTTAAATTTTGAAAAAATACTTTTGAGAAAAATTCCTTTATTGCATGTGATAATAAAGTTGTCTATTTGTATGTTATCACTAACAAGTTGTTTGTATTTGAAAAGTTTAAATAAAAATTAAAATTTTCTATACATTCAACATTTACTAAAAGATAATGGAAATAGTCCACCCTGTTACCACATCTAATATACTATCATTACAAATCTTCAGGCAAAGACTACTTTATTGTTGTTATTGAATGTAATTTGAAATATATGTCAGTTTTTTGAATCTTCATCTATTCTATCTCCAGTAAAATTAAGGCTTATATTTTTCAATCATTATGTTGATTATCATGCCAGCATCATATCATTATTAATGGCATCACAAGTTATTATATCATCTAAATATAATGTTTTAATATTTTTAATTATTTGGTTTGTTGTATACATACAACTACTATTAACTTCTCTGATAAACATTTTTAAATAGAAAACTCTTAAATAGTATTTTTAAATTGGTTTACATCAACTTCGCAGAAAAATATATTTAGAGTATATTTTCAATTTTATTCTGAATGAACTCTAAGTCTTACATGAGAATTAGCAAGAAACTTTTAGGCATATTTTAAATTTCTGCGAACACTTTAACTTTCAGAAATAGTTCTATTTATTCTATTTCAAACCATCTAGTGTAAGTTTGAGTAAACAAGCTTATGCTATATAATAATAAAATTATATCTTTATTCCATTTTAATTTCTGGTTTGTGACTTTGTGATAGTTGGATTCAGAGTTGGAAGGCAATTAGCAATATCTTTAATTTTGTTTATTATTAAGCTAATAACCTGAAATTTAAAAAAAATCCTAAGATGTATGAATTCAAGGCAATTAATTATATGGATGTCTAGATATGACATTAGGTAAGCAACTATTTTAATTACCTCAGGTTTTTGGTTAGTATAGGTCACTTTTGCTCTTTGACTAGTGTGTTAAGGGTAACAGGAAAGTCACATGATAGTTTTCTAATATTAAACTTTTATTTCTTAAAGATAAAATGTTTAAATCAAATTTATATGGCCAATGGATCTGATGTTAGCAATTTTTTCAAAGAGTAAATGTTTCAAATATGAAAATTGTCACCATAAAGATTGCACCTTTTGCTATTCAAAATCAGATATACACAAATAAGCATTTACTTCATGAAAACTGATCTGATTTATTTCATTTATGTATTCCATGATTAAATATTTCCAAATAGAGATATTCTCTAATATCTCAGTGACAATGGGCTTCTAAATACATTTGGAAAGATATTAAAACTTAAAACTCTTATCTATCTTTAATGATTTTATTAGAAAATTGGAATACTCATCAATACTCTGTTAATATGTTTATTTACTATTTATTCAAAATTTTATATTTAATATGAATTTCTGTTGAATTCTTTTAAAGTTATATACAACTTTCTATTACTTTCTGCATGTAAGCTAAGTGAGAATTTGGCACCCATATTTTTGAGACTATATCATGTTTTGTTTTGTTTTTACCAAAGAGGACGTCTAATCATATTAATCAGCTTGAAAAATTGAACAGAAGTATCAAAAACTCGGATCACATGTTTATCTATTATCTTTAGTTATACTGCCAATAGAATTTATTTAATTTTTTTTTTAAAAATTCCAATGGCATCTTGACTACATACATTTTCTATACTATATCATTCATGGATAACTATTTTAATAATGTTGTTTATTTAATTATTACTTTTCTTTTATTAAGTTTTATAATGGGACGATCCTTTTCAGGACTCGAGGAAGTCGCATCTAGCTATAGTCGGACTTTGAGTCTTCTTATAGAATGCCATGGATGATGTGATTTAAAATACAATCCAATTCACTCCTCTATTAATAACCTCGTTACTCTCGGAATTTGAGCTCAGAGTAGAAATTTGCAATCGACTCTCTTCAGGCATTTCCACAAATATCCCATAGTAATGATAAATTTAGTATAAGCTATAGATAACTTTTTATAAATATTAAATCACTAAGTTGATTCAATATATATATGCATGAGTATGTACATTTATGATTATTGGTTTTATAAAACGACTAAATAAAATAAACAAACGAGACCTGTTTAATTTTAAAATCAAGTTTAACACATTTTAATCAGTAATAAAAAACAAAAATATTATCACATAAAAACATTAAAATTTAGAATTATAATCTGTGCTTATATACACTAATAAATTATTTAATACTCAAAATAAATAAATAATAATGTAATCATTTACATATATATATAATTTAAAATCATGTGTATAATAAATACAAATGATACATTATAAATCTACCTATTGTGTCATTAAAATAATTCAGGGTGTATTGTATGTCTATATACGATAATATCCATTCACACTAGATTAATAATAAAATGTATTCTGATATTAGTTATGTATGTTTAAAAATATATTATGTTAATTGTCATTTAAGATTCAATTTGGAATATAATAAAACTTACTTCCAAATTGAAATAATTTAAAAACGTTTACCTTAGTCAGCTGTCATTTCCATCAGAGTATATATCAAAATATCAACATCTAAATTTTATTAAATAACTAAAAAAAATAAAGTGTTCATCTTATCAGTTCTCCACTTTAATATACGAAGTAATTTTTCTAAGTAAATATAATTATCCACAAAGGAAATAAAGTGTAAGAGTTCTTAAATTATACAATGAAGTAATCCAAGATGAGAAAGAATGTGGTTTTATATCCCTCCTTAGATGAAATAAAATGATGATGAATGTTGAAACATAAAGTTCATTGATCATCCTTTGAAGAGGCAATCCAGATATTCATTCTTTAAATATTTATGCAGTAAAATAACATATTCTTCAATATAATACTCCAATATTAAAACAGCTTTTTAAATGAGAATTACGACGATTATATTTTAGGCATTGATTAAGTAGGAATAAATTTACATGTTCGGGTTTAAAACATCAGTAGAAATCACTGGCATAAATTATCTAGCCACAGAACATCTTTATAAATTTTTGTCTTCTTAAATATATATTTTGTAAACTCATTTCGAAGACGTTGTTAACAGTTATAACCTTGTTAATTACAATGATTATTTTTTTTATAGTTCTTTATAATATTCAAAGTCGGTAAATTAATTACTTGAAGCAGGTTTTAAAATATTGAATCTTCTTTTTTTAATTTTTCTTAAATGTGTTCTAAATTCGAACACATTTAAATTTACAAACATAGTTCTTGCCTTGATAACTAAATATAAGATTATTGTTATAACAATAGTAGTTCGTTTTTATACTGGATTAATTTCAGCAAGGATATCACATAATCATGCTCACACTCTATTGTTTAAAATATACAATTTGTAATGAACCCCAAACATTTATTTCCTTTGTTTCAACTGATAAAAATGCAATGTTGACTTAAGGCTTTGTCAAATGTCAAGTTCTAGTTAATAAAAAAAAATACTATTAGTTAGAAATATTTATTTATTCGTGTGAATAAACAAATTAGAATTATTCATTTTTAGAATTATTCTTTTAATACTAACTAGATTATGTATATATATAGCTGATACATGAAAAGCTTAAGATAGGTGTAAGTTATTTATATCTGTTGATTCGATATAGGCACAGTTAAATTCACAAAGAAACACAAATTGTTTTAGGTGAGGCTCATATGGTACTCTCACAGTCTACTTACTAAATTTTTTGCTTTCAGTTTTGATTAGAAATATTCTGTATAAAAAATTGATTTTTCTAATATTATCATTTAGATTTGTATTTTAAAAAGAATAAATACAGCTGAGTATATAAAATAAACTATAACTAAAGGTGTTTATATATATAACCTAACATTTTTGTATTTTTTTCAATTATGATATATTTTTCTATACTGTTATAAAAAGTCTAGTGTTGTAGTGAATAATATCTTTCTATTATGCTAGGAATTTATGTGGGACTTTGTAACAAAAAAAAATAGGTAGATGAGAATTTTTAAGTAACCTCGGGATTGTTTGCTCATTTTTATCTGTTTCATAGCCAACTCAGCTTGATCATCTTATTATTGGTTTGTAAATAGTATTTAGTAATAGTCACATATTAACTTAAATTGATCTTATGAGTATTGATTTGCTTACTGTGAAGCAAAAAACAGAACTATAATATGATGCAGATTTTAACAAAGATACGGTAAAGGTCACATTTTTATGGACACTAAACCTATTGTCTACTTTTATCACATATATAGATAGATGTGTATATGTGTGTAGTATTAAATTGAGTTTTCTTAATATGAAATTGATTTTTTATTTAATTTAATGGCAGTCTCATTAATGTTTTTTTTTTTTTTTTAAGAAATTTGTTTCAAAAAGAATTGGCAGATATCAGTATCAAGCCTTTGTTATCTGAAACTGATGAACGGTAAGATTTAAAACTTTAAGATGTTTGTTATTATTTAAAAAAAAAAAAGGAAGTAGGAATGTTTTTCTTTCTTAATTTTTTTGTACGAGTCATGTTAAAAATATTTAATAAAAATACAAGTTATCTATAATGTTATAAAAATGTAGAAAGTGAAAAATGCAAATCCATCTTTTTTTTTTAATAGTGAAGAACAAATCTTGATAAAAAAGGAAAGAATGTTAAGTTTTACAGTAATTTATTCGCTGATTCTCGCATATTCTTAATGCACATATCATGAGTATAATTTTAAAAAGATATATTATAACAATTAATGTAAAAATTCAATAAAAAATAAAATTTTATGTTAAATTTACAATAACAAAATGAAAATACAAAATAAAGCCCAGATATTAAATTTTAATTTGGACAAAAAAATTTAAGAAGAATAATGAAATAATCAATTGTATGTATGTACATGCACTTTTCTCTCTCTCTCTATATATATAAAGCTAAAAAAATATCACAGCCTTTTAATATCTCACTATAGGTCAAAAACCTTTCAAACATTTCCTTATAAAAGAGCAACGAAAGAGAAGGCACCATTACAGCTAAGAATATGCAGATATTCATTTACCTATCAGAATTATATGGCTATCTTTTTTGCTATTATGGACCAGCTACTTGAAAAATAAAGTAACCTGAATTTGAATTCTGTCATGAGCATGGGAAACTTTTGCACGATTGCTAAACTCAAAGGCACTTATATATAGTAACGGAACGGAATTTACCTAGTCTGATAACAGGTTATCATAGTGGGTATGACAGTCTATCTAAGATATCTGCAAGTATTTACACTATGAACTCATTCCTGGGAGATGAGGGATTAATACTCAAACAGATGTCATACTATATTCATATACTCACCTTGACCATACCATCTTTTGTTTTCGTTATTCCCATATTTTAAACTCAGGAAGAATCTGCATAGTTGTCTAGTTCAGGGTATATTAATAGCACTTAATATGCGAGTATGTGTAAACATGTAACTGTATGATGGTATTGTGAAAATGTATATAAATGTGTAAGAGTATATGAAGGTCTGTGAAAATATATAATAAACTGAGAACTAAATATAGAAAAATACAAAGATAATCTTTAATTTAAACGTATATATATTTAACAAATATTTGAAAACCAGGTACTCTTCACAAACCTGGGAGCTTTAATTGTAAATATAGGGGATTTGAACTCAGATTTTCAAGAACCCTTCAACTATCCACACTATCTCATACAACTGATACACATGTAGAAAAGATAAATAATCACCAATATACATATTTCATGCTAAACCAGCACTCATCAGTTGGTCCAGATTATCATCTCCCACACATATATATAATCAGTGCTCAGTTTATATTAAGATAGCAAATCTTCACACTTTAATGGACAGGCTTTAATCCACTCCAACCTCCAACTTTTCAGCCATCCAAATCTTCATACTGTAATGGACAGGCTTTAATCTACTGGATGACTGAAAAGTTAGAGGTTGGAGTGGATTGAAGCCTGCCCATTAAAGTATGAAGATTTACTATCTTAATATAAACTGAGCACTGATTATATATATGTGTGGGAGATGATAATCTGGACCAACTGATGAGTGCTGGTTTAGCATGAAATATGTTTATTGGTGATTATTTATGTTTTCTACATGTGTGTAGTCATGTGTATGTTGTATGAGATAGTGTGGATAGTTGAAGGGTGCTTGAAAATCTGAATTCAAATCCCCTATACTTACAATTAAAACTCCCAGGTTTGTGAAGAGTACCAGGTTTTCAAATATTTACATATCAAGCTTGTATCCTGTCCACCCCTCTTATATATATGTAAATGGATACAGTCCTATACATGAGGGGTCAGAGTGACTTCAGGTTAATATGGGCATGGCAATAATATTAGCATTAGCATGGGATTGGAGTTTTCATCATCAGATTTTTAATGACATGGATGGCTGAAAAGTTGGAGGTTGGATTGGATTGAAGCCTGTCCATTAAAGTATGAAGATTTGCTATCTTAATATAAACTGAGCACTGATTATATATATGTGTGGGATATGATAATCTGGACCAACTGATGAGTGCTGGTTTAGCACGAAATACATGTATTGGTGATTATTTATCTTTTCTACATGTGTGTGGTCATGTGTATCAATTGTATGAGATAGTGTGGATAGTTGAAGGGTGCTTGAAAATCTGAGTTCAAAACTCCTATACTTATATATTTAACAAGGAAATTTACATATATAGTAACAAAATTTATAATAAAAAAAAGAAAATAAACTATTTAATTTAACATCGATGGATATTCTTTGATTATGGTTTATTTCAATTATTGCTCTAAGCCCCTTAATCCTTTCAAAGAATAACCATTTGATGTTCATATTAACACAAATGAAATATATTTTACAACTTAGGATTATTTAAATCATTCTTGCTTGCCAATTTATTATATAAGCATGATAATTTAATTTTTATTTTCATTAACTTGATAAATTACTTCATATCAATTATCTATTGATTATGTGGAATCCCCCTGCTATAGTGTTTAATTATGATAAAAACAGGAAAGACCACTTATACTAGAAATAGTTAGCCAGGTTCACTGAAAACTTGTAACTAAAATTATTATTATTAATAAACAAAAAATACAGATAATGGTGTTTATTGTACAAGTGTTGGAAATTAATATGTATTAAGGTAAAATCTTACCTTTTCCTTGATGATGATCAGATTTGTAACAAGCAAATTTTCTTCATAACCTATATTTTATTTAATTTACAATAATGCAAATAATATTAATCCCTTTTATTGCATATTGACAACTTATATCCCCATTTTATCCGTATTAAAGGAAAGAGATAAACGAAAATATTTACATAAAGCGTATAAATAGATAAAATTTATGATGTCAAACTAAATATAATTTGAAAGTTTATAATGAAAATGTCCTACCAAAAAAATTATAATCATTCATATTAATCTATTCCAGATATAGATAGTAAAATTTGAGTGTTCTAGAACATCCATTATGTCACTTATAATTTCTCTCCTTAGAAATCCTGCTTTGAAATGTAGAGTTATTCAATTCATTTATTTAATAGTAAATTTGATGTTTCACAGCATAAATGGTAAATGCTAGCATTTCCTTTCAGTTTGACAATTATAGCTTTATGGGTGATGACTTTCTTCCCTCGATGTCACCTTGCAATTAGCAATACATGGTTGTCTGCATTGTTATATATATTTACTAGAATATCTTGAATGAAGTTAAAGCAATATTTTTACCATTAGATATCATTAATTAAAGTTAATTTGATCTCTGGTATAAAGTTAGAAATACTTTGGAAATGTCAAATAATTCGAATATAATTTTGGAGATTTCACTTTCAAATCCTTCAGTTAGCTAGACTGAATCTATGTGCATTTTATTCCTTTTATTCCTTTCCTGAATATTCAAAGAGTTATTTCTCTTAATATTTCATCTTAATGATGGCTGGAATTTCTATTCAAAGTATGAGTTCAATTTTTCTGCATAAACGTTATGCAGGTTGTTCAGCCGATGAGATTTTTTCATCTGAATTTGGAGAAGCTCATTGGTTTTATATCTTTCCTATTATCAATATAAGGATGCTCTATAGAAGGTAATTTTTGATGACTTTGAGTATCAAGTTCATGATTATGATTTAGGCTGATTATTTATGCCATTACAAGTGATTATTATATATATACTATATTAATAACAATAAAAATTTTATTTATTTATTTCCTTTAAATAATCTTTCATTTCTTGCTTGCATCTAATCTATCTGATCATATTTCCCCTGTATTGTTATAGTATATAGGAGTTACATCACAACTGATGAGCTGATTTTAACAAAGATTAATTTTTGTGTATACATTTTATTGTTTAATTAAAATATGTATTTATCATACTGTTAAGTTAAGTGTTTAAATAGATACAACTATTAATGGTTTTTCAATTAAACAAATTTTAATATGTCTTCATTCTCATTAATGTAGCGGTTGGTAGAGAATATTATTATATTGGGTCTTGGATTTAAATTAGACATATTGGAGGGATGTAAAGTCACACCTTACAATATATATATATATAAAAATAAATAAAAAAAAAAAAACAAAAAACAAAAAAAAAAATATAAAAATAAAATATAAAATTTTTTAAAACACCCCACACCCTACTAAACTTTATCCTATTCAACTATACCTTAACAATTAAAAATAAATAAAAAAAAAAACAAAAATAAAAACAAACCCCACCCCCTTCCCCTCTCCCTCCTTCAATCCCACCCCTCCCTTAATATAAAATAAGAATAAAATCTATATAAATTGTATCATCTTAAACTCTTCTTTTTTTTTCTTTATAAATTAATTTAATATGAAGAAAAAAAAAAAATTAAAAAGAAAAAATCAATGATTATAACTCTCTTTTTCAATAAACCATCTTTTTGATTTTAAGGAAAGGGGGAGGGAAAAAGAATTTGGGAAGGGGTGTTTGTTTTTTTATTTATATTTTTTTTTTTTTGTTTAATTTTTATTTGAAAAAGAAAATTTTAGAAAAGAAAAAAGGGAATAGGAATTTAGTAAAAAAAAGTATATTATTTTAATATTATTTTTTTTTGTTTTTGTAATTTTATATATATATATATATTCAATTATTAAATTAAGTTAACAATTTTCAATATTATTTATATATGTGTATGTATGTTATATATTGATAAAATATATATTAAGTATAAGATATTTGCCATGAATATGATTACATAAATAAATTATTAAAATTATGTGATTAGAAAATTTAGAAATAAATAAATGAATGGACGAGTATAAAAAAAAAACAGAATTCTTCATCATTTTCAATCATATCATTCCACTGCAAGTTGAAAGTCTTCCCAAGTTTAATCCAGTTTCTCTGATCTACATCTTCTCCATATATTAACAGACTTGTTTATTTCATCCAATCTTCTCATATATGATTTCTTTCTTCTTTTAACATTTCTTTTAATCACATTTAAGACTTCAGTTGTTCACTATGTACTATTATTTGTTCTAGCAACATCTTAATTCTTTCAATGATATCAGTAATATTTGTTTATTTTCTCACCAAGTATTACACTTTTGCTCCTTATTTACATTTCTCAGTACTTCATTGAGTAATGGTACTGATCTTCTGTTAGGTATTCAAGTCTCAGATCCATAAATAAGAATTGGTAAAATATATCTTAAAAATCTCCCTTTGCAAACACACAGGAAGATTTTTTGTTAATATTAAATTACTTTTATCAAAAACACCAAATAGAAACATAATGAATGAAATTAATCACAGAATTAAATTGGGATGGGTGCTTTTGATAAAACTTAATATTAAAAAAAAATCTGCTTGCATTTGAAAAAGATTTTTAATAGATATGTCTTCTAATTCATAATTATCAATCTTTGTCCTCTTCTTCTTAGAAAATTCATTGATTATTACTTTAGTCTTTTCAATATTTATCATTAGTCTTACATTCTTAATTTCATCAGATAACTCTTGCAATATTACTTGAAATTCTGAAGCATTATTTGCAAAAATAATCATATTATCTGAAAAATCTAAAAGAGTTAAATAATCTCCATGTCTTTGTATTCCTTTAGCTTTTCATTTTAATCCGTAAAATACATTTTACAAAATTGCTGTAAAAAGTTTTGGAGATATGGAATTATCTTACCATACATCCTTATCCATGTTAATTGTCTTAGAGTGCCATATAATCTAATTACTGCTGTAGCATTTTAATAAATATTCTTCACAATATATTATCCTGGATCTATATTTTGATGGTTCCAAGCTTTAATCATAAATGCCTTTCATAATCTACAAATTCAAAGCACAATAGTAATTCATATTTACTGATCGTTTCTTTAACTTTTCCAATATTTGGATGTGACCAATTGTGCTAAAAGTATTTTTAAATCCAGCTTATTCTTTTAGTTTGTCTGAATGTAAAGTATGCTGTAGCTGAACTATAATTATTTTAGTAAAGATTTTCTATAGAATTGACAGAACACAGGTAGGTCAGTAATGTGTATTATCTTTTTCACCATCTTTATAATGCATTCTTCCAATCACCCGATACATTTTTATTTTTTAGAAATTTGATATATAACCTTATAAACAATTTTTCTATTTCTTTTACTTGCTTCTTTTAAGATATTGATTGTAATTCCCCTTTTCAATGATTTAATTACATGTTTTGCATGTCCGTTAATTCAAATAGTATAATTATAGTGATTAATTTATTGTGTTTTTTTGTTCTTTGTTACTAAATAATTTTTTATCGAGCTCTTTCACACTTTTCATAATGTCAACCCTCTTTTCAATAATAGTTTAATATTTTCTTCTTATTGCTGAAATTATGTGTAATATAATCTCTTGTCTGATGGACACTCCCAAGTTACTTATAACTTCTTCAAGAAGTATAACTACTCTTTCTTATTGCATTGACAAATGTATATCATATAATACTAAATTGTCCAAGTACTTTATTACTGTTACACAATACTTTAATTACCATCCTTTCTTACAGTTTACAGTTTTAATTGCTCCAGCAATCTTTTTCAGAATTTTATATCTTCTAACCTCAACTGTTAATACTGGGGCAATCAAAACTGTAAACTGTAAGAAAGGGTAGTAAATAAAGAATTGTGTAACAGTAGTAAAGTGCTTGGACAATTTAGTATTATATGTTACTTATAACTTATTTGGTGATAATATAACGGATTCCTTGAAGAAAAAATTTAATCAAATGTACTATTAAAAGTACAGTAGGAAAATTAATAGCATATTCAACCTAAGCCTTGGTATACATTAGAAATAGAATGATAACTAATATCTAACCTTTTTTTTTGGGGGGGGGGTATTTTATTTGAAGATAGTATTTAAAAATTCAAAGCAGATTTTTTTAGACTTAATAGAAAGTTTAGGTTCAATTATAATTAACTAGACAAACTAACTGTTTCTCTTTAAATTACTGATGTTTACAAGGGTTGTGAATTTTTTTGAGCATATACTATATATTTCAACATTTTTTTAAATATTGCATTTATGATAATACAAAAAAGGCTTATACAGGAATTATAATAATTAAGAATACATATAGAAAAAAGTATTAAATATTCATGTTGGTATAATCAATGTGCGTTTGTTTGGAATTTTTCAATAATTACATCTTCTCTTATCTTTATTATTTTTATTTTCAATGTAATATAGTTTTGAACTATATTAATTAAACTAATTGCAGTTCCAAAAACATTTTTTGCACATAACTTATCTCACTATCTAAAATAATATCAGTGTTAATTTTCCTTACGACAAATTTATTTGTTTTATTTATTATCATTATTGCTCAAGATTTTTTTTTTTTTTTTTAGTTGTTTTAACTCATAATATTTTTATTTTATTTTTAGACATAGCATTTATACTTGTCATAATTAAATTGGATTTTTTTATTATAAAAAACTTTAAATCAAATAAAAAAACTTGCAATTATATTTATAGATTTAAGTATGTGACCAAAGAGTCAAAATAGCATATTAATTTTTATTAATTGATATAGTGTAACAGTATGGTCCTTTTTCAGGAATCAAGGTGGTTGCATGTAACTATAGTCAGATTTAGGGTCTTCATATAGGATGCCATGGCTGAAATGATATAATTTTAATCTAAAATTGAATCCATCTTAAACAAGATCATTTTAAATCAAATCATTCAATGTTAATGCAACCTAGATTAATTCATCCAATCTACACTTCTGTTGATGGTTCTGTTATGCTCAAAATTCGAACTCAAGGCAAATATTGCATTGAACTCTCTTCAAGCATTACCATAAATACACCATAGTAGAAATTATTTCAACAAATTATTCTGATGCTAACTTATTTAATATGCTAATATATTAATTTGATATGATATATATTATGTGCATTCATCAATATTTTATTTAGTAAAATAACTAAATAAATCAAATAAATAAGAGACTTTCTTGAATTTAAAAATCAACTTTAACATGTTTATTAATGAGTAACTATTTTGTTATGTAACAAAATTTTTATTATTATTATAACACTTGCGTCTATTTCTATTATTTATAGCATTAAGTTAATTATTACCCCCATATTCCCATAATAGAAATATACATCGTAACACAAATACATTTTAATAATTTATAAAACAACAACTAAAAATTTAAAATTTCAAAATTATAATACAACTAACTAACTAAGTATTAGTTCAAAATTATGTGTATCAAAAATGATTCATATTATAAGATCATGATAAAGTAACATTAGTATTATAAATAAATCCCTCCATGTATAGTCATATTATAAAATAAAGAAATACCATGCAAAGAGATTAATCTTTCACAGAAAGATTTTTAACAAATATCACTATGTTAATTAAAATTAGTAATAAACAAAATACTGTTCTGTCATGTGTAGATTCAATATGGAGAATAACAAACTCTTACCTCCAGATTGAATTAGTCTTAAATTTACCCCAGTCAATGTTGCTTTTTTAAAATAGAAGACCTAAATTTTATTAATAAAAAAAAAGTTCAATGTAATGATCTCCTACTTCTCTTCATCCAAATAATTTTCTTGAATGGAGTATTCCCAGCATAAATGATTTTTGAGAACACAGGAAATAAAATTTAGATGTCCAAAAGTATATAGCACGCAAATAATCTGAGATGTTGAATTGGATAATATCGTCATATTTCCTTCCATGATGAGGTGAAGAATGTTCCTTAATAATAGTTAAAACAGGCAAATATTGGCTTAATAATAAAGTTACATGTTCTTTGTTCATCAATCATCACAGAGGCAATCAAGATATTCTGTTGTTTAGGATTATTTATATTGTGTGTAGTTGGCATCTTTTCCAGATTTCTTCACTACCAATTAACTTCTCATTGAAAATTATACTGATGAAATACAGATATTTTAGGCATTGTGTAGAAAATATAATTATATTCTTTGGTTAAAACACTAGAACTTCATCCCATGACAAGTGATGTTTACCCACTATGCATTTTCAATACTTACTGTCTTCTTAAAATATTTAATTTCAATTTGAATAAATGTTTTAAAGAAATTTCTCTCATTAAACTTAGATTTAGAACAATCTTCTAAGTTTCTATTATTAATAAACAAAAATATGTAGATAATTACATTTTTAAAATGTAAGCAATGAAATTCAAGAATAATTTATCTACTCCTTTTATTGAGTGAATTTAGAGTTCTTTTAAAATGAAATGTCTATTTCAAAGAAAAAATTTTTAAAGTTATTAATCCATCTTTTTTTGGTTTGTTTATATTTTGAACACATCAAAATAAATGAGGGTAGTGATTAGTTCTTTAGCAAAAGATTGGATTAAATTATTAAAAATTTAGTTTGGTTTTTATACTGGACTCGACTTGTGATAGCATATATATTTACTTTTTGTGATTTTATATTTTCCTATTGTTGAAATAATTATAATTTATAATTGCATTCTAAATTCTATTTCCTTTGTTTTAGTTGCTTAGATACAACATTGACCTGAGTTGATCTCCATGTCTGTGCCTTGGTTAATAAAATTCAATTAGTATAAACAATTATTTATATATAAATGAATAATAAAATAATCATTTTAAAGTTATTAATTTCATTAATAACTATTTAAATATCTGTTTTTTAAACTTACAATTTTAAGACTTGAATTAATTTAGATATATATCTATAAAAATAATAAGCTTACTAATTATAAACTTACATTTATATTTTTTATTTATTTATGTTTTGATATTGCATTTGGATATGTTATGTTAATAGGATTGTAAGTAACCCTTACAAGTGAATTTCAAAACTCAGGAACTCCCCTCTTTTTTATTATTATCAGTTTAGAAATGCAGGACATGAGAAACCATATATAATTATATTATTAAATACAATAAATAACTTTTTAAAGTAACAATATTTAACTTTTTGAAATATTGATCAGTTTTACTATGTTTTTAAATTATTATAAAAGTTTCTGAAATTGTAGATATTATTTAAATTTAATCTCATAGCGTATGTTTAATTTCTACTTATAAAGTGAAAATGATGTTATGCAGCTAAATATGAAATGACCTAGAATCTTAATGCTAACTTTTATGCTAGAGTAATTCCTTCTATGTTAAATTACTTTTATTTTATAGTACATACTTGCAACTATATTCTGTGTAAATTGGTTACCTAATTTAGTCATAAATTTTGTGGGTTGACATTAAATAGTAAAGTGTTAGGACTTACAGACTCTTTATTGTATTATAATTTATGTAAAGTAGCCTTATAATTTGGGAGTAATTATAAAATCTTATATGGAAAAGTATCATTTTACAGTGATCATGTGAGTGAAGCCATGTTTGTGTGAACAAACCATTTATAGAAAATTCATATGTGTACAAACAAATAATAAATTTATATCATGACTGTCTACCAGTATAAAAGCTCTACACATATATTGTTTTCTTAAGGTTTGTGCTGATGGTGTTTTAGTTGTATTTATATATTGGACTATTTCCATCATCTAATGTGAATATTGAAGGTCTTTAGAAAAATTTAACTTTATTTAAATATTCCAAATATATTCAACTGTTAGTAACAGCACACAGATTAGTATATGAACAATGTTTTGAGAGTTATTATTCTCCCCTTTTCTTCAGGAGTTGCTGAACTGACCAGTGACAGTATTAGCATGGAAATCGAACCTGGATCCTTAGATTCTTGAGTATAGAATTTTTAAGGTAATACTCTAATCAACTGAACCATCTTGTCAAAAGCAACAATCAGTAGAAATTTCATATATTTATCTATGAAGTTCCTCCTCATTTTTTCACTTTTTCCTAAGAGCAAAGTTGATTAGTGGTTTCCATACATTATGTATAGTCATACTAGATTGGTTTATGGGATTGTTTGCCATTATCATGTGAGCAGCTTCTTTAAATTTTTTTCTTTGTACCTTTTCTTCTTTATCTAATATTTTTGTATTTTCCCAGTTGAAATTGGTATATACATGGTCTGCTATCTTAAATACTTCTGTTTTCTCTCTTTTAATCATCAGTTTGTGTTTTTTCAAGTGCTTTTCAATGGGGTGACTGGCATCATCAATATACATTATTTCCACATTACATGTTATTTTGTAGATGCAGTTTTTTCTTTTCAGCATTTCAAGTTTAGGCTTTGTAAATATTAGAATTCCTCATAGTGTGATATGGCTCTGAAAAGGTGTTCTGATGTTATACTGATTGCAGATTTTCCTTAATTTGTCTCTTAGTTTTAGTATATGGGTAAACTACAGTACCACTGGTTATATTTTATTTTGATTTTTTTGTTGTTGATTATTTAAGGTTTTCTTAATAACAGCTGATGGATAACCATTTTTCATAAGAGTTTGTTCTTTAGAGATCTTTTCTTTTTTAAATCACTGGTTTCTGAACAAGCTTCTTTTGCTCTGCTCCATAGTGATAGTATAACTCCATGTTTTGTGTTTCTTATGTGATTGGATGTATAGGCTAAGGATTTTCCTGTATGTGTGGGTTTTCGGTAAACTGCAGTTTTGATTTTGCCATGAGGGAGTCTTGTCATAAGAACATCTAAGAATACCATGATTTGTTATTGTTCTGATTCTATTGTGAATTTAATTGAAGGGGATATGTTGTTAATGTGTTTCCAGAAAGTTTGTGGTAATGCTTCACCATGTGGCCATACAACAAATGTATGATTCACATAGCAGAGCCAAACTTTAGGTGGATATGAACTAGTTTTTATGGTTGTGGTCTCAAGTTCTTTCATGTAAATATTGCTAATTTGGGGCGACAATGATGAGCCCATAGAAATTCCTTGATTTTGTTGGAAGAATTGAAAGTGGGTTACTTTTATGCAAAATGTTAATAGTTCCATTATATTATCAATAGGAAGAGTTGTTCTGGTTTATAAGTTATTATCACCATTTAATATTTTCCTTACAATAGACAATGCTTCTTCACATGGTACATTTGTGAATTAACTTCCCATATCAAAGCTTACCAGAAAGTCAGTTCTTTCAATTTTTATGTTCTTGATTAATTCTACAAAGTGTCTATAATCCCTGACAAAGAACTGGTTCTTGTATGCCAAAGGACTAAGAACTTTGAGACTAAATCTTGACAAATTTTGGCAATGTGAATTTCTAAAACTAATTAATAGGTCTAATGGAACATGATACTTATGGATTTTAGGTAGACCATAAAGATGAGAAATTTTGCTGAAATGTGATGTTATTTTTTTTTCAGAATCACTGAAGTATACTTACGATGCTTTCTGAATAGTGCTTATAACTTTGTTTTTGTAGTCGGTATTGGATTTTTTGCCACTTTTCTTTATTGGTATGTTTGTGAGGAGTTCTTGTATTTTGTTGTCATAATCAGTTGTATCCATTACAACCATTGCATTGCCTTTGTCAGCAGGAAGAATAATTATAGATTTATATTTATACATATTTCTGTGGATTATTTGATATATATGTAAATTATTAATCAATGTCTGTATTCCAATTATTAATTATTGTATTGTTTTGAATAATTATATATATATAACAATATTCTTGCAATTAAACAAGATAGAATAAACATATAACAATAAAGATGACACATGATGACCATTTCTTATGCTTTCTCATAACCGTTATTAAAACAGGCAAAACTCTCCACACAGTAGTGCCACGCAGTGCAAGTCAGAGTAAACAATGGATGCTAGAAGGCTTGTGCATAAAATCTCTATCTAGTGCCTACTCATCCAATATCCCCAGACTAGTTTCTGGCTTGTCTATATAAGCTAATGAGATTAGATTGAAAATATTATTGTGTTTTCCAATTTTATTCTCATAGTTTTGTAGTTAAGTAGAGATAAAAAGTGGCTGCTGGAGGGTTGCATTAGATCGTAAGATCTAGGTGCAGTGCTCTCGGATCCAAGGCTTCTCACTGACAAAGGTCATAAGCCAGAAACTAGTCTGGGGATATTGGATGAGTAGGCGCTAGATAGGGATTTTATGCACAAGCCTTCTGGCAACCATTGATTACTCTGGCTTGCACTGAGTGGCACTACTGTATGGAGAGTTTTGCCTGTTTTAACAATAGCGTACAATAAAGATGCTAGTAAATTTTACAAAAGGTGTATACATATTTTTTTTTCAAATATGATTTCTCAAGTGTAAAGTATTAACAAAACCTACATATAAGTATATACATTAAACTACTCACAACTCACTATAAATGACAATTACTCTTAACATCAAAGGAAATTCTTACATGATTGATGGCCTCAGAAGCAAAGAGATTAATCAAAAATATTTGATTTGATTCTTTTTTTAATTTTTGTTTTTTCGAAAGATAATTCATTATCAAACAATATTTTATGACCAATATTATATCTACTCCAGGTTCACTTCCATTTCTTAATTTTTTCAAAAATGTCAATTATAACTATTTATTTTCTCACCCAAATAGTTAAATTTCAGTTTTTTCCTTTTACTTTCAACATAGATCTTTTTATAATTGGATAGTCTGAAGTTTCCATATTTCTCTTCAAAACACATTGACATTATTTTTTTAATATTAAATTATTTCTTTCAAAAGCACTGAATGATTAATTTCATCCATTGTATTTCCATTTGTATTAGTAATCTGATTAAGATATTTGCAGTTGGTAATTTCTAATTCATGATTATGAATCTTTAGTTTCTATTTCTGAAAAAATCCAGTGAACATTATTTTAATCTTTTTAGTTTTTATCCTTAGTCCTACTTTTTTAATTTTATCTGATAAGTTTTTCAATAATCCCTGAAACTCTGAAGTATTATCAGTATAAATAATTACATCATCTGCAAAATTTAGATGATTTAAATAATTTCCATGTAGTTTTATTTTCTTAGCTTTACATTTTAATTCACAAAATTCTTGAGAAAATGTTATACTTCTTGTAAAGTTGTTGTAAAAAGTTTTGAAAATATGAAATCATCTTGCTGCACACTTTTATCATTGTTAATCTTAGTGTTATCATATATTCTAATCATTGTGGTTGTATTTGATAAATATTCTTCAGTATATAACAATATTATAGGTCTGTATTTGGATGATTAACAGTGTTTATCACTGTAGAAATGAGAAATGCATATAGAAAACAAATATCTTTTTATAACTTATATAACTAAAATCATAATAGTAACTTATATTCAGTGATTATTTTAATAACTTCTTTTAATATTACCAAAATCACACTTTTCTTTATTTTTGCCGTAATATCCTATAAATACAATTTATCCAAACTGCTTCAAACACTTTTTAGCAAAACTCTTTATTTGTACATATATATACATCTACATTTTAACTGACCTGCAGTCTTCTTCAGAGCTATGATATAATGAACAAAATAAAATAAAAAAACATAACTCTATAATAACACCATAAAAAATTTAAACAATAAAAAACTAAAAACAACATAAAATATATGTATTAAAAAAACTGAAATAATATAATAATCAAACCCAAATAAAACAATATAAAATAAAATGTACAACATAAATAGAAAATAAATATAAATTATACATGTATATTCCTAACTTTATACATATATACATTCAACGACAACTATTAATCTAAATATATTATCTATTTTATTATTATTAACAATCTACTAATTATCTCTATTCTTCATAAACTTAAACTTTATAATTAGTAACTAAAATTCTTTTAATTTTAAATCATATAATATTTATTATTTCCTTACTCATTCTTCTTTTAAAAATAATATTTTATATTTATTATTATTTCTGAATATTTAAAACCTATAAACATTATAATCTTTGGACTTACCAAGTTTATTTAGATCTTCTAAAAAAAATAAATCGTTTTTTTTTTAAAAAAAATATCTTATGCCGTAGCTCCCTCTATTACATATTATTTAAACTAAATATATATCCCCCCACAAGTCTTTATTTATATATATTATTTTATTTTATACACTTTAACTTTTATTATTATCATATAATTCTCATAAATTTATATTATGCTGCTTTATATGTTTTATATATATATTCCCTACAACTTTATTTATATATATTTTTATTTTATATACTTTAACTTTTATTCTTATTCTTATATAATTCTCATAAATTTTTATTATTCTATTTTATATGTAAATATTATGCTAAGTTTACTAATTTATTTATTTATTATTTTTCTATTATGTAAAATCTATAAATACACCCACATTTATACTCCTATTTAACTTAACCATTTTTTTTATCATCCACAACTCATTTATAAACAATTATCTCTTTACATATTTATCTCTATATATCTTATTTAATAACTATATCTATACCAATCTCATCCTAATCCCAGAATCTCTATTAAATTCTGGTTTTATCTTATTAATATATGTGTATGTATATGTACAAATAAAGAGTTTTTCTAAAAAGTGTTTGAAGTGGTTTGGATAAATTGTAAACTTCTTTTAATATTTGAATGTGATTTATTATGCTAAAAATAGTTTCAATCCAGCTTTTTATTTTGGTTGATTTGAATCTAAAGTTCACTGTAGATAATTGTGGTTAGGGTATTGTATAGATTGATAGAAAATTGGTAGGTTTGTAATTTCTAATATCATCTTTATCACCCTTTTTAAGTATTTTAATATTACAACTGCATTCTAGTACATCTTTACCATTTAGACATTTGGAATAGTTTTTCCAATAAAGTTTCTATTTCTTAGCTTGCTTCAATAAAATTAATAGAAATTCTTTATTTCATTAAGCTTTTCTTTTCATAGATTAAATTTCTTGTCTTGACATTTTCATTCAAAATGCTTGGCAATTCAAAAAATGTAATAATTTTAATAGTTATTTTATTTTCTTGTACTTTATTACTATATAATTCTTAGTAAATCTTTTCCACACATTACATTGTCATCTATTTTTTAATAATAGTTCCATCTTCTTATTGCTGAAATAATGATTCTCCCAATATCAAGACATTGTTTTATACTTTTGAATCTTTTATTCTCTTCTATCACTTTTTTGTGCCACTTCATAATTATATCTTCTTTTATGTATATTAATTATCTTATATACCATTTTGCAGAATTCCAAATATTTGATTCTTCTTATATAGATATTTTTTTGTCATACTGTCTCTTGTCTTAGTTGAAAATTTACTAGTGAATTTCTGCTTTTTTGTATCATCTATCATTGTTTCAATTATTAGTAGACTATCACTTCCAGCCTTATTGATCTCAATTCTATTTAAACCATATTCAAAGCCTGTCAATATTTTAAAATGATTAGCAATTTCTAATCTAAATTTTTTTGAATAGTTTTGAAGATTAGCATGATTCTTATATTACACTAACTGATGATCATTTCAAATATTTATTATACTGAAAACATTACTATTGTAAAATTTATGCCCTTTCTTATTTTCATGATTATTTTAAAATGTTGTTTGGTGTGAGCTCTTCACCACAATGAGAACTTAAATCTGAATTATCAGTATTTGATATCATCTATTAAGTTAAATAATTAACTAATCTTGCTACCCTCTCTGATATATCAATAATCTCTACAATGTTGTTCTTTCATTTTTTTAATTATAATGAATTTCACTCCATTTATGATTTCAATATTTGGGTTTTTATAATAAAGTATGTCTGTTTTCCAAAGCAACTGTCTTTGATCTTTTTTTCTAATTTCACACAGTTCAATAATATCTCATATAAAATTAGATAGTTCTTCCAAATTATGTAATCATTCTTTACCCAAATGTGACTTGCAGTTTTAAGAAACTAAATAAAAGATCATCATTAAACAGAAGCTTGGGCCTGCAATCAGAAGATTCTTAGTATGTTCTATGTTTGATCACTAACTGCTGACTTAGTTGATGACTTTGTAGTCTTCTGGAAATAATAACCACAATTTACTTTTAACAGTCATGATTGAAAATATCTAAACAAAATAATTTACTCACACATTGCATTCATCCTACCTTTAAGAAAACTCAATTGATGTTTTTTTTAAGTGCTACCAGAAAACTAACAACAAATACCAATAAACTTATCATGCTGACTAATGCTGTTGTTTTATTTACCTTATGAAAAAAATCAAGAATTTATGAAATGGACATTATAATTTACTTTTCTCATTTCCTTTGGGTCTTAATTAAAAAGGAATCAAAGACTTTCCTTTTAATTAACAATTTTTTTCCTTTTTCTGAAGTTATATATATATATAATGGTAATTAACTATTCTATACAGTCTTTTCAATCTGCAGAAATACTTTCGGTTAATTCCTTAACCCTCTTCAACTACTGTTAAATGCAAAATATCATAACGGAAGCAAAACGTCATCAACGCAAATCCCATGAATCCTGAATTTTAACATTAGCAGCTTGTCTATTAATTATATTCATTTTATTTTTATTTATTAAAATTGCCTCCTTACTTTTTTTTATTATGGTTTCTCTCTTCATGAAGAATCTTAACACTTTCAATATCAAACTTAAATTTATATTTATGTCTTTTTGTGATCCAAGAAAATTGAAGCAGTCATTAAATCATTATCATTTTTACTTTTCTCATGCTTCTATAAAAGTCATGCTCCTTTAATCTGTTTTCAATACTGCACCTTGATTCACCTATATATGATTACACACATCCACAAAAAATTTGATACACATTACTTTTCTGTTTGGCAGGTATGACATTTTTAGAATTATTCAGTAACTCATTAACATTATTTGTAACAAAAAATGAAACATTAAACACATCTTTACATATACCCTTAAAAAAATTCACCTGAGCATTTGGAATATGTGGAATAGATATCCATTTTTTATTATCAATCTCCAACTCTTTTAAATTATTATAACTCTTTTTAAAATGACATAAAGTATTGTTAATTTGTTTATTCTTATAACCAACTTCAAGCAATTCTTTGACAAATATTATTTTTTAATTTATCATACTGATAACAACATAATTTTTCAATATGAAACAAAAAAGATCTAAAACTTGCCATCTTGTGCATAATTGGTACTTTTGATATCCCCTTATTTTCAATGGTTTGATTATTAATTTATAACTTAACATACTATTATCTTCTGTAATAATTAAATCTCTTGGTTTTTTTCAATAGTCTATTTCAAGACATGCAAGTTATTTAACTCCTCTAATAAGCAAAAACAAACAAAAACATCATTCACACATCTTTTGTAAATTTTAATATCGGTAACAGCATACATATCTAAAACACTACTCTCATACATAGACAAAAAAATTGCAAATATGTGCAACAACAGGCAGACCCATAAGCCAACCTGTAGAATTTTATAATGCCCATCTTCAAAAGAAGTAACAATGTTATCATCAAAAAATTTTAAAGAATCAATGACAAATTTTATTTCATATTTATAATATGACCTTCAGAAATGTAGCCCACAAGGTATTAATGAAAGAAAGGGTGGATAATAAAGCCTTGTGAAAGTAATAAGGTGTCATAATTGATTATTATATGGTATTTATAAAGCTAAATTAAAATTACAATTTTTAAATATATCATATTTGATATGTGAATTTGATAGCATTATGGATGATTGTTTCATAAAAAAATTATGGTTATTAATGGCAGAATTACTTCTTTCACATAAAATGCTTGTAATATAAATTACGGTTTAGTTAGGTATAGTTATTTATTTATAAAATCAAATTTAAAGGTTTTTATTTTTCAATTGTGAATTTGACAGCATTACTTATGGACAAATGTAATAATTTTTTTGAAAATTGATTTGACACATAACAGCCTCTTAAACACACATTCACATCACATGACAGCCTTGTGAACAAACATATATTCACCAATCAGACAATAAGAAAAATAGGAATTTTATGTATAAGATTCTTTACTTTAAGCTATTTGTATAACATAGTTAATTGTGCATGTATTTATTTAATCATAATAAAAAGTTATTACTTAATGTTTGATCTTTTGTTTTATTAAAAAAATAAACTTTCTGAACAACTTTGTAATAAGGAATTTAATTTTTATGTTAACATGAATATGAACCAAGACGCAAGAAGTTTCTCTATCATTTAAATACATCTGGTAAATACTTTGTTTACAAAGAACAGCTGAAAGGAGCGGTCATTAATATTGTAAGAGAAAAGTATCTAAAGACAACTACTTTCACTGACAAAGAGGAAATGCAGGTAATTAATTCTCTAAAAAAAGTGTATTCGTTTATAGTAAAGTATAAGATGAAAGTTATGAAATAAGTTATTCCAAGTAGAACTAAAATGTAAATTAGGTAATGAAATTGCATTTTAATATACTTCTAAAAGAAAAAAAAACATGTTTTTTTCTTCTAATAATAATTTTTTGTGGGGGGGGGGGGATGAACTCTGAAGTAGTTTTAGAGGATTTGATCTAAATTACACTGTAGTCATGATAAAATTGTTTTCATCACTTAGAGAGCTGATTTGAAGAATTTTTGGATAATTGTATTAATTAGACCATGTTATTCTGTGGGATATCAAGTAGAATGATATATTGCCTATAGAGATTAAATATTTTATAACAGAGAGAAAAGATTCAATTTGAACACACATAGCACATCATAAGAATTCATATGTGAAAAGAGATTATCTTATTACTAGAAAATAAGTATGTTTCCAGATTGGTAAACTAAAAATCAATGTAAGCACTTGCATTTTTCTATATTGTTTTCAAAGTATATTTAGTGCAATACATTACTATTTCACAACTTGCTGAGTATCACAATTGATTATGCAATGAATTTTATAATTTGATTCAATCAAGTTATCTTCATCATTAACAAAGAAGAAGAAAAAAAATCCACCAATATTTAAAGATGTAAATAAGTATTGAAAATGTTCATACTAAGATTTTATCAGGATACTTGTAAACAAGATCAATATTGTATTAGATAGTTAGTAGCTTACTGTCATGAATTTTTGACAAATAAGGAAAATTGCTATCTTATCCCATTTACATTACCAAAAATAGTAATATTGATCAAACATAAAGAAAATTCCATAGTTATAGCAGTACTAATAAGTTTTAAAAAAAACTTAATTTCAAAAAAAGATCTATATAGAACAAGTTCTTATGAAAAACAGTTATCCATCAACAAAAAGAACCATCAAAACAAAAAAACAATTATTGGTAGTACATACCAAATATAGCAGACAGATTAAGGAAAATCTGCAATCAATATAACATAAGAACAGCTTTCCAGAGCCATATTACACTATCAGGAATTCTAATGTCTATAAAGCCTAAACTTGAAATGCTGAAAAGAAGAAACTGCATCTATGAAATACCATTTGAATGTGGAAGAACATATATTGGTTTGGTGAGACCAGTTGTCCCATTGAAAAGTGCTTGCAAGAAGAACACAAACTGATGATCAGAAGAGAGAAAACAGATGTGTCTAAGACAGCAGATCATGTATGTACCAATGAACATATGTTCATTTGGGAAAATAAAAAAATATTGGATAAAGAAGAAAAAGTACAAAGAAGAAAATTTAAAGAAGCTGCTCACATGACAATGACATACAAACCCATAAGTCAAACCTAGTGTGACTATACATAATGTATGGCAACCACTAATCAACTTTGCTCTTAGGACAAAGTGGAGAAATCAGGAGGACCCTCATAGATTAGTATATGAAATTTTTACTGATGGTTTCCATTGACAAGATGGCTAAGTTGGTTAGAACGTTATCTTAAAATTTAATATTCAAGAATCTAAGAATCCAGGCTCAATTACCATGCTAGTACTGTCAGTAGTCAGGCCAGCAACACCTCAAGAAGAGGGAAAAATAATACTTCTTGAAACATTGTGCATATACTAATCTGTGTGCTATTGCTAACAATTAAATGTATTTGGAATAGTTAAATAATGTTAAATTTTTCTTAAGATATTGATTACTCATATTAAATGATGGAAGTACTCCAATATACAAATACAACTGAAACATTATCATCACAAACCTTCAGAAAAACACCTGGATAATCTTTATGAAATATGTTTAGGATTTGTTTTCTGCCTTCTGTGCATATTAAAACCATGCATCAATTTAATATACAATGTTTATGAATGAATAATGGTTCACAGACTTCAAAGAAATCCATAGATAAGAAATTTGTTGATATGCAAACTGGCCAGCCATGATTATCGATTGTATGAGTAGCTGATAGCCTTTATTAATCTTTATTTATTTTCTAACTAATTTATTATTGAATAATCTAAAGTCAAGAACTTCTACATTATTAGCATTTATCTATGCATTATACGGTCTTCATTAATCTAGATTTCTAATTAGAGCATCAGCATATTTTATGTACTTGCCTTGTTTAAACATTAGGATATAATCATAAAAAGCTTTTTTTTTCAATCTTAAGCATGGAATAAGGTAGTCTAATGTTTATTGGTCATTAACTAATGTATCTAATAGAAGATTAAGGTTAGTAATGATTTTAAATGACTATTAAAAAAATATTGATGGTCAATACCTCTCTATATAATTGACTGTAGTTTCTATATGCCTTCATTAGACTTCTTATTATATATTTAATGGAATGCTCACCATTATATATAGAGTGACTACACCCATCCCAAAATTAGAAGCATCTTTGGTTAGCATCACCTCTATATTATTTCCAAATGTAATAATTTTTTTCAAATGAGAATAAAGTTTTGCTTGCTAAGAATACTTTTTTATATAAACTTGTCTATGTCCACCTTTGACGACCCCCCCCCCACACACAAGATATTATAAAGTAATTTGATCACATGGTGATTTCATTTAAGATACCCCCCCCCCCCAGAATTTAAGAAATCTAAATAAGCTTGTAGCTTCTTTACATTTCTTGGTGTGGATACATTTTTGACTATATGTGCTTTATTCTGTGACCTTTTTTTCATGAGATATAATGTAACCCAAAAAGTCTTTTTTTTTTTGTATTTCATAAACATTTTCCAATATTAAATCTGACTGCAGATTTGTTAGATATTGATATGACATTTCATCTAAGCTCAATGAGATTCAAATCAAAATAGACTATGACTCCTTACCAAATTCAGAAGTAATATGTCAGTCTTTAATTAGAAGATTGTAAATATTATATTTAAAAAGATCTATATGAGTTATCAGTGTTAATGTTTCCACAGATCTATCACTGAGAGGAATATGAAGGAAGGCAACATTAAAATATAATTTTGTGAATTGAGAGAATTTTTGGAATGTTTCTAGAAGAACATCTCTCATCTTTGGAACTAGATATATTTCATGTATTTGATTATTTGCCTTCATGATTATAATAATGATCATAGCATATTCTGAATATTCAATTGGTATAAGAATATCATCGGTCATTATCTCCTGAATTTTTTTCTTTGTTTTTTATGCTAAAGGAATAAGTCAGATAAACTTTTTTTGATAATTTGATCTTAAGTGGAAAAATTTATTTCATTTTTAAGTTTTTGGAATCTCCATTGTAACTAATTCATATGTTGTGGATATTTTATTTACCACATTATGATTCAATCTCTGCTTATGAATGGGCTAATATATACCATAGTATTTTATATTTCTTCCCACTTTGATTGATGCAGTGACTTATTCAATTTTTAACCAATTTCAATTTATTTATTATACTTGAACTTTGTTTTTAAGATGGTAGGGGCATCCAGATGTCATCTCTACCAGAAATATTTAGTAGTTCATTCCAATAATGACATTTCTGATTCCCTGTCTAATTTATATTAACAAGTTTCCTGTGAATGAATCTTACCCAGAATTGTTTGACATTTCTGATTCCCTGTCTAATTTATATTAACAAGTTTCCTGTGAATGAATCTTACCCAGAATTGTTCCAACCTTATAATTTCTGTACTTTTAACCATCAAGTTCTGGATCATTTTTTTTCTTTTATTTCCATAATTGTATAGGTTATGTTTGTAGTCCCCTTTCTGGTTTTACCAGTATATCCATTAATTCCCTGGTCTTATAATTTGTGCAGTATTTTTCTTTCCACTTGCACTGCTTAGTTTATATCCTAAATCATCACAATAATAAAAAATTTTTTTAGTTGTATTGCTTTACTTTTTATCTTATTTTTTCTAATTCATTGGTTTTATGTATTTTTGCAAACTTGTTTTGTGCAGGAGTATTGTTTTGAAATTCCCATGTATTGTGCTGGTCAAAATTGTGTATTCATTCAACAAGACCAATAATCCAAGCAAAAGTACCTTGAATCCAACCATACACAAGATACAGATGTCAGGGCAAGGGTGAATCCTAACCTATTTGCCTGAACTATTGCCTCTCTGACTAATGGATAACGTTTGTGATGACACTAGCAGTGCTACGTTTTATTCCGTCCCAGCTGGAGGTCATGGTTCACAAAGAGACTCAAAATAATAATGGGTTTATATGAGAAATTAATGATTTAGTGAATTCTGACGATTTCAGAATGGTACAGATGTGATTTGATATCGATTACTAATGGTTTGAACTATAACAATTATAATTCTTTATGGCAACATTACAAAGAATTGAATTTAACTCAAAGAAATATAAATAACTAGGGTTATTAATATTAGAGATTCGGAGTGATGACAAACTAAGCTAATTTAAAATAATAATATTACAGGAATTTATTAAGAAATTGAGTTATTGTTATACAAAATAAGTTGAGTTTTGTTTATACAACTAGGTTATTATACTTCTTGAATTCGTTTTGATGTGGCTAAAGGCAAGGCATTTGATAACAAAGTAAAAATTTGTTAATTGGTCTGCCAAGAACCAATAAGCAATAAAATATCATTAGCCCTCTTTAAGAGATTACAAATAAATCTATTCTATATATAAATAAGACATGAGCGATGTGTATTTAAAACACTATTACATTTAAATCAGTTGTCTATGATGAGTGTGGAAAGCAAAATAGTTCATTTTAAATTAAATAATCAGATTTAACTAATTAACGGGATTGGTTTGTGAAGGATGTGCCATCATGGCAGAGAGCATTTCAGGTTCGTAAATAAATATATATATATATATACATAATGATAAAGGCAGTATGATATTATAGATTACAACAAAAAAATAAATGGGGTCTGTTACGAACCTCTGGGTGGCTTTGCTAAAAGAAATCCCTGGTATCTATAGGTAGATGATGAGAGAAATGTTGGCCCTCCAGCCAAAACATATCTTTGAAATGTAATAATAGATTTGATGTGCTGGACTTCCCATACACATTTTAATAGCAATGCCTGAAAAGGGCCCCTTAGTAGGAAAATACGTCTACTATTAAGGGAAAATCATGGAATGGACTGGTCATATTTAAAATTCCGAAGGTCCTAAGAGGTAATTAGCAAAGCAAGAACAATAATACTAAATGAATGGTTGTAATTATGAAATACATAATGCCTTAGATATATAGATAGTGTATCACTAACGAAAATAATAAATTAATTCCTGATTAAAATAATCAGCTCCCTGATGTAATAGAAAATCCCCAGAAACCTTAGGCCATTAATGAATGAATCATAAAATATAATATAAAAGGGAAGGCAAGAATTAAAATTAAAATATAAATTGTTTTCCACACTTTCCAAATATTTCATTTACTAGTGAGTCATCAAATGGTTTATCAGTGAAGATTACAAAATCAGTCTGTCTTTTAATATCAAACTCACTTCTGGTGAAGTTTGACAACATACAGCATAATAAATTGTACATCACAATTTTAATATTTTACTGACACAAACGAAAATATATATGTATGGAATCTATAAATGCTAATTCTCTTTTAAGGTATTTGGTTTACAGAAATTGTGATATATTTTACTTAAATGATTTAATAAAGTATATTATTTTCTCAGAGATAATTACGAGGGCACTTTTAAGTTGGAGGTAATAACAAGATATCTAACTTTTAAAATAATTTCAATCATTTAAAAATAACTTTATAATATGAGGTACAAAACTAAATGAGCTTTCTCTATTAATTAATTTAATGGAAATAAGTCTCCTAAAATGATTTTTAACTGGAGAAAATAAGAGAGAGAGGGTTTAAAGTTAGTTGCTCATTGAGTTTTATACTTGGCAGTTTCAATAAGTCAATATTATAAATAAACCAACAAAAAATTAATTTAAATTTGCTGCATCAAAATAATGTGAGATTTTTATAAGAATTGATATTTTTAAATTTAAGAGATAAAAATTAAAAGATGCATTTTAAAATTAAGTTGTATAAACATTACAGATATATATAATATAAATTAACATTGATTTAGAAAACAACATAAGCTAGAATCAGAAGCTTGTGGCAAATTGGAGGTTACTTCAGAACCAATCAGTAGAAACAGGCAGTTATAAAATCAAATCATTTAGCAGGCTTCCTTAACAAAGTACAGTCGCAGGCTAGGTGTTGAGAGCACTGGAATGGCATTGTGATGAGCTGGTGGAAGAGCTCCAAAAAGCAAATGGCTGATCTTTTTATCCCCTCATTCATTAGGCACAATGTACTATAAATCACTCTTCAGTGAACTGTTCTTCCATAATCCCTTATCAATATTTTCTACTATTTATCTGATCTGGTTTTATCTATTAGGATTCAATCTACATTGACAACTATCAATTGCAATTGCTTTAAGCAGTTCTCTGAGGTTGGGGTCTGCTTGGGCGAGAAATCTACAATCCTGCTTTCAACATGCCTCAAGGGTTTATTCTGCTAATTAAAAGAAAACAGTGACAAGCATGATTAAGGTTATCAGTCATTGTATTAACAAAGCCTATTTAATTAAGATTTAGATTAAAGAAAATGTAACTTTTATTCACAAAATTTTTAGGAATTTGGTACATTCTATAAATAATATGATGACTTTCAAATTGATATTTGATATAAAACGTAAATACAAATTTACAAAATATTCCTTACAAATATTAGATTGTTTACATAATTGATCCTTTAATGTACATTTATCAAAAGATAAATATAAAATGTTACCAACTGATTAATTGAAAAAAAATGGACTTTAATGAAAGAATTTAAAATATTTGTAACATTTTATAGATATTAGGATTCAATTATTTACTCAATGCCAATTTAATAAAATAAACGCAATATACATTTCTACAAATATAAAATAAATAAACTTACAAAAAGGTTAGTTTTAATCATAAAATACAAATTAATTAGATAAACGATTATAATATTGATTATAAATATACTACCACCTATTATGAGATGGGTGTCAGTTAATATACAAAATTGGGTTCAAACTCATACTAGTGCTGATGACATTGGCACTAGGTGAAGCAGAAATATGTACTGTATTTTCAGCTTCAGTATGTTCTATAATCATTTCGTATTCTATATTGCTTTTTGTATCACAACTGCATGTGTGAAATCCAGTTTACTCAGACATTGCAGACTGACTGAGTCTATCATCAGACATATCCCACACAAACTGATTGAGTTTTTCAGGAATTCCTCATATATGCACTTCTCCACAAGTATTAAAAGAGCTACTTCCTGTCTACTTCATATTAATAAATTTCCTATGAATGAATACTCTTAGCCAGAATTATTCCAAGTCTATAATTTCTGTACTTTTAACCATCAAGGTCTGAATCAATTTTTCTTCTTTTTATTTCCATAATTTTGTAGGTTATTTTTGTGGTCACCCTTTCTAGTTTTATCAGTATATCCACTCCAGATGATTTCCTGATCTTATAATTTGTGCATTTTTTCCCTACTTGCACTGATTAATTTATCCTAAGACATCATAATAATAACAAATTTTTTTCTTAGTTATATTGCTTTACTTTTTACCTTACTTTTTTTTTCTAATTCATGAGTTTTATATATTTTTATAAACTTGTTTTGAAACTCCCATGCTTGTTCTATAATCATTTTTGTATCTTATATTACTTTTTGTATAGCAACTGCATATGTAAAATCCACTTTGTTCAGACATTGCTGACTGAGTCTGTTATCAAACATACTCCACACAAACTGATTGAATTTTTCCAGGAATTCCTTATATGTGCAATTCTCTATGAGTATTCAAAAAATTAAATCATATTGTTTAATGATTTTGCCTCATGCTATATGAATTTAAAAAGTTTATTTTTTGAGTATCTACTATTTGCATGGTAATTGTCTCCCCCTTAATCTATTTATGATTTTCACCACTTTCCTGCCTTTCAAAATTGTCACAATTTTGTTTTTGATGTTCCCTATCACATTTAAAATTAAAAATTTTGCAACATGATTCATATAAAGCAGGATTAGCTAAGGCATCATTCACAGTCATCCTGTCAACCACAAGGTTTCTGGAAGTCGATCAGGAAGCTGGCATGAACATTGATAAATTTTAATGATAAATTCAGAACTGATTTTAATATAAAAAATAAAAAAAGTAAAAATTCATAATTATTCTCATTTAAATATAGTTAAAATTTAAAATAACACCTATTGTTATTATCAATCTCAAAAAATAAACCCAGGTTGGAAGAAGCTGAAAAGAATTAAATTATTTTTGTGTAACACTAGAGCTAAAATTCTTAGAAATATTTAATTGCCATTTTCCTGAGGAGAAGTGAAAGTAACTTTTCCTGGCAAAACAAGGATTTTAATGAACTGATTTTAAAACAAAGAAGTTGTGAACTTTTTAAAACACTTCATCTATCTAGCAAATAATCATCAAGGCGATTTAAAAAGAACACAGGACTTTTTCCTATCTATGAAAGAAAATAAATTTCAAAGCAAGAAATGAACTTTATGTCTAATTACTGTACAGAAAGTTAGCAGAAAAAATGTGGGGATTATCCAAGCCACAGAAATAGAGGGCTTTTGTAAAATATTATTTTTATTGTTATGTATTTTTTTCTCTCTAACAAATTTTTAATGCCACACTAGGAGTTTGGGTGTGTGTTTTAAATTTCCTTACTGGTATTTACTTGTTAATTATACAAAAAACAAAAATTTTATAAAAAAAAAACTAAATTCAATATTTGTTATATTTTGGTAAAAATATTGATAGATTAACTTTAATTTTGTATATTTTCTTGAATTTTTTTTAAAAATTCAGGACCAGCTCTAGAAAATAATTATTTATTGGTAATTTAATAAATATTTTATAAACTGACATGGATAAATTGTTATACTAGAGGGATCTGAGGTAATTTAATAGTAGTCATAGTAAAATGTCTTCAATAGTTTATATCTTATAGAAAAAAAATTCATTGGCTTGTAAATATTTTCTAAAAACATCACCAATAGTTGTGAGTACATAAAAAGCACTTATTAAAAAAACACTAATTTGTAAGTACATTTTAAAAAAACCAGGACTTCAAATCATTATTTTTTCCATTTCAGTTTTCATTCTGGCAAAAATAATGTTTTTTTTTATTTTTATTGTTTTCGGTTTGAAATCCTGAAAAAAATCAATCACCTTCAGGTACCCTTTCACAAAAAAGTCATCCCCAATGTCAAAAAGTTTCCACTCCTGATATAAAGCAACCAATAAGAAGTAATTTCAATCTCAAATTTCACAATATTATTTTTGTTGGTGGAGCATTACTATTGGTACCAGATTTATACTATTATGTTACAGGTTTCAATCAATAAAACTGTGACTGCACCATTGCTATGTCTGGTCTATGAGTAATTTTGCACATGATTGTAACCAGATGAGATAATAATGAAATATTTGTGGAGGAAATGCAGTTACATTGACAAAAATAAGAGCAAGTATATTATTTAATAATTTCTAATATTATTAATTGATGTATATAGAAATATGAATGCAATAATTAATTAGATAGATTCCAAAACAAATGTTTGCTTCTTTTAACTAAATCATATACTATTTACATATAAAATAACTATAAATATTTGAAACCAGGCACTCTTCACAAACCTGGGAGCCCAATTGTAAGTATAAAGGATTTGAAGTCAGATTTTCAAGCACCCTTCAACTATCAACACTATCTCATACAACTGATACACATGACCACACACATGTAGAAAAGATTAATAATCACCAATATACATATCTCATGCCAAACCAGCACTCATCAGTTGGTCCAGACTATCATCTCTCACACATATATATAATCAATGCTCAGTTTAGATTAAGATAGCAAATCTTCATACTTTAATGGACAGGATTTGAGTTTTCATCATCAGATTTTCAATGATATGGATGGCTGAAAAGTTGGAGTTTGCAGTGGATTGAAACCTGTCCATTAAAGTATGAAGATTTGCTATATTAATATAAACTGAGCATTGATTATATATATGTGTGAGAGATGATAGTCTGGACTAACTGATGAGTGCTGGTTTGGCATGAGATACGTATATTGGTGATTATTAATCTTTTCTACATGTGTGTGGTCATGTGTATCAGTTGTATGAGATAGTGTTGATAGTTGAAGGGTGCTTGAAAATCTGAGTTCAAATCCTTTATACTTATAAAATGACTATAAGTAACTTACAATTTGATATTGCCTTAAGCCATATTTAAACATATAATAAAGGCTGGCATGGCCTGCATTAGTTATTGAGCTACTATAAGCACATTTACTGTAAAATCTCTGAGTTGTTCTACTGCTTCTCATGTTTGCACAATCAGATCTAAAAAAGAAACTTCTTAAACACAGATTACAGCTTTTATACCATTAATTTTCTTTGTTCTCTAGAATAAAAAAACTGACAAATCATTCAGAGGAGGAAGAGAAAATTATCATTTTGATTAATTTATCAAAACATGTTAATCAATTTTAATTAATTTTTTTCAATAACAAGTTATTATTCTATTTTTACTTGCAAAGATATCTAAGTAATTATATAACATGAGGAATTTAAAATTCACTATTAAAGCATCATTTTTGCTTAATTATCTATTCTTGTGTAAAATGTAATTTTTAATGAAAAAATCTCTTATGAATTAACAGGTCATTTTTAAAGAAGAAAAAATTATAAGGAGTAAATTTTACTTGGTCAGATCTTTAAAAAAATCTTAATAAAAGAGGGTTTAATTTTAGTGTTTAAATAATTAAATATTTTCAAAATGAAACTGAGATTATAATGGGTTCAAAATTTACTAGTAGCTAAATTATGAATATGATTTTGAAATGACAAAATACTTTATTAAGATTATTTTAAAGATCTGATACAGTAGAATTTGCAGTTTATACCCCCCCCCCTAAAAAAACAACAAAAAAACAACAACAACATCAATGGCTAGTTTTGATTTATAAAAGATTTTCTAATTAAAACTTGATTTGATAACTTTAAAAAAAAGTTTTTTAGTATTATTTCATTGAAACAATTATAAAATTAGTGAAAAAATATCTAGATTTGAATCAACACTATTACAATGTATTCAATTAAAACATTTTACAATAAAATTTATAATTTAGCATTTAATTTTTTCAGACTTTTCTAAACAAGTTATATGTATTTCTTGTGGAAAAAATACACAATAATTTAAATAATATTATATTCGTCAGAGATCATTCAGTTGTTCCCAAAATGGTTATTGATTCAGCACAACTGAAAAGTTTTGCTCATGAAGCTGAAATAAGTCTCAACTTCGATATGGCAAGAACATATTATTTAAAGGTACATATTTAAGTTATTCTGCAGTACATACGAATTTATGTGTGATATATGTTAAATATAATATATCTGAATTGATCTGATATAACTGTTGATAAAGTTAAGTTCTAGTTTCTCCTTGCTCAAACATGCACATGATTGGAGGTAGTCATGCATTTGAAGTATTCAATTAGAAAATTTTTTAACATGCATGACTACTTGTTAATATATTTGAAGTATTTCTCTCTCAAATATAATCTTTTTTTTATTAATGTATTGATTTTTGATATAAATTAAAATTAGTATCTAATTTTTATGTGAATGTTTAATTATTGATTCAAATATTTATAAATAATATGCTAAATAATTTAATTATTGATATTTTTGACCTAAAAAAAAAATGTGTTAAGACAATTGGGGATTCAGTTTATGCAAAAAGCAAAAGCATAAACTAATGGATAAAGATACATTGAACAAATGGAAGTCAATTTAAAGGATAAATTTCTATTTCATTGTTTGCAAATCCTATACAAATATATATAGCATAGATCCAGTAGATTCTTACCAATTTGAATACAGTTTTTGGTTCAATTATTGGGATATAACTTGAAAAATATAATTGGCTAGTTTGTAATTGTTGAAAGCAGTTTTATTTCTTGATATTAGGAGTTAAGTTTGAATTCTCAGGAATATCATCATTAAGCTTTTTTTTTTTTACTTTTATTTTCACAGGTATTAATTTTCTAATCATTTCAAATTAGTTCCATCATCAAAATTAGGATTTTTTGTAATTATTTCTTATTTTGAGTTGTTAGGTTACATTTTAAATTAATTTTCTCGATTTTAATCTTGTTTTAATGATTCTAGTAATTACTTATATTAGCTTTTACTTGATTAATGGCAGCCATTTGCATGGAATAAAATGATTGATAAATTGAGTTATTTTGAATTAAAACTGATTTAAATTTTATTGTAAAGGTGTAAAAGGTTAAAACAAGTAATCACTTATGTTTTATCATGTATCTTTTTATCAATTCTTGTCTTGAATATGTGAATCCTCCCATCCTTGTGGAGCCAGTGAACAGTGAACTGCTCCTGCTAGTAACAGGAAGTGGACTAAAAGAGTATTTCTTAAAACCTATACATAAAAGGGTACTTGTGAATTTTGTCCAATGTGGCCATTCATAGCTTTTTCTTCTAATTTGATTATGGTTTGAATCTTTTATTAGAAAAAAGAATGGCTTATGTGAAATTTAATAATCGAATCCAGACTATTGCAACATAGGAGTACCTCAAGGCACTATTCTTTCACTATTATTATTTAATATTTATTTAGATGATTTAGAAGAAAATTCAGAATTTGTGTTATACAGATGATTGTAAAATATTTAGGAATATTAACTCAATTACTGACTGCATACTTTTACAGAAAGATTTTATGTAATAAATTGTTTTTCTCTTCACTAGTAAAAATTGTAATTATAATTATAAATCTGCGACTTTTTTCGCATTAAATAGTGAAGCTATATCTCGAAAGTGCTAAGCAGACCTATTATACATTATAGTGTAATTATAGCTTCACTATTTAATGCGAAAAAAGTCGCAGATTTATAATTAGAAAGATTTTAACAATTTTGTGAAATGGTAAAAAATAATAAGATCTTGGCATTATTTTTGCTAGCAATGGTTTATTTCACCATCACATTGAAACTATGGTAAATAAAGCTTTTAAAATTATGAATGATTTTAAGACACAATAGACAATTTACTAAATCTACAAAGCATAAATTGTTTCTCTCTTTGGTTCTGCCTATTTTGGAATGTGGATCTATTGTTTGGAACCCAAGTTCTAAAAGAGATAATTAGTTCATGATAAATTTTGTAAATTTATTAAGTTAAGTAACATTTACCTATCCCTATTTATTAGAAGAAAGATCAAAGTTCTTACATTAAAATCATCACTTTTGTTTTGCTTGCCTAACACTTATAATCAAAACTTTATTAATGAAAATATTTTTTATTAGATTTTAAAAAATTTGTTACTAATCTTACAAGGAAATATGGGATATAGAAAATATTTTTTATTAGATTTAAAATTTTTTTACTAATCTTACAAGGAAATATGGGATATAGACATATTCATAATTTGATATTTATACTTGCTTATTTATATTATTGTATATTGAAGCAGATGATCTGATGCTCAGATCCCCTTCACAGCCCACATCCAATCTCCTACCGTCTAACTATATTCAAACCCACCTTTACACACGTATATACATAGCTAATAATATATATATTTCTTTGGTTAGTATTATAACATAAATCATGTAAACACGTATGTATTTTAATTTAAAAATATTTTATTTAATAATATTCTCATGTGTATGCAGGTGTAAATAATAAATATCTATATATTTCAGTGTAGGAGATTGTGAATAAATTAATAAAGTTATATTATATATATAAGGTATTATATATGAAACTTATTATTTTTTCATATATAATTTTGTAGCCAGAAATGATGCAATCTTGTTAAAAAGTCTCTCGAAAAACAATTACCCGAAAGACCCCTTAGATAAAAGTAAAAGATTATGAATTGGTAACAATAAAAATACCTTGGTCAGATTATTAATACAGATGGCAACATAATGGAGGAAATTAATAATAGAATTAAACTTGGTTGGAATGCTTTTGGTAGAAATAACTTGATACTAAAAGGAAATATGCATTTGTGTTTGAAAAGGAAGGTTTTTAACAAATGTGTTTTACCAGTTCTTATTTATGGATCTGAGACTTGGACACTCAATAGAAGAGCAATACAGAGACTTCAGACCACTCAAAGAAGTATGGAGAGATGTATGTTGGGAGTAACAAGAAGAGATCGAAACGCAATGTATGGGTAAGAGAACAAACAGGTGTTACTGACCTCATTGAAAAAATTAAAAGATTGAAGTGGAGTTGGGCTGGACATATTGCTAGAAGAGATGATAATAGATGGACAATTGAAATTTTAAACTGGATTCCAAGAGATTGTAAAAGACCCAGAAAGAGACCACATGTGAGATGGATGGATGAAATAAGAAAGTGTGCAGGGGTGATGTGGAGAAGAGAAGCTAAAGATCGAAGAAGATGGATTAAACTTGGAGAGACCTTCATCCTGCAGTGGATTGCTAATGGTTGATAATGATGATGATGATGAGTAGAAATTGTGCATGCTAGTTTGTTTTAAAATCATAAGATTTATTTTAAAACAATCGTTCGAGAAACTGATAACAAACTTGCATTGTTTCAAACATCTTAGTAGATAAGAGTATCCGGTCAAACTATTCCAGATGAAACTTAAGTGCTTAAACCGCCTCAGGTCCAGCAGTAGTTGCTAAGTTACAGCTTCAAAATAAAAGTATATATACTGCTGGATTTGAATCCACAAGAGCAGGAGACCATTAAATAACTATGTTGCTATATGTATTCCACACCAGTTTTGATTCTCACTCAATGTGTCATGAGTAGGGGAAATTTCGCCTTTTCCCTCCATTCTAATATGCTGTTCCCATGAACGAAGCTCTGCATCCCGTACTAATGTACTTTATGTATTTTCCAGTAAAAATGAAATGCTAATTCTCAAATAATAATGCTACCCTAGATCTAGTGAAACAATACCGATGGACTGACTCCTAGTGAAATCGCTCTTATAAATAAGCAAGGTAAAAGAACTTTGACCGCTTACAATTCTTAAATCCTGCCTTCTCTGTAATATTTATATTATAATCATCTATATCAAATGTCTTCAAAATATGTATTCCTATAACTCTATATAACTAATCTATATTAAGCCTCCTATAAAATGTTTTTCCTTTTCTTTTATTTCCAAGCGACAAATAATTTTCATTTAGATTTATGTATTTATGCCAATGATATTCTAAAATCGCAAGCATATAATTCATTTTCATTTCCCCACCCATCATTTACCAGGTAAATAACTTATAATTTGATCAAAATAAGTCTTATTCGACTTGCCCAGATACTCGTGATTTTAGACAAACAAACTAATTATATTTTTATGTTTACTGTAGAAAAACAGATTGAATATGTTTTTCACATTTTCCTTCCTAAATAATGTGCTATCTCTTATTCTTAAATTATATTATATATGTAAAATCCATCTTAGCTATTACCACCACCCACTTATTTTGTAATAACTTATATATTTTCACAAGGGCATTGATTAACCAAGATTGAGATTTATTAAATGTGTGGGAAGTAATGAATAATATTAAGTAACATAATGTAAGGGGGAGGGGGATCTTAAGATCTTAGTTTTATATTTAAGTATAATTATTATCCATGTTTGCTTAATGAAGCCATATCATTACGCCGAATATTTCATAATTTATGGGCAATAAATCTGTTTAGATAATCTTTTATCCTTAGAGTTATATATATATATATATTATATTATTAAGCATTACGTGCATAAAGGCCACTTCATTTAGATATATTCGTGCTTCTTTCTCATATGGAGGTACTCGCTCAATCGAGCCCCATCATCATTCTCAATGTCCTTAAACCAGGCTGTAAAACTACCCTGGGGTCATCCTTGGTCTTATGTGCATGCTTTATACGGGGATCACTCTGGAAAATCCAGCCCGATAATGACATAGCTGACCGTCCTTCATCTCATTACTGACCCTGCCTACGTTGCAGAGGAAATCAGTCAACTTAGTTCTTAGAATTCATGAAGCACACTCCAGGATCCATAATTGGACCAACCCAATCAGCCGCCATGCACGCACCGCCTTTCAGTGTCTTATTAGTTGCCCAGAAATAGTCATAAGCCGTAATGAGATGATTTCTTTAAACAGACATATTTCCATTAGTTGAATATACATATTAATGCGATGGATTTAGTATCGTTTATATAATTATTCATTATCTATCCCGTGCATTAATTATCTATAACTCCAATTAATAATAATATTAAATGTAACCAAATGTAATATCTGCTTGTAAAATGATTGGTTTTTTTCCTTAAATTAAGTAAATGCTCTTTTCATCTCTGAGGGTGTAATAGTATTCTAGTAATGTATTCCAATAGTGCTAATTAATTAAATCATACATATATATTATTGGCATAGCCGCAAATCTTATGTTATCATTAAATATGAATCAAACACATATATATAATACTCATGAGGCTAACGTCGGCTAAATAACCCGACATAATTTTGTTATTAATAAATCTTAAATATATATATCAAACTCGAACCATTGCTTTCTTTTAGTTAAGTTAAAATATATTAAGTTATTACTTAAGCTCAAATATGACTAGATGATCTGTGCTAAATACATAATTAATATGCTAGGTTACGAGCTTTCATTGCTCATCAAATTTAGCTAGTTATTAAGTTAATCTATCATATAAATTTAGCCTAGAGTGTTTTTTGTGTCTCCGATGACCGATGCCGGCGGTGAGAAGTATATTAAGTTGATGTCATCAGGATTGTTGTTTATAATGTTATAGATCTGGGAAATAGGCAAATAAGGCAGAGTTCATGAGTGTTCCTGACCTGTGTATCTTGCGCATGATTGGATTCGAGGTACTTTTGCCTAGATGCTAGATCTTGTTACGTGAACATACAAATCCGACAGGCACAATATTAATTATGGTGCAATTCTGAAATTGGCTTAATGCTGTAGTTTTGTACGGGAAATAAATTTATTCAGGGCTCAATGGTTATATAGAATTCATAATATTATATAGGTTATATGAATAATTACATGTGTATACATAAGATTTTATACAAATTATATATATTTTTTTATATAAAGTATGTTTACTAGGTATGGATTATGCCAATGATTATATATAGTTCATCATAGAAAAATATTTTCATATTCTTGGGATGATTACATATTTTGGGGTACTTATATAGTCATACAGAGTCTATATCTACATATATCACATGGTCTTCAGTTTCAAATGCAATCATTCATTTAATGTTGAAATACTTTTGACAAATTATATAAAATTAGCAATTATAAGTTTTATTGTAAGAAACTCAATAAAAAATCTAATTGAGCTACACTACTTATGTTTTAGCATTAGCAAACATTTTTATTAAATATCCATAAAAGTTTTATCAGTTGAGGTACTGACAAAGTTTATTGGAAATTCTCTTGTGTATGGATTTTAGACCTCCAACAGTCTTGTAGCCGCATAAGTTTCCTAATTATTTTGCTTGGTATGCTGGAGGTTATAGGTTGAATCATGGCTTTAGGTATGATTATATGGAAGCAAAAATAGGGGTGTTTCTATCATCCCTAGCTCTCATCTGATCAAGTTTATTAGAATAGATGACAGGGTGACATCTAGCATAGTTACCAAGTAAAAAAGTACAGGGAGTGCACTAAAATGCATACAAAGTAAAAGTGGCTGCATGGTCAGCTAGTATTGCTCCTTGCCTATATATACTTACAATTTTGTTTAGGGAGATGCTTTCTGTGCCTAACATCATATTATGGGTGCATGCGAGAGCTGGATAGATGTATAGAAAATGGTGTTGTGTTTCATCCCTGTGGCACAGACTGTAGAGTGGATCAATATTCCCATATGACCTACAGTACCTAAGGAAATGGGATGTGGGTAGGGCATGGAGGTTAACTTTCAACAAGAAATAAAAAATACATTCTAAAAAACATTTTTTGTATCAGTGCAGCATTTGGGCATTGTTCACTTTTAGTTTTGGGATGTGGGTCAGCCATGGGAGCAATAGGTTGTATATGCTCCAATATGTATATTTACTTGGACTTTGAGGAGATATCTGATTATAGATGTTCTTGAATTGGTCCAAGAGTATTTATATGTAAAGCATTATTACTCAGTATACATTTAATACTGGAAACTGTTCTATAATGGCTACTAGAAGGTTTATGCTTTTTTGAATATGAAGAACTCATCCATTTTGATTAGCCATCCTGCTTACATATTTTGTGAAGATGGCAACCATCTTTTTTCTCAATAGTTGCATGTTACATAGTGATGAAATTGAAAAAGTGAAAAATTTTGAAAATTTTATAATAGGTAAATAATAGGTTATTTTTGTGATGACAAGTTGGCTATAGAGTGAAATGTTCGAGTATATTGAGGTAGGATTTGGAGAAGTAGTGAATCCTTTTGGAATCTTTTCTTCTTGATTTTATGTCTCATTCCATTGATTCCCAAGTATAAAGAGAAAGCAGTCAGCTTATCATGTGTGTGTATGGTTTTGCCTGTGTAAAGAAACCATGCAGCTGTTTTGCTCATGTTAAATTTGTGCTTAAAAGTAGCAGTGTAGTTGTTAAGAATTTCTTGTAGGATTGACAACTGTTTTTTTGGTGAGAAAGACAGTGATGTTCATGTAGGCTATGGCGATGGCACATATAAACTGGTATCTGGTAGGTGAAGGCCTGGAATTTTTTGCTGGATTTTCATTGAGAGGATTGATGTATATTGTGAATAATAGCACTAAGGGGTGATCCTTGTGGAATGGAACAAATGAAAGTGAGGACCTACCGTTAAGAGTTATGTATATTTTACAGTTAATTATTAAGTTAATTATTGCATATGGCAGAGAGAGTAAAGTATTGATATATTTTTAAGGATGTGAATTAAGATGTCAACAGGGACAAAATCAAAGGCAGCCTCAATGTCTATCTGTATGGTCATAGGTGCATATTTTTTGTTTTTGAACTGAGTCCATGATTGTCTTAAATATAAAAACTACTTGTGCCATAGATGAGCCTTTCTTTGTGTATTGCATAGCAATAATAAAGGAAGTGGGTGTGTGTCTCTTTTGGTCTTTAAAACTTTTTCAAGGATTTTTATACCCAAAGGCCCATGGAGATTGCCATAAATTGGACACTTGTGCTGGTTTTTTTGTTGAATAGTACTAATGCAATTGGATATAGCCCTTGAATATTGTAGAACTTTTGTAATATATAGTTTGCAAATTCATATAAGTATGTAACTGTAAAGCAATTAAGATGTGAAAAAAACAAAATTAAGTATACCATGAGGCCCTGGGTGACATGTATCTGCAATTGTAGTAAATTTGATTGCCAACTCATTAGTAAAGAATGGGGTATCAGTTTTAGGTTTACCAAAGAAATCTAAAGGTGGTTTTTAAGCAGTCTAGATTTAAAATTTTTGCTTAAAATGCAGGTACATAGGCTGTATCATGTTATAACCAGTATTAATTGTGTCTTCAGTGTTAATAGCCATTGGAACTCTTAACAGTAGAAGGATATCTCAGAACCCATCAAATGTGTACTCAGGTCCATGTGTTCTAATGGATGAATGTATGTGTGGTTGTCAAAACCAGATCTGTACATTGCAATTCTTTTGTGCATCTCATCTGCTAAGGCTAATAGTCTGGAGGGGGATGGAAATTTCATGTAATATGGTTAATATTGAAAGATAATAGATTGATGTAAGCAGTATATCTTTGGACATGATCAAGAAGCATGTCTTTAAATTTTAGAGCATTACATAAGTTTATGAATACAGAAACTCTGGTGTGTTTGCTAGAAGTATTCTTACAGTTTTTTGAAGACTAGGCAAGGCTGTCTGCTTTATATCTAAATCAAGTAAAATTATTTGTGCAGGGTGATCTGAAAAATAAAAAGGGCATAGTATATTGCTGATTTGATGATGAAGCATGGTGGAGTAAAAACATAGGTCTATGAGAGATGGATGACAATTGTTATAGAATGAAATTGAGTTTGGTGGAAGAAAACCCTCAGAATTCATGAGTGGTACTGCAGAGTGATATATCTATTTAGAAATAAAAGAACTGTAGTTCATATTAAAATCACCTATGAGAATGACTATGTATAGTGAGAGAATTGACATTTAATATTATTCTGGTGATTAAAGTAGGACCAGGTGGGATATAAACATATTGTAATGGGAATACATGCTGTTACACTATTCTAATAAATAAAATTAGAAATTAAAAATAAAAAGTTCGCAAATAAAAATTTGTTTTTAAAAATTAAAAGTCATCTAAACTCGTATATATATAAAATCGTTTAAAAATTAAAAGTCATCTAAACTCGTATATATATAAAATCGCATAGATAGAAAATTATTAAAAGAAAACTTTATTAAAGAAAAAAAAAGTATTTTAAAACTAAATTTTCAGCAAAAACTTAAAAAATTTAAAGATAAAAATATATCTTTAAAAATGTACAAAATTTAATTACTACTATTGTCATATTTAAACAGCATTAAACTGTTGCACATGCGCTTTGGATTTTAACTATAAAATGAATGAATACTAACACTTCAAACACATGATAAAGTCTTTGGAAAAGATAGAATAGCCATCTATCTTTTCAAACCCAAACACTTTTTATTGAAAGTGAAAGCGTGAAGATATTAAATAATCATTCATTTTAGAGTTAAAATCCAAAGCGAATGTGCAACAGTTTAATGCTGTTTAAATATTACAGTTTATAAAAAACATCGCACTATATAAAATAATTGGCTTATTTACTACTATTGTGTAAAAGGCTAAAAATGGATATGATTTATTTTTAATTAGTCTAAGTAAACTAGTCTTTGGGCATCTCAAAATTTATACTTAGAGGTCAGATAGAAGATAAAAACAATAAGAACAGAATAACCAATAAAATCCTTCAGGAAATGGACCATAGTGAAAGAATAATCATCATCATGACATCATGTTCAGTTAATCTGGAGTTTTGATATAAAAACAAAAATGTTTGAAATAAAAGTCAGTTTTAAGTTTTTTTAGTTCTGGGAGAGTTGAAGGAGAAGGGATTGAAAAGATGCACTTTCAATCCCTTAAGTTTTTTTAAAAAAAAATATCATTTTCTTATTCTGCGGATGCCAGGATGTCCTGCAATAAAATCCTGAAAATAACTATACCAGCTAGAGTAAAGGACCTGGATGAATACCAACAGAACAGCTAACAGCACACCAGTCTCCCCAGGAAGATGTGGGAATTAGAAACAACATGGGATCCAAATCATAAGCAAATATAAAATATGGACTTTTAAACCATAAGAACTCTTAATAACTCATGAACTTTGAATATAAAATTTTTTCCAGTATTTAAATATGAATTCCTATCTGACTAAACTAAATCGTTTATTAATAATTATTTTTATTATAAGTATTTTTAAATCATTTCCATTAATTTTTTTTTTTTTTTGTCTTTTGAGCATTTATTATTATTATTTTTCTATTAAGCTAAAACTTTTAAATCATGTTAAATTTAAGTTGGGTGGGGATGGCAGAATAAATTCACAAAGTTATGTTAGTTTAAGGGAGGGTTACTTCGCAGTTAAATTGGGTTAATGGGTTGGATGTATTGGTGTAATTAGTAAGTGTAGTATGAATATCCGCTATGTTCAGGATCATATTATATGCCACACTTGTGCAAAATAAGTCCCATTTCTTATTGACCATCAGAGGCAGATGCTATTCCCTGCTCCTTGGATCTCCTCTTTAGCCTATGGAATGGGATAGTAAGTTGGCAAAAAGAACCACAATCTCATCCTATGGAGTTTTTTTATTGTTCTTCTTGCCAGACAGATGAAGTATTCCTGTGCTGGATGAGGGACATTTATTCTAAATAACCACACTCTTCAGTTGTACATTTTTGTGCTGTTGTATTCATGCTGCATTGAATACATCGATATATCAGATAGATTTGCATTAGTTTGACTGCAGACTTTTGGCCTGGGGTTAAATAAGGGATATAGAATATTTTTGTTTTTGAATGCAATCTATGTAGTCTATCCATACTCAACACTAATATTAATTAATTCATCTATGCAAACTTATAAAATAAAAAGTTAAAAGATAAATTAAATCAAATGCTAAAGTAGACATTATACTAAAGTAAATAATTCTAAATTTTATATATGTGCAAAATAAATGTTTCTGTGCATTGTTAATCTAGCAGTGGCTTATTCTTATTTTTTATTATCTTTCTTTTTTAAAAATAAAGTATACATTATCTCTGCTACTCCACGAGCTAGTGACTGGCGCATTTCAGTCATATTTATTTAAAATTCTGGATCTAACTTGCATATCTGCCTACTATATAAATTTTCTAGGTTTGAATGACCTGGTGACACTCTTGGACAGCAGATATGGTAAGACTCCAATACACCATACCATTATAATATACTAATGTGAGAATTATGTTATGATGATTAAATGTGACTATTAAGAGGTTAGAATCAATATAAATGATGTAGAAGGGCAGGCTGGGATTACAAACAGGCCGGTACCACCTGATGGTGATTGTCTCTGAGTTAGACACAGAAGCCTTGTCTACTCATATGAAATGAAGGATCAATTTGAGATTTACTGTATTTTTTTTGTTTCAAGGATACCAAGGACATGTGGCTGCATAATCTGTACCCATTTGTTGAGATAGTGATTTTTTGTAACTGAGTTCAAACCTTTAACATTTAGTGCTGCTATTTTTAGCTTCATAATAATTGTAATGGAGTATATAATTGTTATGTAAGTGGATATAGTTTTACAGGGCTCTCATCACTGACAAACTGTTGACTGTTAAAAATCAGGCACTAGGAAGGATTCAAATCTTAAGTATCTTGGGATTTTAACTATGATTGACTGGGATAAACTTTTGCAGTATTGCTTTCTTGATGTCAATCATCCAAGATATTGGCTTGCATGATATTGCATTTAAGTGATTTATTTTTTTATCATTATTCAAAATGCAGGCATATAAATCTATGTGACTGGGTTATGAGGGGAACATCCTCCATGAGCATTAAGTCACTGAACATGTCATCAGATGATGGCAAGTAACTGAGCTCTGGATTTACAGTTTTTGCTTTTTTATTCATGGTTCTTGTATGATGTCCCTCTTTTGTCCCTAAGAGGAGGTTTTCAATAGGTGGAATGTACAATGTCCAGACTTTTCATAATATGAGTGATAGTCTTATTTATTATTTTAGAGAGAGTATCTGAAGAACTGCATAAAGTTTTAATCTTTGGAGCAGTTGGCTATGGTACTCTGTTATCTTGAACTGGTTCTATCTTAATAAGCTGTTAATTAGTGGTGCACATGTTGCGTTGTCATTGTAGCCTGTGGTCAGCTGACAGGTGTTTGCATGTATGATGTGGGTATGATCAGTTTGGTCTATAAATAGATCTTTGGCCAGACAGACAATTGTCTATTTGTAGATTAGAAGGATGTGTGTTAATGCCAGTGGCATAGCTTTGATTGTGAGTGCATTGAGTAACTTGATCACCCATTTGGTCACATTGTGAACATTTTATGAATTGCACATTGTGTAGCTAGATGGCTGCACTGATGACAGGAGAAGCATTGTGCCTTTAGACCTCTTATATAGAGGAAGAACATAGCCTCTTGGTCAGAGAATTAAGTGGAAATGGGGACTGGATCTAGATCTTTGTTGAGCTTGACCTTAAACTCATAGTTGTTTCTGTAAACTGGGATGAAGATATCTTTCGTGTATATAGGTTGTAGTGTGATCACTTTTCCAAATGGCTCCATTATTTTCTGAAAATCTTCAATGGTTTAAGCAAGGTATGTGTTTCTGAGGACACCAGTGATGAAGTTCTGGTCATTCTCATCTACAGCAACAAACACAAAGTTGTCTAGTGTTTTGATACTAGTTCTGAAATGGTCTTTTTGGCTCACACTATAGGACTCAATGGCAAAATATCTAGGATTGGGATGGTCAGCAACGTGGAGAACAATATCCCAAAAACTATGCAGGCTGAGAACCTAATATAGTAGTGCTCTATGAAATCAATATAAAGAATGGTGTTGATTGTCTGTGGTTTTTAGCACTATAGATCTTTTGGGGAAAAATGATGGAATGAAGGAAAAAGTTCTCTGGGAATGGTATTGAACCTGTCAGTACCCAAATATTTCTAGCATCTCTTCTGTCAATATTGTGGGAGGAGGGATCTTCATTGTCTTGGATTGCTATGTCAAGATTTTTAATATCACTTATTGTGGTTTTTTTTAATCTGGGATTTTTTGTTTTAGTTGAAAAGTTAAGATTGGTTTTTTCTATTTTTGCATATGTATTTTGTATTTATAGTAGAATTTACTGATATTTTATTTCTGATTCTGACCTCTTGAAAGCATGGTTGGATGGTCGCCATCTTTATTGTATTTTAATGCTAATCAGAAAGTCAATTTTTGTTATTTATCTATTGCACACACAGAGTTTTTTATATAACACTATTTATGTAATTAGATCAGTTCTTATCTTTGAAAAAAATTAAAAATTATCTTTTTATAGAAATATATTGCTGTAATTTGTTAGTTTGATATATCAATCTTTGGAACTATTATGAAACCAAAGATAATGATGATGATGATTATTATTATTATGATTATTATTATTATTATTATTATTATTATTATTATTATTACTACTACTATTACTACTACTATTGCTGTAATTTGTTAGTTTGATATATCCATCTTTGGAACTATTATGCAACTAAGGATAATGATTATGATGATGATGATTATTATTATTATTACTATTACTACTACTACTACTCCTACTACTACTATTACTACTACTGCTGCTGCTGTTGTTGTCATTGTCATTTGTAGTTGTCTTTTGAGTTTTGTTGAATCATGAGTTAGAAAGTATAAAAACATCATTTTTTTTAAAGAAGTGAAATCAGAAAATGAGAAATCAGCAAAGAGAAAGTGGTGATTGGACAAAATCTATGTAGGTCATTTTTAAAAAGAAAAGACAAAGCCAATTTTTAAATCACTAGTGAAAGGCTATTAATCATGAATACAAAAAGAATTATAAAATTTACAGTGAATAAGTACTATTATCTTATAAATATATGGAAAGTATTTACCATGGCACAATAACACTAATAATGAAGAATTAAACCCCGTATCCTAGTTATGCTTAATACATGAACCTGCTGTATAATACTCCTAAAATATCAGTTTATAAAGTTTGCCTAAATGAAGCTTTTTTTAAGAATCTGCTGGAGAAAAAGTAATTCAGCTCTTAAAATAAATATTTTTTCACCAAACTCATTGATGTTAATTAGATCTAAAAGCAAATATCCATTTAATATTTTATTTGAAATAATAATGAAAAGCAAAATGAAATTTAATAAGTGAAAACTACAATTTGAAAATACTACTACAGAATAAAGACATAGGTATGCTACAGAAGAATTGAAGATGCTTCTACTAAAAATACAAATCATCGTAATCACAGCCTTAATAGTAACTTAATATTTTATATGTGCACACAAAACTGTTATATATATATAATAGAAATTCATATAACATTACAATACTATCCAAAAAACAAAATTTTACTAAAATTCCTCCACAACCATAGATTCATTTATTAACAAATAGACCTTTTCAAGTGAAATTCAACAAGATACCTACAACATATATATACAAAAAAAAATAGTCTTCCCATCATTCACTTTAAAAAACAAATTCCTATAACATCAAAGGATGTCTTTATAAGATTGATGGCCTCAGATTAAAAAAAAATGTTATCATCAAAATTTATTTTACTCTTTTTTTCAATTTATTTTTTTAATAAAAGATAACCTCTGCATTGTCAAATAATATTTTATGACTTATATTCACTTCATGAATATACAAAGCTGAGTTATGATATCTATTTTTAACTCTATTCTTATAACATTTTAATTCTTTCATTAAGACTTAAAAATAGATATTATAACTCAGCTCTGTATATTTATTTGAATACAGGTCATAAAATATGATTTGGTAACATAGAGGTTATCGTTTATGAAAAAAGTGAATTGAAAATAATTTTTTTTTTTTTAATGTCATAGCATCGGCTGGGAGACGAACCCACAACCGTCTGCAAACAACTATTTGCTTGCAAGGCTGCTGCGATGACCTCTCGGCTAACAACGCTTGACTAAAAAAACTTTTGATGATAAAATTTTTTGAATCTTAGGCCATCAACATCCTTTGATGTTAAAACAAATTGATTTTTGAAGTAAATAATGGGAAGAATATTTTGTTTCATATACATATGTTCTATGTTTAGTTGAATTTTATTTGAAAAGGTCTTTGTTAAAAGATGAACACATGAGAAGAATCTTAGTAAATTTTTTTTTTTATAGATAATATTGTAATGTTATATGAATTTCTATTTCATTTACAATTACTAGTATAGTGTTAGGAAGTATTTAATATAATTATATTTACATGTTTGTAATTAGTTCAATAGGTTATAATTTGATGAGATTTCTCATTTCTATTATGGATATTTACATGTTGGTAATTAGTTCAATAGGTTATAATTTGATGAGATTTCTCATTTCTATTATGGTGTTGGTAATATATGTATATTTAATGTTAGTTATTTTCTTTAATTATTTACATTATTTTTTTTGTATTATAGATTATATATACACACATTGATAATATACATGTGTAAAGGAAAATGCTTATTTATTTGATGTTAAAATTCCAATCATATTCATCATTTTTTATTTTATTATTTGTTTTATTAAAATTTAATGTCTTTGTTATAAATCATAAATTTAGTGTGTTATTTTTAACTATTAATTGGATAAATTAATGAGATAATAGCTAAAATTATGATTAGTCACAGATATAGAAAGGGTTGTTAATCACAATGATGGTTGTGAAGCTATAATTACCATTATAGTTATTGATTATTAATAAATAAAAAATCATCATCAGATTACCTGTAAACCAAATCACCAGAGAGATGATGTAGTTATATTGGGTCAATTAATTCAAATGTAATGTTGAACAATTACAATATGTATGTATATTGGCTTAGGCTTACTGATGGATAATATCTAATTGCTTGGAGTACATAATGTATTAATATATATATATATAAAGAGCCTGCTATTAGCTCTAAACAAGCTTAATTATTTTATTTTTTATGATAAATGCTACAAGAGAATACATGAAGCTTTTATCTATGATGGTCCCCATTCCCAGACTGGTTTCGAGCTATGGCTGTCATCAGTGAGGAGCTAGGACATAAGATTCAAAATATTAACTCAAGCCAAGCATTTATCTAATTCTTAAATATTAAGAAAAAGATCCAAATCTTCAGACACCTACATGTCTTCAAATTCAGCTCTTTAGCCAAAGAAACTATATGAGCCTAAACTAAATTCAGAGATCCCATATATTAATAGGCTTAGCAATTTAATATAGCCAAAGCCCTAATAGCAAAATTATAATAGTAAAAATCAGTCATATATCACATGACCTATATAGCTTGTATTACCAATATGTAATATATAAAGAGCCTGCTACTAGCTCTAAACAAGCTTAATTATTTTATTTTTTATGATAAATGCTACAAGAGAAAATACATGAAGCTTTTATCTATGATGGTCCCCATCCCCAGACCGGTTTCGAACTATGGCTCTCATCATATAGTTTCTTTGGTTAAAGAGCTGAATTTGAAAACATGTAGGTGTCTGAAGATTTGGATCTTTTTTTTAATATTTAAGAATTAGATAAATGCTTGGCTTGAGTTAATATTTTGAATCTTATGTCTTAGCTCCTCACTATTAATATATGGGATCTCTGAATTTAGTTCAGGCTCATATAGTTTCTTTGGTTAAAGAGCTGAATTTGAAGACATATAGGTGTCTGAAGATTTGGATCTTTTTCTTAATATTTAAGAATTAGATAAATGCTTGGCTTGAGTTAATATTTTGAATCTTATGTCCTAGCTCCTCACTGAGGAGAGCCATAGCTCGAAACCGGTCTGGGGATGGGGACCATCATAGATAAAAGCTTCATGTATTTTCTCTTGTAGCATTTATCATAAAAAATAAAATAATTAAGCTTGTTTAGAGCTAGTAGAAGGCTCTTTATATATTACATATTGGTAATACAAGCTATATAGGTCATGTGATATATGACTGATTTTTAATATATATATATATATTGTAAATATATGATTCATTTCACACATTTATAGATTCTTCAATTAAAAAAAAATTTTTTTTCTTTTACATATATAGATTTATGTGTGTATTTACTATTATATATAGTTTATAAATAATTAATAAATAAGCAGTTGTAAAGAGAAAGGTAATGAGAAACAATATTTATAATATAGGGATTTATTATATTTCATTAAATAATGTGTTGAAATTATTTACCTATATTCTTATTAAATAAAGCAGATCAGAAAGAAAGTGTAAAATAAAGCGATCAAGATTAGTAGATTAGGATATGAAAATGTATACTTGTGAGTATGAATATTTTAAACATAAAACATTTTTACACAAATCTTTTAATGACTAAGATTGCAGGCTTTGTTGTTTTTGTATTATCTAGATTGTAGATATCTAGAGAGGGAAGTGATTCTTGGATGTAATAAAAGTAACAATTAATCCTAAGTTTTTATTAATTGCAACAGACCGTCAAACTTGTGAAGCTTTGATCTTTATCTCAAGATAAGATTTCCAGGTGGTCCTTTTCTTTGATCAAAGATTCGCAATATAAACGAATGAAACAATATTTAGTGATCAGTTTTTTTTAATGTTATTAAAAGAGATGTAAACTCTCAATTTTTTCAATGTTATTAGAGAAGAGATGGAGTCAGTTTTTTTTTTTAATGTTGTTGGGAAGAGATGTAATGATCAGTTTTTTATTCATTATTATTAGACAGAGATGTAGTGATTGAGTTCATGAAAACCAAAGGAAATGGACAGTTCGCATATTTTTTCAAAAGAGAGTGAGCGATTTTTTTTTTTCACTCTTTAAAAATTGAGGAAGGAGAAAAATGACTCTTGTTTTAAAGTCAGTATAGACGAAGATGTGCATATATATAAGTAATTCCCAGCAATATTAAGAAAAAAAAATGGAACAAAATTGAATTTCTTGGAAGAAGTTATTGACAATTCTATAAAATGATATTAATATATTTTGCTGTGTATAATACAATGAATTTGCATTGCTAAAGCCACTTCTTCTGCTTCCTGAAATCTAACATCTATGGGTTAAATCACTGATCTACCGTGGACTCATATACCAGTCCATAGTAACCAAAAGAATGGACAAATTTAAAACCAGCCACAAACATAATCTAATCATCATCTTTGACAAGAGCCAAGAAGAAAGAAAAGATGAATAAAAAACCATATATAGCCAAGTTTGATTAAGCTATCAATCAAATTTTTGTTAAAGTTTTCCTCATAGTCATCTAAAGTGTCTACAATGATTTTTTTAAAAAATGGTAGAGACAAGCAAATCCACCAGTTCATACTTATCTAAAAGTATTTGTAATAACTCTTTTTTTTTGAAATGGTAGAAGCAAGCCAGTCAACGAATTCAGCATTATCAAAAGTATCAACAATAAATAATTTTAAAATTGTGGAAATAAGCAAGTCAATTAATTCATGTTTATCTTAAAAGTATCTGCAAGAACTTTTCTTTTTTTTTAAATGGAGCAAATCAACTTATTGAAGCTATACATGAGACAAGCAGTCTGAAAATTCAAACTTGAGACATTTATAAGAAGTGAAAATAATCGGGTAACTATGAACTTTCATTAACAGATCTTTTATTCTTACTTATTAAAAGTAAACCTTAATTTATTGGTCAAAGCATTTTTTCTTTTGATACAGAAACATTAAAGGCTTGTTTATCGATAGTTATTCTCAATATCACATAACATAACACAAACACAGTTTAAATCTTTAAACTTAAATTTTCATTATTTTTTTATTTTTTTTATTATTATATATTGTAATATTGAAATGTTTTTTTTTATTGTTCTTCATTTGTTATGATAATGAGCAACCTATAAATATATGCATTTATAATGTTTTTTTTATTTATCTTGTTGCATATTAAAATTGATATAATGTATTTTATTTTCTTTTGCTCAAGGTTGCAAGAATATTTTTTATATATGTGATTTATGTATTAATCTCTAATATAAGGGAACACATTTTAAAAATATATGTTGACATATCACAGGGTGTGTGTGCATGTGTAACTGCTTATACAAACACGTCAAAAGAATAGGTTATGCATAATTAGTTTAAATATGGTAAATTTAAAAGCAGGGCTTCACATTTGAATGGAAGTGAAATAAAACACACAAGTTACATATGAAATTTATTTTTATGATATAATAAGTTAGGAAAGTCTTAAGTAAGCATTCAATGAAATATTTTTTTTTAAATGTCATTTTAAGCCAGCTTATTTTAAAATATCCAAAATGACAAACTTGTATATTAAATTTATTTGGTTATGCGTATATAAATTTTTGTATTAATTCTATATTTAATTAATGTAATAATAAGCCATTTATCTAATTAGTAAATTTGATTTTAAAGAAAGAAAGAAGAATAGTATTAATAAAATATAATTATATATCTTAATTGGTTTCCGAGTTATTATTAAAAATATTATGTTTTTCTTGTCTTGATTCTATTGTTTTAAATGATCATCATCATTGCTCGCAGATATTAAGAATCATCAGCTCTTACAAATATTAAGCAAGTGCTGCAAAATGTTAAGTAAGCTAGAATATTGATTTACCTTTAAATATTTAATGATTAGTCTTGATAATAACCAAGTTTTAATAATTATAGGTGTATAATAGAAAGCTAAAATTATGTTGTGCCCATGAGTTTTGATCATCCTCATCAAAGATGGATATCATATTGATTAAAACACCGTTTAAACATAGTACTGTACATGAGTTATGATCACCATAATCATTAAATAAATTATAAGCATTAAATCTAATGTTTAACATAATTAATATATTTAGTAAATAGGGGTGTATAGAAAGTTGAATATCACGTGGAGAGAGGTGTGATGATCAGTCATCATCACTAGTATTATTGAATCCTAGTTTTAACTATAAAAGTATTTTAGTAAATAACCATAAACTTATATAAATGCTAGTGAATGTAATATTTAAATCCCATTTTGACAAAGGATGATTTTAAAAAGTGCCTATGAGTTTATAAAGATAAATTTATTGTTGTGAGTTCATTATAAAGCTATGGCTGATATCATCATCATCATTATCATCTTTATATTATGATAAATAATTAAGTTAAGTAACTAGTTTCATGGCCATCCACTTAAGTAATGGTCTTCACTATGTTTATTTGGAAGCCATTAATAAGAGTATTTTTTTTCATCTGTTCATCAATATACGTAAAATGAGCTAGTAATATCTATAAGAGTCTTTGATCTATATAAATTTTGGTGATATAGGGATCTTGTAATTTTATTGACATAGATAAAATATAAGAATGTCATTTTTTTGTTCATTAGTCATCCAAGTCATGTGTAATAAAAATGTACCGAATGAGTTTGAACTCAGTACACTCTAAACAGATATTTATCTAGATTTAAAACAATCTAGTGGCGCTCGTGGGAAAACACATGTACTTAGCTAAACTGAATAAAGAGTGATTTAATCCCTTTCCAACTTCATCATATTAACTTTATATGATATTTTTTTATAAGTTGTTATAAACAGCACCAGTGTGTGCGTGTGACCATGAATGGTCGTATATACATGGAAAGAGGAATGAGAAGGATTCTCGGTTAAAAGAACCTATTATTGGAGTTAAGCATAAGGCACTCCAGGGATCTCACAGTGGGTAATTTTATTCAGTTGCTATATTTAATATTATTTTATTTGATGACAATGGCCAGTATGTTTTATTGTTCAAATGACTTCCCCAATATCTAAATATTTTAAATCTTTAATGATGATAGTTTTAATTTTCATTGTTGTTATTTTATATGGAGAAATGAGATAATTTATTTATTTCATTATTAGCTTGACAGAATTAATGTTTAGGATAGTTGCAATCGGGCTATAATGTTATATTTAATTAATTAAAAATAGACACCCAAATAGAGCATGATATGCATATGTTCTTATTTATATGTTAGCGTCATCCTTATTTAATTATAAATTGTATTTTAGCTAACACAGTGAATTCATTTCTCATTTAATTTACTTGGTTACAAATGATGAACCGCTAGAGCATATCATATATCCTGTTTAGTGTTTAATTATTGATTTATAGCAACTATCATTTTATCACTCATCTATATATTTGTAATCGGTTACAATATAGCAGCTTTTTTTCATCATTACATTAATTTGTATGCTGTTACAAAGTTTTCTTACTGTTACAAATAACAGATTATAAACGTATCTTAATAATATCTTAATAATTAATCATTTCTATCTATTATATTTATTTTCCGTTACAATATATATATATTAGTAATAAAAATCATGTCATACATCCCGTGTCTTAGTTTAATAAGCTTGTACTACAAATGTAATATAATGAGTGTGCTAATAACAAGTTTTTCCAAATATCCCTATCCCCAAACCGGTTTCAAGCTGTTTTTACCATTAGTGAGGCACTAGGATATTCAGACCTTAAATCTAAAAATACCAGCACAAGCCCAGTATTTATCTAATAGTTAACTATTAAATAGAAAATTGAAATTTTCAGAAATCTTTGTCTTCAAATCCAACTATCTAACATAAATAGCCATATGGACTGAACTAAGTTCAGATACACCATATATTGATAGCTTTAGCAGTATAACATCAGCAAAGCCTCAAGAGCAAAACTAAAATAGTAAGAAAAATCAAATCATACTTAATGTGATTTAATTTAATAAGCTTGTACTACAAATGTAATATAATGAACATGCTAATAGCTCTTAAGAAGCTTTTCAGAATATCCCTATTCCCAAACCAGTTTCAAGCTGTTATGGCCATCTCATTTGAAGTCATTAAGTTATACTCTTGCTGCTTTTGTGAAAGGCCAGTAAATATTTGTTGTCCCAGAAAGTCTTTTCTAGTGCATACCACACTTTGATACAGTGAATAAATGTTTTATCAGGTCTTAGTTATTAGACATTGATATCTAACATAAAAACAATGCAAAAGCTGAAAACCACATAGTTAAATATGAAAAGAATGAATGTTGGAGGTATGAATAAAGATTGAAAGCAGGCAAAAGAAGAAACAATTATCATAGGCATATTTAAATAAATCAAGATGCTGAAATTAACTAACCTGGTCATACTTTTACAAAAGTCATAATAACTAGTCATTCTTAAGTTTCTCAAAAGATTTAAGATATTTAATAAGGGACATGGATGGTTAAGAAAGTTTATTAAAGAAATGAGAGATAGAAAATCTTTAGAATAAAAGTATTGGTAAAAAAGAGACAATCCAAAATGTTTGAAAATGCTAATTAAAGTCAGTTAGGTTATACAGAAATAGTTTATTTTCTGTGATCACTGTTTGTTTTATTAAAAGTGCAAATCCAAGTCTTCAATCCCTCATGATCTGTAATTATTAGAAGTTATATTTATTTCCATGTTTTTGATTATTTATACTAGGTTTCTCAAAGATCCATAAAGACAATGGTAAGTCTCTATTTGACTGATCACTTATCTAATTGCTGAATATCTAGTTCTTCCAATTCATAATTGGTTACAATCCATTTGCTTTTCTTCATGTCACGTTAATATTGATGACATTAAATTCTATTTGTTAATCTCAAGTTTATGATTAACATTCACTTAGACACATTTTATGTATTTATTATGTTCATAATGTGATGTTATCTATATCATTGATTATAAAATTTATTTTAGTTTTGTTAAATTAAAATTTTATTTAAAGAATGCATAATACTGGGAGAAAATGTTATTTCCAGTGAATTAATTGACAAGAAGTAGAAACCTTTGCTCATCAATAACAATAAGTTGTCATATACTTGCAATAAACTATTCATATAAATATATATTTTAGCGCATTGCCTTAAACAAGACAAATGCCAACAACTGGTATGATTATGGCAAATTTTGTTTATTATGTAAAGACTTCAGTAAAGTAAGTATTATTTATAGTAATAATAATGATAATTATAAAAATTTTACTAAATATTTAATGTTTTTTATATGACATATGTTAAAGCACTTGATTTTATTTATACAACCCATTTATATATACTGTAATGGATAATCAAGTGTGGAGGAAGGTGCTATTTGGTACTTGTAAATTTACCAAGATGCTAAAAGATAAAGGATATCCAATAAATTGGCTTCCTTTTTTTAAAATGCTAATTTGTAACACTGAATCAAAGACTCTTAATCTAAATTAAAACTAGATACACAATACCAACAATCAATTATTCACCAAACGATAATGATATAAATCTTAGCTTAACCTTAAAAAAAATCAATAAAAAACAACTTACATATGAATAATGTTTGTTACTACACTACTGCATTTGAACATTAATATTTCTAATAAATCTCAGATTTATACAGATTTCTAACATTGTGTATGCTAATATATATATATATTAATTACATACGTGTGGATAGCATAATATCACTGTCAACAAATAATACTTTAATTTATATATTATTTTTCAGGGCTTTTAATATTATAAAGACTCTTATGGATTTGTGTAATAAAGTTTCTTAGGATATGACTGAATACAAATGGCATTTTGTAATTGCATCCAGTGCATATCTCTTAGCATGTCAACAAAGCTGTGAAAGGAGTGTGAATGAGGTCTCACGAAAGGTTTTAACATAAATAATATTCACTTAATTTATTTAAAAGTACCGAAAATTAGATGATTAAATTATACTTATGAGATCACATTATTGGATTAAAGTGATGATGTTGATAAATGCAATATCCAGTACTAGTCGGATATATATATGATCGAGGTTCGAGTGAGATTTATCGCACTCAACAGCGACAAGTAATTATATAATTAAACACACGAACACGGTAGTGGAGTTAATAGGTTTATATGCATAAATACATATACAAGGATTAATATATAATACAATTATTACAAAGGTAAACTGACTAACACATTATTATACAACTCTAGTCTTAAAAGCCCGCAGGCTTACAATAAACAATATTAAAGTCTATACGACCTGTAATGGTCCCTAGGTTTACCATAGTACGTTCGGAGGTAGACCTCTCCGTGAGACGAGCTGAAAGTGAAGTAGTGTCTGTGCACTCAGGAAAACGCATCCATCCCTCAACTTCACCTAGCAAGTCTGACCTTGTTTGTTCCCGCCATACCGGATGTAACACTCTCTATTTCCATTGGTCATTCCATGACACGAGGTACCAAGTGGTCAGTCTGGTTATACAAAGTGGTCAGTCTGATTATCTCTGACCAACCTTAATCGTTTCTGTGATGCTTTTAGCATACACGCACATACTTGAATATTTGTCATAGTTACATTATTATTGCGTGTATCTGTTAATAAGCATACACACACATACTTGTATTCATTTATAATAGTTACATTATTATTGCGTGTATATGTGAATACACACACACATAGCACGCCTCCCCCAAGTTCAGCGACGTACTTTTCTAAAAAAAAAAGATTTTTTTTTTCATTTCTTCTTCTCTGAACTTAACACATAATCGTGCAGGCGGAGGGGAATTTTTGTTCTCCTCTTTGCACTTGGGGGTGATTTAGTTTCACCATCTGTGACTATTTCATTTTCTTCACTATTTTGATTTTCTTCGTCAGCAGTAATGATTTCTGTTTCACTTTTAGTTTCATAGTGAGTATCATTTTCTTTGTCATCATTACTTTTAAACAATTGCGGAATGCATTCTGTTATTGCACTCTTGCGCAATTGGTTAATGTGCTTACGTAATATTTTGCCATCTGCCATACGGACAGCAACCACTTGTTTACTTAAATGGCGTACAATGTATGCTTGAGTCCACGATTTATTTAAATTATTTTTCACCCAGACTCGTTCATCAGGTGAAAATTTGTTGTTTACTGTAATCGGCATTTGATGCTCTTTTGATGGCATTATTGCTGAGAGTTTTGTGCGTAACTTCCGGCCTAAATATTTTTCTGCAGGTGATCTGCCCGTTTTAGCTGTGGGTGTGGAATGCTGATATAGCAACACCATGAAAACTGCCTCTTGGAGTCTTCCTTTTCCCAATTTATTCATGGATGACTTTAAGCTTTGTACCGCTTTCTCGGCCAGTCCATTTAATTGGGGGTGGTAGGGGGGTAAGGATGTGTTTAATCCCCTATTCCTGCATAAATTCGGCAAATTTTTCAGATGTGAAACCAGTTCCATTATCGGATACGAGGGTTTCTGGTAGACCGTGGTATGAAAAAATTTCCATGAGCTTGTCCAGCGTCTCATCCGAACTTATGTTTTCACTGTTTTATATTTTGACCATCCTGAGTAGGCATCGACCACTACCAGAAATAATTGTCCATGGATTGGACCGCAGTGGTCAATGTGAATTCTCTGCCAAGGTTTCTCTGCTTCTTTCCATGCTTTATATTTCGCTGGGGGTGCTTTTGCACATGACTGATAGCTAGAACATTTTTTTATGAATGTTTCTATATCAGTGCTGATTCTCGGCCACCATACATAACTACGGGCTAATGCTTTTGCCCTGACAATGCCTGGATGACCTTCATGTAATAAATTTAGCATGTGCGATCTGCCTATTTATGAATGTTTCTATATCAGTGCTGATTCTCGGCCACCATACATAACTACGGGCTAATGCTTTTGCCCTGACAATGCCTGGATGACCTTCATGTAATAAATTTAGCATGTGCGATCTGCCTATTTTTGGTATTAGGACCTGATTGCCTTTAAGAATGCAACCTTTACATATTGATAGTTTTTCGCGAGCTTTCCATAGCTCTATGTGCAAAAACAGAGGACGTTGTGCTGGCCAGCCTCTTCTAATTTTCTCCATCAGCCATTTGTAGCCAGCGTCTTCATTGGTCCATGCTGCTACTTTTTGGCTATTAAGAGTCTGGCTTTGAAGTGCGTCAATGTAATTGATTTCTATTTCGCTTGTAGTGTTCTCTGAGTTGTCAGGCATTTGGGATAACGCGTCGGCGTGACCAATAGTCTTTCCCTTTTTATATTCCAGACTGAAATCATACCCAGAGAGTATGTTAATCCATCTCAACATGCGTGGGCTGAGGTGTTCCGGAATTTGTTTGATGCCTAAAATTCCCAGAGTGGTTTGTGGTCTGTCATGATTTTGAAATAACGACCGTATAAATACTGGTGGAATTTACGAATTCCAAATACTATGGCTAGCGCTTCTTTGTCCAGCTGACTATAATTTTTTTCAGCTTTGGACAAAGTGTGTGACGCGTATGCTATAGGACGTTCCCCAGATTGAGCTGGGTGACATATTACTGCCCCCACTCCATATTCTGATGCATCAGTCGTTAGTGTTATCTCAAGATCGCTATTATAGTGTACCAGTAATTTGTTTGATACGAGTAAAGCTTTAGTATTTTGAAAAGTCCTTTCTTGTGTTGCTTCCCACTTCCATTTCTGATTCTTTTTCAGTAGCTCATATAATGGTTTGGCTATGTGAGCTTTGCCCTCTAGGAAGTACTCAAAATAGTTTACCAAACCCAAAAAAGCCTGCAATTGTTTTACGTTACTAGGCCTTCTAGCTTCTGACACTGCTTTGACCTTTTCGGGAGATGGCCTTGTCCCAGAGCTAGAGACTATGTGCCCTAAAAACTTTAATTCAGTGGCCTTCCATATGCATTTTTGCGTATTTAATTTCGCTCCGAATTCTTCTAGCCTTTGACAGACAGTAGTTAGACGACTATGCAATTCATTTTCTGATCTTGCCGTAATTAATATGTCGTCAAAATAAGGGATAACGCCCTGGCATCCAGTTAGCAGGGTTTCAATTTTTGCTTGGAATATACTGGGAGTGGACACTATGCCAAATGGGAGGCGTTTGCATTTAAATAGACCCACATGAGTAGTCAGTGTTAGAATTTCGGCAGCCTTATTTGTTACTGGAATTTGATGGAAGGCCACATCTAAATCTAATTTAGCAAAATATTTTGATTTTTGCAGTGATGCTAGTATTTCTCTGGAGTTTGGGACAGGATAGGCATGTTTATTTAGAGATTTGTTGACAGTTATGCGATAATCGCCGCACAAGCATATCTGTCCGTTAGGTTTGGTGATCACGACCAGCGGAGTCGCCCACTCTGTCTCCTCTGTCAGTTCTAGAACGCCGTTCTTCATTAGCTCATTTATTTCTTTCGCTACTTTTTCTTTTTGTGCGAAAGGGACCTTTCGAGGTCTGCAAATTATTGGCACAGCCTCTGGTGACATTTCCAGTGACACAGGTTTAGTTTTAATCATTCCTGGTTTGCCATTAAATAGTTTAGGGAAACGATCTTTTATGTCTTTTTCACTGTCAATTTTTTTGACCAATGAGATTTCAATTCTGAGTTCTGTAAACCAGTCACGACCAATGAGAGGGTTTATGGGGGCATGTACAATATATAGCGGCAAGATTGAAATGTTGCCTTTATTACTAGTAATTTGAGCTTGGACTACACCCTTAATTTTTATTTCTTTACCATTTACATCCAATGCTCTAAGCTTAGTATTTCTAAGCCTAGGGGGGCTCTCTTATTTCCACCCTGATCGAATTCCAGTCGGCTACGGATATTAAAGAAATGCCGCTACCGCTGTCTATTTCCATTGACAGGGGTTTTCTGTAAACTTTCACAGTAGTCATAAATTTCTGTGCTTGATTTATAACGTTATTTATAACAATATTACATTTAGTTTTATTAATACTTTGTATTTTATTTCCGTTAACTTGGTCAACTGTTCTATTTTCACACATTCTCGCCATGTGACCTATTTTTTACACAGTCTACATCGATCGTGTTTGAAATAGCAATCTTTAGATATGTGACCTAGTTTTCCGCAACAATAGCACTTTATTCGACTTTTATTTGTCTGTTTTATAATTTTGTTATCGGAAGACCCTTTGTTGAGTTTTTCAACACCAAATATTTCTGTTTGATCACTTTCAACACCTTTTTTCACAGCAAATTCTTTTGCTTGCTCTACTACTATTTCGTGAGCGATACTGCGTTTGATAGCTTCACGATAATTTATGTCTTCATCAGCCAGTAACTGCTGCCTCAAACTGTTGCTATTCATTCCACATAGGAATTGTTCCAGTAGCGCTTCTTCTAAATATGAATTATAACAGCAGTTTTTTGCGAGTTCGCGTAGGGCTGAGTCGTAATCCTGCGAATTTTCGTTTCTGCCTTGATGGCAATTTCGAAAATGAAGTCTGGTGATGTGCCTAGACGGGCGAGGATTAAAATAATTTGACAAACGATGTTTTAACTCATTGTAGGTTAATTTTTCAGGAGTGTTGGGTTCTGCTAATCTGTTAGCTATTTGTATGACCCCTTTTCCTGCAAAACATAATAATGTCGCTGTTTTATATGCATCTTCCTCTACTCTGTTAATAAAACAGTAATTTTCAATCTGTTGAATGTACAGGGGCCACTCATTTGCCTCTCTGATGTCTAACTCGGATATTGTCGATTGCATTTTAAGCAATTTATATAACTAACTCGTTTAATACCATAGGTTCGTTCGCTACTTCAATAATTCTGCCTGACTTATTTGGTTGTCAGCAGACTGCTAGGGTTCAAATTGAACTGTTACGACTGCGCCAGTGCCATATCCAGTACTAGTCGGATATATATATGGTCGAGGTTCAAGTGAGATTTATCACACTCAACAGCGACAAGTAATTATATAATTAAACACACGAACACAGTAGTGGAGTTAATAGGTTTATATACATAAATACATATACAAGGATTAATATATAATACAATTATTACAAAGGTAAACTGACTAACACATTATTATACAACTCTAGTCTTAAAGGCCCGCAGGCTTACAATAAACAATATTAAAGTCTATACGACCTGTAATGGTCCCTAGGTCTACCTTAGTACGTTCGGAGGTAGACATCTCCGCGAGACGAGCTGAAAGTGAAGTAGTGTCTGTGCACTCAGGAAAACGCATCCATCCCTCAACTTCACCTAGCAAGTCTGACCTTGTTTGTTCCCGCCATACCGGATGTAACACTCTCTATTTCCATTGGTCATTCCATGACATGAGGTACCAAGTGGTCAGTCTGGTTATACAAAGTGGTCAGTCTGATTATCTCTGACCAACCTTAATCGTTTCTGTGATGCTTTTAGCATACACGCACATACTTGAATATTTGTCATAGTTACATTATTATTGCGTGTATCTGTTAATAAGCATACACACACATACTTGTATTCATTTATAATAGTTACATTATTATTGCGTGTATATGTGAATACACACACACATAGCAATAAATAAATGCAAAGTAACTATTTTAAAACAATTAAATAATTTAAACAAAATAAAAGTGCATAAATACAAAATAAATAAGCATAATATAACTATATTAATATCTCTAATAACGTTCTCTAAATAAAAGAGTTTTCTTATAAGTGCTGTTATAAAAAGAAAAGATCGCAAATGGATGCAATGATATATCACTCTATGTGTTGCTCATACAAATACAAAATTAATAAAAAAGGTTGCTCATAAATAGGATTTTAAATATATTATTAGCTTAAAAATCTAAAATAAATAGATTTCTGTACGTCTTATAGATCCCAATATTTTCCCATTAACATTGTATTAAAATGATATCGTTTATTTTATCGTCTCATCTACAAAAACATTTACTTCTTTTTAAATAAGAATAATATCAACATGGCCCATTTATGCAGCATTAAAGTCCTAATCGTTCATTCTATTTGACCTATAGCCATGGAATAACTTACTATTTCAATATTATTACTATTTGTCTAAAAAAAAAAAAAACACATATAAATGAATTCTACTTACTTTTTTTTACAATTCAGCAAACTAATTAAAATAATGAATAACTCTATTAACATATAAAATCATCCAAAGTATTGCAAACTATCCTTTTGTTAAATATGCAGATAATGTAAATTATTCTTTTAGCCTTCAATTTATTTATTTTTTTAAACAAATTGAAAAGTTTATATTTATATCATGTCTACATCAATATTCTCATAAATAGGATAAAAATATTTTTTTTAAATAATCATAATCTATGGTCACATTTCAAAAATATATTCAAAATTTCCATTTTTCAAAATTACAGCATGTTTAGATAATCATTTTAAGTGAATATGCAATTAACAATAATTACTGAGATGATGCACCCAAAATCATCATCCTGCCATGTGTCTGGAAGCCAGTTTATAATGGTTAATCAAGTGTAAAGGAAGATGCTATATGATGCCTGTAAATAAATCAGGATGCTAAAAGGTGAAGGGTTTCTAATAAACAGGCTTCCTTTCAAAATGTTAATTTGTACACTGAATCAAAGACAATCTAAACTAGAACTAGAGATGCAATACCATTCCTCAGTTATTCACTAACTGGTGATGACATAAATCTTAGTTTAATTTTTTTTTTAAAAAAATCAATAAGCAAAACAACTTTCACATGAATAATGTCTGTAACTAGACTATTGTATTTGAACATTATTTCCAGTAAATTTCAGGGTTTATTCAGCATTTTTAATATTGTATATGCTAATAAATATATATTACATAAAACAGATACTTACATGCACATTAAAATATATGTAGGTGAAGTTTATTTGCAAGTGATTTTAAGCCGGATATTAATCACTGAATTTATATTATGTTGTGATCAATTTCTTTATTTTAATAAAGGACATTCAACAATAAAATGTTTCCTCTGTGTAAAGTAGGATTGGTAACTTAGTTTTGTTACTGAATCTTTTTACTAAATTTTAAATTTAACCATGATTTTACAATTTCAATACACATTTTTAGACTTATTTTAACCTATGTTTGCCATTTTCAATACTCCCTAGCAACACTACACTCATGTATATAATATAACTTGAAAATTAACAATTATTATTATTAAAAAATTTAAGTTGATTATTTTAAATTATTGGACCAATGGAGTTACTATGATAATATAAAATGAGAGAAGAGAAATAAAACATGCTTTCAATAGGTTGTCCATAAAAAGTATTTCTACAGAGAAGCATGGAAGCCAGTCATGTAACAGGCAATGAAGATTTATATTATATATCCTGTATGTATCTCCTCATAATTTTGCTAGCAATCTCTTTGCAACTTCTATGACTCTTTCCACAGTTTATCCTCTTCCTGTCTATTCCTTTCCTCCATCTCTAACTTATTTTGTGTGATCCTTTCCTTCATTTTTCTTCTTCTAGACTGAGTCATCCTGCATTTATAGAAGGCACTGGCACTTTTCTGGATGGCTGCTTATCCACATTCCATGGCAGCAGTTGGTAGTTGAATTTTCCCATTCTTTCAGCAATGATGACTGCTGTGGATGCATGCAGGGTGGGCTAGAGATCACCATTCTTCCATAGCACATTTATATATACGTGAGTGTAAGCTGTAATGTATAATAGATTTTTCAGGTTACAGCACAATTATATGTATATTTTTAAATCTTTAATTTGTTATAAGTTTACGTGTATCAATTTAATGCATTATTTGGCTAAGAATTGCATATATATATATATATATAATTCACGAGTGACCAGCATACATATATAACGAATGTTTATGCAACAATTTATAACTTTTTAAATTTTAAAACAATTCCCATTAAAAGAAATCATGCCACACACACCTGTTTAAAATTGTGTGTAGGTTAAATGTTAATTTTAAAAACAACAAATTTTAATGTATACCTTAGTGAAGGTAAACAATCATGCAGCATTATTTTCTATTCACTTGGGGATTGCCTTTGCTTTACTAAGATAAAAGTGTCTAAGAAATCGAACAAGTCATGCGTCATTAGCCGAGAGGTCATCGCCGCTGCCTTGCAAGCAAGTAGTTGGTTGCAGACAGTTGTGGGTTCGCCTCCCGGACGATGCTATGACATATAAAAAAAAAGAAACTAACAACAAAAACATTTATAATTGTAAATAAGAGTTATAAACAAGCTAATGGGTTTAATGCTGCAAACCTGTCTTGTAGGCAAATGTAGTTGAGGGGTAAATACAAAGATAATCAAGTTCAATGGTGATAAACATAAGTAACCAAATAGTGTGTCTTATTAGTTTATTCTCAGGGTAATAAAAATATTGATCAATAAATTATGGGTTGTTATTAATTACTATTTCATTTCTTTAACTTAGTATTACTAGGGACCTTACTGTATCCAAGTTAAATGATATGTGACATAAGATTATGGTTATATGCATAAGTGTAAACATGATTAGGAATAAAGAATTGCGGGATTGCATCTGTTATGTGCAGCTCACTGGCTATCATAAGAAGTTGGATCGACTTTGGTGATCTGGATGTATGATTCATGAAAATGGAGATGGATGACCCAGGCTGCAGGGGTGCTCCTGATACTAACTGTGTGCACATTCTAAGAGAAAGGTATATGTGCAATATAGACTAGGATTTGGGGACTGGAATCTTTTGTCCTCTACCTAGTCTAATGATATTATTTATATATTTGAATTATTTGACAAAGACTCACTGGCACACACACACACACATATATATATATAATATAGCAGGCATTGGATGCTCTGCACAAATAAATAACTAGTGAATCATATTATAAGGTAATGGAAATATTTGGGAAGCCCCTGATAATGCACATCTTTTATGTAGTAACACAATAAAGGGTATAATAAAATATATCATTAAACTAAGTTCTGCTCATGCTAAATTAAGTACAAAATATTTATATAATAAAATTGCTCTATACTCGCTCCCTGGTGTCCCTTGAGATACTATGAAGCAAGGTGGTGGTTATATTTTATTAAACTAATCCCTCCATCGTCCAATTCTCATAAGTAAAAATAAGATTAGATAAAAATAAAACTTAAATATTTTAGCCCAGTAAACTTTACATTATTAATATAAAAAAATATTAAAATTAAAGACTAGTCATTTACATAGATTTTGCAAGTTACAGTTAATAAAGATTAAACATATTTTATATTTAGAATGCTAATAATTTATAAGATTTTACTGGTAGCTTCATGAAGTTGATTAAGAACTTGAATTTAGAGAAAGTTCATTTTTGATAGAGACTGTAGTTTGATGGTTTTATTGATAATTTTCTTTCATCATAGCAATGAGTTATTGGTAAGGCAAGTAACTAAGTCTTGAGGTATTAGAATTTTAGAGGACTGGAACACTGGATATCTTCGCATTATGCTAGAGCTCATCCTGGAATGTCGCTTTTCTCTCTGACGACACCGAAGAAGCTGACGTTGAGCTAATTTCCCATTCTACTATGTAACTTTATTTGCACTTCTGTTAAAAAATTTTAAAAGAGAAGACTGGAAGCCCTTAGCAATACATTTTGAATAGTTTATATATTCTTTTAAAGTGCCTTGGGGATTTTTTAACTATCATGAGATGATTAATAGACTTTCACATTATCCATTTAGCTAATTGATCTTCCATTAGTTTGTTCCTTAATTGTTTTAACTTCTGATTCTTTCCTGTGTTTGTTTCTTGTCTCTTTTGTCTTTATTTTAACATTTAACATCTTTTGGATGCATTTTCACCATTAAGGTATTGAACCGTAACTATTTTGCTGATTTTTGCAACTGATTTTGAATAAGGCACCAATTTTTTCTTACTTAATGAATTACTTCCATTAACCAACCTTTTCCTTTTGTTTTCTTATATTACTTTAAATAATTATTTATTTAACTTGAAATTTTACTTTTTACTTTTTTTAGGTTTATTTTAAGTCATTTCTACCTTAATATATTATACAATTGCATACACACATGTTAATTAGTTATATGTGTGAGTCCTAGAGAAAAGTTAGAATTTAAGGGTAAGATGGTAGAAATTTAATAAAATGAAACAAGCGTATATGCACCGCTTTAATATATATATATATATTGTAATGGTATATGCAATATGATGTGACATGGTACATGTGGGTACATGTTGGCTCAAGTTCTATGAATGAAAGATTTAATTCATGAGATTTATGTGTATTGTTTTAACACATAGGAAAGCCAATACTTGTGTGTTATATAAATTCAGATTTATTTTGTTGAGCACCTTGGTATTACTTTCTCTTTTGGAAGGATCATACATAGATTTAATCTTTTATTTCTGGCTGATTCAATGATCATCCAAAGAGACAATGAGAGTGTGATGACATTAAGATTAACTGTTAATCACAAGATGTCATGTTTACGTTAAACGAAATGTTTTACACAAGTATTCCAAACATTATCTGATTAATAATTTTAATGAAGGAAGGAAAACAGTGATTTAACTATATATATATATACCTTATTTATTAAAACTAAATACACAAATTAATGAACAAAGAAGCAATTCAAATGTAATCACACTATTATTTACTTTATATTAAAATAATCAGTAACATTTTAATTATCTATTGTAATAACTTATAAACTCCTTTTTTTTTATCATAAAGTAGAAGTCTTCTTCTTTGTTTAGATGTATTTTAACTTAATTATTTATTAATAAGCTGTTGGTAAAGATCTGTACAGTTTTAGTTATAAACTTATCTATGGTTGATAGTAATTAAGGATAATCCATAAGTATAAATTTAGTTAACTTTCATCTAAGAACCTATTATTGATAAAGAAATTTTATCTTCAAATTATACACATAAATCATTAAATACATTTATCACATTTACTTGCATTAAGTGTATGCATGACACAATTTTACATTTGTTATTTTTATCTTTCATTCCTTATAATATTGGATACAATCTTAAGAATAACCAAATATTTCAATATCTCAGTTTGTAAGATATAAATATTTCCCTTTGTTTTAAAAAAATATCTGCTATAAAAATTCTTTATTGCAGAGAAATAATTCTTCTTCCTCATGTACACAATGTCAACATATGTCTATCTCTATAAAATTGTATTTCATTCTTTATTATCTCTAAGAAAATACAATATCAATAACAATGGAATTTATCATATAGACACATGGTGACTACAAAGTTCGAATATGTATGTATAAACTCTTTTGGCATTTTTCTCTTAACTCCAAAATATTATAAATTTTAACACATTTATTCAGCCAATAATCTATACACTGTGCAAGCGTATGCTGACCTGGCAAGTCCTCTTGGCACCAATAAAATATTTTACCCACTTAAAAAAAAATCATATAAATAAATAAAAATATTTATATATGTGTTAGAGGTACTAATCTTTCATTTGCACAAGTATAACAATAGCACATCATTATCAACAATAAGGAAACAAAATAAAATGTGTAATTCTCCTTATTTGTGGCAGTGCACATTGTTTCAAATAAGTATAAATATTAGTGAGGAGTTTTATTATGGCACTAACAATACTACACCACCTAAAATACTCAATATCATAAACAAGTGTAAATTCATTCATCCAGATATAAATCAACAAATACATACATATGTATTGCAACATTTAATTATATTTATTTACAGTATTTGTTGAAGTATAATGTTTCATTATATATAACAACTACCCTTTAAGCTCGTATAAAAGGCATATTATTATTGACTAATACGATTACCTTAAGGTGATTTAAATAATATTTTAAACAATTTCCTTTGTCTATCTAATGAAGCATTTTAATATATGTCTAACAGTAATAATAATAATAATAATAATTTTTATTTTAATAAAGAATGAATAATAATTTTTTGTGTATTATTAAAAATAATAATTGACAAAAAATGCATGTTAGAAATGTGACACTTGTAAAGCAAATTAAAGTAATATAAATTTGCATATGTTCTAAAAAGATGGTGTGCTCTGGTCGAATTGAAAAAACAGGTTCAATCATATCCTAAAAATCATTTGTATTTTTCCAATATCTGTAATTTCATGTTTGAAAGTGTAAAAATAATAAATAGTAGTTTAAATATATTATAAATTTACATTTTTGTAATATTGTTATATATGTTAGAAGTTTTTTTTTTTTTTTTAAATTTTTATTTTGATTTAGTAAATAATTTGTGATATTTTTTGCAGGCTGAAGAATGTTTTAGAACTGCAATAAGCTTTGAACAAGCTCATTTTGAGGCGTAAGTTAAAAATAATTGCTTATGTATAGTAAAATTTTTAATGTTAAAATACTATAGCATACTTTCAGCTTATTATTAACATGTGGATTATCTTTAGCTGTGATTTCGTATATTTTTGAAGAATGCTGTTTGATGATAAGTAAAATTATTGTATATTTGAAAGAAAATGTCTTTTTGTATGTTTCTCATTCTTAGTGTAAAAGAAAAAAAAAAACTTTATTAATGTAGAACTATTTTGTAAATACTTAAATGTTTTAAGAATGTTGATGGTAAAGATTAGACATCAGATTTATTCTTTATATTCCTTTTATATTATATTCTTAGCTCTTGAATATATTTATAACATAATTCTGCAATATGATATATATAAAAGACATATTTTGGGGTTCATTCGTGTAAAATTTTAATTAGATATTCAAATGTTTTGACTTGATCACACAAATCATCAACTGGGAAATGAATACTATATAAATGTAGGAGTGACTGTAAATGGTGTTCACAACTAGAAAAAAACATGTATATAAAATTGAACAAATTGAAAAATAAATAAAGAACAACTAAAAAATTTAGAAACGTCAGAGTAATTTGTTTTTCAAATTTTTTTTTCCAAATATGAGGAAGTTTACATGCATCATTGTGTTTGTTGATATAATTTGGTCTTTTTAATATCTCAAAAGCTTCTCTGATCTTACATTGGTGTAAGGTTTTACATCTGGATAGGATCCTGGTCTTAGCAAAATCAAAATTGTGACCTGGATCCATAGCATGGATTGAGAGTGCTGATGAGGATGAATGTTGTTTCACTGCATTATGATGTTCATCTCTTCTAATACTGATGTGATGATTGTTCATGCCCACATAAGAAGACTTACAAATGTCACAAAAAATGTCATAAACTCTTTGAGCCTCAAGAGGATTGAATCTTTAGGCTTGATTAAAAAATTATTAATTTTTTGATGAGGAGCATAAGTTGTCTTTATGTTGTAGTATTTTAGAATACATCCGATACTGGTGATGGTCCTTTTATATAAAAAATACAAACCCTAATTGTTATTTTTTCTTTTTGGTATTTTTAGCTTGAAATAAGGTTCGATTTATAACGTTTTTATTATAACCACTTTCTAACAATAATTTTTTAACCAAGCCTAAAAATTCAATCTGTCTTGAGGCTCAAGGGATTTATGAGATTTCATGTAGCATTGGTAAGTCTTCTTATGGTTGCATGAACAATCATCATATCAGTACTAGAAGGGATGAACATGCTAATGAAGTGAAGCAACATTCATCATCAGCAGCACTCTCAATCCATGCTACAAATTCAGGTCACAATATTGATTTTTGTAAGATCAGAGAAGCTATTGAGATACCAAAGAAAACCAAATTGTATCTACAAATGTGATGACACATGTAAACTTCCTCATATTTGGAAAAACATTTTGAAAAACAAATTACTCTGAAGATTCGAAATTTTTTATTTGTTGTTTATTTTTTTTTTTTCAATTTGTTCAATTTATATACCTGATTTTTTCTAGTTGTGGAACTTTAACAATTATTGTGAACACTGTTTACAGTGCATCTACAATTATCTTTATGAATACTGTTTACATCGCCTCTACAATTATATAGTATTTATTTCCCAGTTGAGAGCTTGTGTGAACAAGTTGAAATGTTGGAATATCTACTTAAAATTTTACAAGGATGAACCTGCAAAATATGCCTTTTGCATCTGTAACTCATGGAAACATTCATATATATATATATATATTGAAGCTATACATATATACACATGGAATATATATATGTTTGCTTCACCATTCACCATGGTTTAACTAAAGACTCTGAGTTCAACCATGATGAATGTAGCCTAAATTTAAAGTAGAAAAAAATTTAAGGAATGTTCTTCTAATTTCAGAAAATAAAATGAAAAGATTTTATTTTAGATAAAGAAATAAAATTTCTAGAACTCATTAGAGAAGAAAGATTAATTAGATAAAAAAAGAAATAATTAATTAAAAAAAAGATTGTAATTAAAAATAAGATAAAGAACAATGGAGATTGGAATGCAAGATGGTCAACAAGTTGTGTAGATAGAGAGAGAACAGTTTAGTTTCTGCATGGCCTTTGCCTGGGTCAGTTCAACCACTAGGACTGAAAAATATCACAAGATATTTTAGTGAAGAAGAAATATAATTAACTTGTGGGAAAAAGCTCTCACAAATAAGAGTATATGAGCTCCCTGCTGTAGAGTTTGGAACCACAACATTCAAAGAAATTTAAAGAATTTTTGGTGCTGTAATGGAAATGGCCGAGTAGATCTTTCTCTCTCTTTCTCGTCAGTTTCCTGTTTTGCTGGAACTGGAATGGCATAATATCAAAATGTAGAGTTGGTGCTAGAATATTTTCCTGCCTGACCAAATGCCTGCTGCCAGTCGTGAACAATGAAGGACTAAAATCAAGATAAGCCATTATTTGTGTAGTGCACTGGAATCTTCATAGGACTATCTAGCTAAAGACATACACATTTCAAAAATTACCAGTAATATAAATCTTTGTATTAGTGTTGGTTTTACTTTAAATATTTTCATTAACAAAACATATATGTACATGTTCATATATATATATGTGTGTGCTTTAATTGATCTTAAAACGTTTTATTAAAGGTTACTATTAAAACCGTTGATTTCTTTTCCGACACCAGAGTTTGATCGCTTTTGTGCGAATCTCTAAAACGGAATAATAAAATATTCTGTCATTTATTTATGTTTTTTTAAAATATATAATGTATTTTACCTCAGCAGAAGCGCAAAGGTCATTCTCGATTAGATTAATGTTTTTGTTTTATTGAAAGGAAATCAATGGATCATTCTTATTTCGGTTTACTTAAAGAAAAAGCAAAATAATTAAAACTAAACTCAGCTTATAGTTCTTTTTTTTAGTTTCTCATTTTTTTTTTGCTTTTTTGATCTGAATTAGAATTGCATGGGTGCATATATGTAGTCATTTTAATTAGAGTGGAGTGATTTTGAAATAACCTGGATATTTTTAAACAGGAGAAAGAGTGTTTTTATAATCAAGAAACATTAAAGAAGTTTCATTGATAAAGGTGGGTAAGTTGGTTAAATAGAGTTCTAGCATCCTTTTAGTAAGCCATTAGTAAAGATATATATTAAACGATTATGTAAAGATCAATAATGTAAGGAGATTTCTTTTTAATCTAAATTTTTACATTATTTTTGTGAGAGCTTTGTAGCATGAGAATTTAGTATTTAATTTCAGGCTTGATTTTTTTTTTTAAACTTTATTTAAACTTTTTTTAAACTTTATTTAAACTTTTCAAATACAAACAACTTGTTAGTAATAACACACAAATAGACAATACAGGTTAGTAATTACACAACGTTTCGAGTAGTATTATTCTCCACTCTTCTTCAGGTGTTGCCGGCCTATATGCACAGTGACAATATTCGCTTAGAAGTTGAACTCGCACCTTTAGATTCTTGTATATTGAATTTAAGGCAAACGCTCTACCAACTGAGCTATTCTGTCAAAGGCAACATATAGTAGAAATTTGATATATTTATACTTGAGGGTTGGTTCAAATCCTCCTGAGTCCTTCAATTTTTTTTTTTTTTTTATACAAGTCTAATTATTTTTATTATTTTTTTATTTTTATTTTTTCCTAAGAGCAAGATTAATTAGAGGCTTCCATACATTGTGTATTGCCACACTGGGTTGACTTATAGGATTATTTACCATTGTCATCCTTGAATTTTCTTCTATGCATTTTTTCCTCTTTATCCAATATCTTTGTATTTTCCCATTTAAGCATGTGGTCATTAGTACATACATGATCTGCTATGGTAGACACATCTGTTTTTTCTCTTTTAACCATTAGTTTGTGTTCCTTCAATCGTTGTTCAACAGGCCGACAGGTCTCACCAATGTATTTTCTTCCACATTCACATGGTATCTCATAGATGCAGTTTTTGTTCTTCAGCATTTCCAGTTTAGGCTTAGTGGAAGTAAGCATTCCTCAAAGTTCAACTTCTAAGCAAATATTGTCACTGTGCATATAGGCCGGCAACACCTGAAGAAGAGTGGAGAATAATACTACTCGAAACATTGTGTAATTACTAACCTGTATTGTCTATTTGTGTGTTATTACTAACAAGTTGTTTGTATTTGAAAAGTTTAAATAAGGATTATTATTCTGTCTTAATCTTTCGTGTGTTACTTGGGGTGTTGGAAATATCTTTATAAATTGTGTCTTATTTCAAATTCTATATTTTGTGGGCTTACCTAACAGACATCTCTGGATAAGATTCCGGAAATCGTTATGTTTAAAACCTATTAGTGACTGGACATAAGCGTTACGTTCTGCTCTGAACTCGGATCATGCTCTGCGGATAAGTTCCTTCTTACCCTACTATGTTTTAGGGTCAGAGCACTATCCAGCTTCATTTCATTCTACATTCCTCATAGAGAGACATATCTCCAAAAAACTGCCTGCCAAGAAAAGGAGAAAAATAATGAATCCCCGAGTAATACATTTAGTTAATATATTTATTTTATTAAGCCTGACTATTTTCTATGCTCAAAGCACTATGCAGAAAGACCTGCTGGTGTAGGTGATGTAAAAAGGAAAGAAAAGAAAGGGAGTTCAAATTTAAGTTGCAGGCTATGTTTTCATCATAGCTAAAAGAACGTCTATTTAACTAGTGATATGTTTGTTGAGATTTTCTTTTTTTTCTACCACCTCTGAGTGATTCCTTTACTCTCTCCCTCACTTCCAAAGATCACTTCATTCTATGTCAAGTAAATGTAACAATTTGTGAAATAAAACTGAGATTTACTGCATACCTGTAGTTATTATTAATCCATTGATGCTCTTGGGTAAATCAAGAAGTCAATGACCGCCTCTTTAGATAGTGATCTTGTGTTTTTCTTTTGTATATAATAAACTTTAATTCTTTTGTGAACAATAAATTTTTATTTTTATTTTTATTACATTCACATACCACTTATTCTTATTTGTAAATTCCTCCTTTGAGTTTTATCTCTCCTTGACAACCAGGCATACATTGAGAAGAAATTCTAATGAAGTTTTGGGGAGTAAATCGCTTAGTGGCAATCTGGAGATGTAGGTGAGGTTCGAACCCCCTCTACCTGCATCTCTAGATTGGGTTAAAGCAGCTCTACTTTTCATACCATTACTATATATATATGGGAGTTGATAGTTGAAAATTCCATGTCAGTGTAATTTATTTAAACACATATTGCCCTAAAGTAAATCACAAGATTGTAGGTTTATCAAATTCAATTGTATCATACACAAGTTTATCAAACACATTAAAATATATCTTTCCTGCAATGTCAAAATATAGAACAATTCATTTTGTAATATTTAATTTTATTTTGTGTAACTGAAAATTAAAAATCACTGTATTTTGTACAAGACTTGTGTTTGATGTCACTATGATTTGATAAAATTTATAATTAAATTTGTCATAAGATGAAAAATCTCAACTTGGTTAAAAATTTTACCATAAATTATGCCTCTTTGCATATGTTTGTAACCAGAATGCTGATGTAATAAAATATAAAAATTATTATATATTGTCTGAAAATCAGAAAATATAACTAAACAATCTAAATTTTTGAGTATTACTTCACACATCTTTATAATAAAGTAAATTATCAAACAATTTAATTATTTCACCAAGTTACTATATTAAATTTGCATTGCAAAAGTTGAGCAGTATATAGTGCAAATTAATTAAATATTTAAAAAGTGAAATATAATATATTTCAAAATACACAAATACAAGATGATTTCATTTGGCTATAAACTATTTAAAATACTTATTTTTGATATTATTAAATAGTAATATAAAGTATTTTAATAAGTTTATCTAGATTTGAAATATATTTCAATGGAATCTATGTACCAATATCGTATCGGTACATATTTATATAATTTTTGGCTTAAAATGATTAAAATAAAATTATCATAAATAATGTGAAGGTTTCAGTTTGAGAGATTGTTGTTTATAAAAATCTAAAGAGTTTTTTATTAAACAAAAATGCAGTTTGCTTTTGTAGTGTAAAATTAAAAGTTTAAAGAGTTTTTTCTATTATTAGTAGTTTGAAATAAAAGTTACAATTGATTAATTGGAAGGGGGTAGAAAGTATAACTTAAAAGGAAAACTAAAATCTTAAATCAAAAATATCTCTTTCTGTTTAAATTATTAAAGAAAAAGAAATCTTTTTTGTTTAAATTATTATTAGAATAATATATAAGTGCGTAAATGATGAGTGGATTTTAAACATAGAAAAATGAGTGCTTGTTGATAAAATAAATAAGTGCATGTTAAATATTAAAAACAATATAGAAAATTAAAATTTAAAACAGAATTTGCAATGGCTACTAATTAAAAATTCACAAAACAAGTTTGCAATGGCTACTGACAACAGGATTAAAACAAGTAACCAAAAGCTTATCTAAGGAATTTCAACAAAAAATATAGCTGGTGGATGCCAAAATGACAACAGGTCATCCTAATAAATAGTCCAGTTTTTTCATTGGACAATCAGTTCGATTCAGTTAACTAAAGAGTTCAGATTGCATTCAGTTCAGTTAATTAATCAGTTCAGATTGCAGTTCAGTCAATCAATCAAGCAATCTATTATGTATCCAGAATCAATCATGCATTGTTAATCATCATTGGAAACATGCAACTTTGCTCCAGACTGAGTCCAATGAAACAGCCAACCTGCCTGTGAAATTAATGCCTGCCTAACAACTTGAAAATCTGCTGTCAATATCTAATTGTCTTAAAGAATAATACCTCAGAACACTAAGCATTAAATCTTCACAAGAAAAACCTCAAATCTAACTGGTTATAAATATTTTCATTTGAAGCAGCAAACAGCAAGAAGTATCCATGTTTTAAAATCCTAGATAACAAATAACATTTTCTTATTTCCATTTCTAGTTAAAGTAGCCATTGCAATAATTTGAACCTCCCAGAGTCAATTAATAATGAACTCAATGGCATGCATAAAGAATTATTGATGTGCATTTTTGTGAAATTATGATATTTTATATTGATTCATGTGTTGATTTAAATGTCTTGTATATTTAATGCTTCATGTTATCTTATATTTTATGAATTAAGAATGTGTGTGGCTATTATAGGTAATTATCATTGTACAATTTAATTAAGTTCCTATATAAAATTGTTAAAATTAGAATAATGTTTAGTTGAATAAATTATCTCTAAATGTAATATTTGTCAGTCAATCATTTTTACCATTAATTAAAGCAATAATGTGTTATTATATTACTTCTGATTGAGCTAGTCATAGGATATTTTGAGCACTGTATTATGGGCCTACTGTCCAAACATGTTAGTTCTAGTAATTAGCTGGTGCCTGAGGTTTACCTCAAAACAAATAAAGTGCTTGGATAGTAGGGGTTTGAATCTAGCAGTCAAGGTGGGCCCCAGTCTGGAAATATGATTGTGTTATGCATTGCATAGCTTGGTCTAATTTTGGATATTATTGATAGCTCTGCTATTAATAGTATTCTCCCCTCTGTTTGAAGGGCTGGTCTGTTCATGTAATAATCATGATATAAAATGTAAAATTATGATAAGTAAGGTTTAAGCTCAGTTAAACCAAGTAAATAGAGTATGCTGGTTCTTCTTATGAATGGATCCAGTATAATATATATATATATATTGTACCTACTAGTGATTGAGCTGAGTTTCAGTATGTAGTTAAATATCAGTCATACATTTTTTCTTTCTTGTTTGATTATGATGGTGGATATTTTAACCTATTGAACTGTGTTGCTATGACAATGATGATATAAAAAATTGTTTATTATTAATTGTATTGTATATGATTGTGAATTGACTTCATTCATTTTAAAATAAATATGTGAATAATAAAGTATATAGTTTGAATAAAATTATTGTTCTTTTGTTATTATATGTATTTTTGTTACTGCATTCACATTAAAAAATTACAAGCAATACAACTAAATGTCTAATATCTCTAATATATTTGTCATTTTATTTGTATAATATTTTATTTGAAAGATATGTGTAAAAAGTTTATTTCCCTTGTAGTATAAAAGAATGTAATCTTAATTGTCTAGTTTGTGTTAGAAAGAAATGCCATTTGTATTATGAAATGTCAATATATGTAATAATTCTAAATATTTTATTTTATTTGTTGTTATTTTTGTATAATAAAATTTTATTTGAGACACACTGATTAGAATCTTATAGCTTTTCATAATATTTTTACTTTCTCTGGAATAACAAAACATTGTCAGATCATGAGATAGTACTATTTTAGAAAAGTCATATTTAAAGACTATGAATCAGGTCATGTGCTTATATTTATCATTATTGTTGCTATATATTGTGATGTATACATGTTGCCATCTATCGTTTCCTTGTAATGTATAAATAACTAAGTAATGAAAACAATTAAAAGTCATGTATTTAATAAAACAAATTTTTATAGTTTTGAATGAATTTGGAATAAGTTAACTATTTATTTATTAAATTTAAAAAATGAAATATTTTACTAAAATTACTATTGAATGATAACAATGCCTTATTAGAGTTAAGAGAAAGAATCACACTATCACAAACCATATCTACAGAAAATGATTTTATTAAGAAAACATATATTTTCTTTTGCTAAAAATTTTGTGTTTATTTTTCCTTACTTTTATAAATATATTTGGAACATATAGCAAGGAAATATGTACTGTGAGTAAGACAACTCAGAGAGGGGGCATGAGCTCCCTTTTCATTTGGTATCTTTATGATTAAAATAAAATTAATATCATAAATGCTATGCTGGCTGCATAGAGCTAAGATAATTGAATTCATCTTGGATTGTGATATCAATAGGGATAATAATTGGATGTCATCTAATGATTCAAATTGCTTATAGATTCCTATGTTTATGTTTTTGCTACCAAAAAGTACCAAAGCAAATATTGTCAAATAATGAAATATCAATTGTAGTCAATACATGCAAAATTGTGGTAACAGAAAACTTTTATTACTTTGTTTAAAGTGTTTATCTTTAACTGTTTTATGACTGTATGCTTTATAATTTAAATGTATATCATATCTATTAATTGCAATCTTAAAAAAAGAATGGAGGTTAATTATAAGATATATATGATATTAGATTGCAGTTGGTAAATTAGAATTATAATCTTTATTTTATCCACTCAGTGAGTTGATGCTTATCTTAATACATTTATATTATTATTAACCTAAATTCCTTGATTTCCCTACTTGCATTAATCATTATAAAATCATTTTATTACACAATGTATTTTAGAATTAACATAATTTGGTGTACATCCCATACTATACTTTATCATCAAATAAGTCATCATTTATTGAATTGCATCTTCTTTTACAATCAATATACTCATTCTCTGGACCATAGGCAACTTACAAATTCATGAGTCCATTGTAAATATAAATTTGAACTGTCATAGAACCATTTGTGAATCAACATATTTATTTGTATATTCTTAATTATATATTTTAGTTGCCTAAGTCCAATATTGATATAACACATTTTAGAGTGCTCAAATATTTAGTGTATAAATGAATAAGACCACTTCGTGCATGATTTTATTTATTATATGTGATTGCCCAAATCTATGAGGCACTTGCAGGCCAGTTAGCACTGTTCAGTTATACTATTTTTATTATATTCATGATTACCCAAATCTTCAAGCTATTCAGTAAACATGACTTACTATATCTTTACATTTTGGCAGTCTTTATTAGTTTTCCTTTACATTTGGCTCACCTAATAAGGAAATATTGCTATTCATGAGACAATGTTGCCTCCTCAGCACTGTTCATAAGTTTTAGAATAGAGTTTTCTTCACACTATATATTTTTTCTTTTTATTTAATATTTGTTCTATTTATTGATATAAATAATATAATTTTAGGTTAAGTAGTGATCTATTTATATACCTAAATATAAGAGAGTTATGTTTATTAAATTTGAATTCATATTCTATAACATTATTGTACTAATTTAAAACATTCATTTTTATCTATTGATTATAAATTAACTTCAGGTATATTGACTTATATTAAGTGTATATTATAATAAGTATTTATTTTATTTTGTTCTCTTAAATTTATATTAATAAATAAGTAGATTTATTTTTGTATATATATATATATATTTGTATTTTATTTAACTACATTTTTATATGAAGTATAAAAAGAAGACAAAGTATAAATATTCTACATTTTTGTGTTATCTAAACATATGTATTTGTATTAATAAATGGTGATGGATGTGGAATCACCTATTTAACTATGAAATTATTGTCAATTGAAAACCTATTGCTTAAAGCTTAATTGATTATATGCATATAGTTTAAATATTTATTTGCCATATATATATATATGATTTTTAATTTATATCAATTTGTTAATAAATTTTGAATTAATTTAAAACAACTTCCTAGGTTGTCATTCAATTTTACAATGCAAATTTATTGGTTAATCATATTTGGATGAGACAATATTCACTAATTGATTATACCAAATATTTTATCAGAAACAGTTATAAAAATAATTTGGAAATCAAAATGACATGATGGGTAAGAAAGTATAATTGCATATAATTTTCTCTGAATTGAATTTAATGCTTATTATCTGACCAGGTACAGATCTTATATAGAAATAAATTAACTGATTTGACATTATTAAATATTTAATAAATAATTGGAAGTTTATTATAATTATTTTATTAGTAAATAAGTAATAAATATACTAAAATAAAAATTATATATGAATTGATTTGATGATTGATAAAGGTGCAAATATGATAATTATTGAAGATGACTAAAGATAGTGGCAATGAAATGTTTGTGTATTTTATTTTAAGTCATTATTGATTAAAAGGAATGTTCTATTAAGTCACTGTGCAGCCATAAAGATTGTAATCTTATTTATCTACAGACCTTGCAATAATAATATATTTGATTCTAAGACAAATTAGAATAATTTGCTTTAATTATATTTAAGGGTTATTAATGTGGATCATAAATTCAGTTTTAATATTAATATTTGATTATAAAAAATCTAACAATTTTTCATATGTTTTGACAATTGTAGTCTAAAATTTTAATAACTTTGCTTTAATAAACTGAAGAGTAATTGGATGAGGTTTGTCAATTATTGAAATAAGCATCAAATAGGAATCTATAATTTATTTTATATATTGTTGTGATTGGATATTAAAAATCTTAAGGTTATTTAATAGGATGATTTTATTTTATAATATTTTAAGTGAATGAAAATAGAAAGATATGTTAGGTTAATTGATTTTGTATTATGATTAAGTATTTAATCTTATTATAATTGATGTAGTTAATAAGAGTATATTGATATTAGTGGAATAGCAGAGTTGAGTTAGCATTAATTTTACTTTTTTAGTTGTAATTAGAAATCAATTATTGAATTATATATATTTTGTTAGATATCATTGATATTATAAACTTGTAGGACATATTATGATTATTTCATTCATCCATGAATTATTTCATTTAAATATAATTAAAATTTGACTTTTGGTTCAAGTTTGTATTATCATAAACAGGGTTTTGATTTATAAGGAATATTAAAGTTTATCTAATTCTTTGTCATTATTTTCATTCTCTTATAAGGCATCTGTATAATAGACATATACTGTTATGTATAAGACAGTGATATTTAGTTTTATTGCTTTATCTTTGGCTTATTGCAAATAATGCTTATACTTTAGGATAACTTGAAGTAATATTTATTTGTTTTCTATCCATTCTAAATGCTATTGAAATGTATGAGGTTATAGCAAAGATTATTATAAGTTTTATTGATTTAAGTGTTAGATTGTTATTTATTCATTGATATTCACTTTAGCTTAATTTATTATTTTCATTCTGTTACAAATGACATTACAATTCGTGGGCATTAATAAATTAGGATTGTTTTTTTTTATTCATATTTTTATTCTGTTACAAATGATAATCCATAATTAGGCTATGACTCAGGATACAATATGACCCATAACTTTATTCTGTTATAAATGGCATTCAACTTCAAGAGTATATTTTTGTTCAGTTGCACATGATGACCAATGATTGGGCTATATTTTTATTTAAATTATATAACATTTTAATTTCCCATTGTCCTTTTAGTTATTCAGTTATAAATGACTCTTAAATCTGTTAGGTATAAAAAGAAGTGCATATCCTCATATTTATTCTGTTACAAATAGTACCACAATTTATAGGCAATATCAAATAGGACAATTCTTTCATGGCCCACATATTTATCCTGTTACAAATCAATCCAAACCAATGGGGCTATAATAGAGGTCAACAGACTTTCATATTTATTTTGTTACAAAAGACACCACAATTGCAGGTATTATCAAACCAGGACCATTCTTTCATAGTCCACATATTTAATCTGTTATAACATAACATCTTTTATTTGTAAGTATATATTCATATTTTTTTTTTAGATTACTTGTAATAAAATGATTAGGAGTTTGTTTCAATTTTGTAATATTCTGTATTGACAATTCTTTTGGATTTTTCATATACTTCTAGATTCTCCACAGTATGTTATTATTCTTTCATTTCTAAGCATATGTATTCTATAAATTGTTTGTTTGAAATAAAATGATTATGACGTTTTTTTAGTTGCAATCTTTCAATATATTGTATTGATAATTTCTTTAGATTCTTCACTAAATTTTAAATTATATTAACCTAATTTCTTGATTTTCTTTACTTTGATTTTTTTTTCAGAAAAGTTATTATTTCATGTAAACAATTTTTGTTATGAAAATTTTTCTAATTATCCTTATAATGGTAAATCTTTTTCAATGATTTTCTCTCAAAAGCAGACAATTCTAATGAATTTTTTGATACTAAACTTGATCATACTTGATAGTCAGGAGGTTGCATCAATATTAGAAAAATGAATAATCTATGGAATAATGTATATGATTAAAAAACTGTCAATAATATTACTTTTCATGTTGTTAAGATATAGAAAGTTTATAATAATTCTTAAATCCTCTCATAGTTGATTTTACAGTATTTTTTAACACTTATTTTTATAGCCCATGTTTTTTCTTCTTTTCTCTTTAGAAACTGAACTACAGAAAACAAATTTAATGTTCCAATTAAAAAACAAGTGATTAAATTGGTAAAAAAAAAAAATCCTGTCTATAGCATCAAAAAGTGCACAAGATGATTTTGCCATTTTTTTTAATGTGTTTTAATATGGTGGTCTTTTTCAATTGCTTTAAAACTTTGTTTGTTAACTAAATATTAAACATTTAACAACTATGCACTAGATTTGTTCTATATATAATACATATAAATAAATATATATACATAGTACCAACCAAAATTGTGTGTAACTTCAGTATTTGGTGAAAGATAGAGTATAACATTTTTTTCTAATTAGTTTTAGTAGGTTATGCATTGATCTGAAAGTGTTGAAATGGTTGCTATCTCAACAAAGTATTAAAAAAAGAAATGTATTATTGTAATATAAATTAATAAATTAATCCTATTCATTTGAAATACACATGTAAATAATGAGATTTATAATTTGAATAAAATTATTATTTCTTTAGTCTACTTATTTTTATTTATTGCAGTCATGAGTAGTATGTCATAAACATTATGAACAAATATTCAATATTCTAAACATGTATATTTTTGTGTTTATATTATATATAATGTTTAAATTGGAATAACATATATAAAATATATATTTCCAATGCATATTGAGAAAACTCAGTTTAAATTGTGTTGATTTGTATTAAGTTAAAAAGTATCATCTATTTTTTTAAAGTGTAAATATTATTTTTCATATGTAATCATTATAAAATATTATTTTATTTTTTATTATTGTTGTAAAAGAAATTCTGTTTTGGAACACAGGATGAATAAGTATAACCGTGGATTTAATGATTAATATGATATCAATACTTTCTTTTAGTATTAAGTTATTTCTACTAAAAGCACTCCAACCAAATTTAACTCTATGATTAATTTCATCTATTATGTTTCCATCTGTATTAATAATTGACCAAGATATTTTTAGCTGTTAACTTCCTCTAACTCATCATAATCAGTCTTTATTTTCATATTTTGAAAAAATCCATTAAACATTACTTTAATCTTTTTAATATATATCTTTAGTCCTATTTTCCTACTTTCATCTGATAACTCCTGCAACATTTCCTGCAGCTCTAAAGCATTATTTGCAAAAACAACTACATCATCTGCAAAATCTAATTGACTTAAATAATCTCCATTTACTTTCACTCCTTTAGATTCCCATTTTAATCCACAAAATACTTCTTGCAGCACTGCTGTAAAAAGTTTTGGAGATATGGAATCACCCTGTCTTATACCCTTCCCAATGTTGACTTTCCTAGAATCATTATGTAATCTAATTGTTTCTGTTGCATTTTTATAAAAGAGCAATGCAGAGACTTCCAACCACTGAAAGAAATATGGAGAAATACATGTTGGAAGTAACAAGAAGAAATCAAAAACACAATATATGGGTAAGAGAACAAACAGGCATTACTGACCTCATTGAAAAAAATTAAGACTGAAGTGGAGTTATGCTGGACATATTTCTAGAAGAGATGGTAATAGATGGACAATTGAAATCTTAAACCAGATTCCAAGAAATTGTAAAAGACCCAGAAAGAGACCACATGTAAGATGGATGGATGAAATAAAAAAGTATGCAGGAGTGATGTGGAGAAGAGAAGCTAAAGGTTGGAGAAGATGGATTGAACTTGGAGAGACCTTCATCCTGCAGTGGATTGATCAAGGTTGATGATCATGATGACATCAATTGTATGAGGTTATAAATAAGGCTGAACAGTTCAAATTCACTCTCTAATAATTTAACTCTCATTGAAGCAAATTCATTTATTTGGTAATTAAGAAAATGATGAATGAGAAAAGGAATATATTTGTTCTGGAAATCATCTGGTTTTTTGGTTACTTGTTAAAGGAAAGAAAAAGAAAATTTATAACATTCAAATTCATTTTAATGTCTCTGAGGACAAATGATTGCTATAGATAAGCAAAATGTTTTAGTTATGAAATATCAAAATTGATAATATATTGCTATATTTGAGAATTATTTCTATATATAAAAATTATTTTATAATGCTGATTGATTATTTTGACTTAGGGTTTGAACATAACATTACTACAATATCAAGTATTTTGCTATATAAAGAATAATAAAATAATACTTTGAGTATACTGGAATTTGATAATATACTTTATTTTAGGTACTATTTATAATATAATTTATCTTATTGGATTAGGGGATATTATTGAATGATTTAAAATTCATGGTTTAAATATTTGAACTATTGTGTTTCTTTGGAGTACCTATGTGAAAGAATTGTGTTATATCAATGTGTATTTTATTTACTTATTTATTTGTATTGTATTTTCTCAACATTATTAGTTATTCTTAGAAATTGTTAAATTGTTCATTTATATATATATAAGAAAATTAACTTTTAATTTAAAATCATCTTCTAAATTTTAAAGGTTAAAATTTTAATTTGAGATTCATTTGTTTATTTGTTAACCATATATTATATTCAATATGCATGTTACGAATATTGAAGAAATTGAACAATTATATTAAAAATTATTTATTGATATTATACTTTGAAAATAGCAAATAAACACAATTTTTATTTTATTTGTTTTAATAAATTGTTATATGGTGAATATTATATAATAATTATTAGCTTTTTTGTGTGGGTTTGTGCATCAACATCATTGTGTTACAAGAATTCTTTATATTATGTATTAAACATAAAATAGGGGAATCTGTGCTGTATAAGAACTTATTTTATTAATATTAATTCAGTTGAAAGATATATTTCATATACGTAATCAAAACGTACATTACAAACATTTCATTATTTATTTATCATTTTATATTATTAATAAATATTAATTCAGTTAAACAAGCAAACTTTCTTCAGTGATCATTTCAATTAGTTATGCAAGCCTGTTAGCTAATAAAATTTTAATATTTAGCAATTATGTATTGATTTGCATCTTACATTTCACCATAAATAATTATAAAATAGTCCAGGAATCAAATGATTGGATTTGTAAGTGCGTATATTGTTATGTATTTCTTCCTTTCCTGTAAATTCAAAATATCATTATTATTTGAGCTGGATACACATTTTATATGATAGTAGAGTAAATAATTTATTATAGCTAGATATTTGGTAATTGATCAGAAAATCATCATAATGATAGTTATTTTGGACAAAATTCACATTTGAGCTAGTTTAATAATTTGTTAGGTATAAGTATCTTAATTTATTCAAGGTAAACAAAAGTGATTATAATTGAAGATTGATATATTACTTCAAATTATTACTTATTGGATGTGTGTTATGATAATTTATTGTTTGATTAGAAAGACAATAATTTTATATTGTTATAAAGTTAGTAATTGTATGTATTGAAATTGATATTTGAATTATACTAACTAGAAGAATTTAGTTTGTTTAGATTTAAAACTTCTGGATGTAGTCTCTAATTAATAATACCATGCTTATTATAGTTAGTTATAATTTAGTGTTTAATGTTTAGGCTTTGTCGATTTGAAAGATAATTTGTTACAATTTGAGTCATATTTGTAAGTGTATTAAATAAGAATCTTTTATGTATTTTGTGGTTATGATTTGGATACCATAATTTGTAGGGCTATTTGAAGTGTTGGTTTTTGTCTTTCATGTCATTATAATTTAGCGCTAGTCATGAGGTATGTCAGATAAATTGATTTTGTATATTCGATTTTGTTATAGTTTTAGTGTTGTAAATACTTTATTCCATAACAATTTAACACTTTAAATTTATGGGATATTTAGAAAGAATCTTAGGTGTTATAACAGTTATAAGCCGATGCCCACAAATCTGTAGGACATAACAAAATTTCTTATCATAATCACTTTGCATATTTTTATGTCATTACAATTTGGATGTTGCATTTCGCAGGTGTATTGAATAAAAATGAACCTTGCATACTATTTTTGTATCATTATAATTTGGCAACTCTAACAAAAAACTTGAAAGTGGATCTTGCACACCTGATCATCATTATCATTTTATTATATATAAACACATTTAATTTGTATATTGATTAAATTATTTAAAGTATTTTTTTCTAACTTCTTATGTCAACCACCTAGTTATATTTTAAACTTTGCTTCTTAAAATTAGATTAGAATTCTTTTATTTCATATTATAATGTTTAATTATTATTTATACTGATACTCATTATTATTTTAATTAGAATAGGCAAAATTTTTACCTTTTTCAAATCTTTTCTTTGGTAACCTTTAACTCGGGTTGGAACAATCCTACACACCCATCAATTTTATAGTAAGATTAAGTAGTACATTTAATGTCTAGATTGACATTTTATTTCTTTTAATTCATTAATTTCTCTGTTAAGTGTGCTTGCGAAATCAAATACCTATTTAATTTTAAAACATCATATGCAAGAAAGTATTTAAATTTATGAAAATAATTTATTAAGACTTTAAATTTTCTTTCTTGAGAAAAATATTCCAAACAGTTACACTTTTTTTTAAATTTAATTGAACCATAGACAATGCCTTTTTTTTAACAATATACCCAATTATCAGGTCATCGGTTTTATAAATGTTAACTTCACGAAATTTCTAATGAATTTACTGTAATGAGTTCACTGTTGTTATCATGTAGATTTTAAGTACAGTATTCAGTTAGTTGACTTTAAAAATGCTGAGTAAACTTAATATTCTTTTTTATATTGCTTTACCTTCTCTTCCATTCAGATAAATCTCAAACATGCAAAATGATCTTCCACGTAGTTACCGTAGGTAGAAAGGGGAATATCCGCTTTCTACTCGCCATATATTTTATATGCAATTATCTATAGCACACTGATTTGACCACAAAATTTTGATATTCTTTATCAAAAAAAATAGCCATTAACTATATGTTCTTAAGTTTCACCAACGTATTTAATGCATATGAAAATGTTCATTTTGATTTATTTTTCAAACTTTGATGACAATAAGTCTTAACAATTTTTACTTAAAAATCAATTAAACATTTCCAAAAACATCTTAATCTAAAAACTCTTGTCAAGCAGCTTTAATTAGTCTTTTGATAACTATATAAGTTTAAATCCAATGAAGTAAATAACTTAAATTTAATGACATTTACTGGCTGTGTGCGTGCGTTTTTTTAATAAAATGAAATTTAACTAAAATATTTGTTGAAACATTTTTGTATAATTAATAAAATGTAAAAATAGTTGATTTTGAATTAAGTTTACAACATTGCTTAAATTTACAATTTTTAGTATCTTATTATTTGTATGTGTATATTTCTATGCTCACATACTTTTATATACTTTAACAAAATATCCTTTTTAACGTTTGTTTTACCTATTATTTAGTACTTTTTATAACTTGAACTATGAAAATATTTTTTACTTTATAATTATCAAATTAATTATAAATTTTTATGTACAATTACTATAACTGTTACAATCCCCCCCTTTTTTTTGACTTGTTATTATTATATTTTTCCATTTTACATACCAGAATTATATGTTCAGATTAAACCTAGGAATTGATTATTTCATTTTCTTACCACTACATTTAAAAAATAAGAATAATGATTATCATTTTTTTCTATAATGAATGACTTATAGATTTTTATTATTTTCTAATTATTTAAATTTTTATGACTGTGACTTTAAGATTTTAGGCATTATTTAAGTTCTTCATATCTATTTTTTTTCTAATACAAGTGTGTTATCTTTACAATGGGTAATGATACTATATGAGTTTTTATGTAAAAGGAAAAAAAAATTTATACTGATGCTGATGTGATTTGATGTTTTGGTTTTAATTTTCCAGGTTTATTGATAGGAAGATTTCATCTGAGTGGTTCTCTGGGATAAGAGTTCCATCTTTTATCATACCATCTTATATCTGCTTCTTTTCTGTTTACATAGATTCCATTATAAATCTTTCTTTCTTTATTATCCTTTGCTGTTGTGATAATATTGCATCTGACTTTTTGCACAAGCATCATTATGTTCTAGATTACCCATAAAAAATTCACTTCTAACTAAGAAGAGATAAACTTTGCTACTTTTGAGTAATATTCTCCTGTATATATTGGTTGTTTTCAGGATTTTATTGACATAAATGAAAATAATTTAAAGAATGAGAGATCATAGATCAAATTGTCTACAGTAATAAATATCTTCAATAGTACAATTAGTATTTAACATTGTCTTTTACTAGCTACTTTGGCAAAAAGAATTGGTAAGAATATAGGGTTTTTAGACTTGAGTTGCAACTTGATACTGCTTGGTATGACCATCATTGTCATCAGTGACCAGTAACCCATTTTGAATAAATGCCAACTGCATGAGCATATCTCAGTTTACAAACTAATTCTGATGGTAATTCCACAAATGGCTGAGATATTCATCCTCTCAACTTATTTGCAGTTCTGTTTACCTATATGAGACAGCATCAATTCTTGTTACCATTCTTTAAATCATTATGATATATATAAAATGATATTTTAATATTGAATAAATATATTGTCATATGAAATTTACCAAGTATATTTTAAATAATAATTGAACTGCTCTCTAACTGTCATGTCCAATTACTTTTTATAATAAGAAAATGAACCACTTTTTACCTTATTTTTAAATGATTTTATTTAACTTACAATCTCTGTTTGTTGGTTTGTTTGTAAATACTTTTATTATTTAAGTTAGAAAAAAATTTTAAATTTAAGATTTAATAGATTTAAATTCTACAGAATTAGTTCAAATTTGATACATTAAAAAGAAATACCTGGCAAATCAATATGGCATTATAATATTTTGTAGGTGATCTAGTTTCTTAGATATGGATCATTGGGTGGGAAAATTTTTACATATTTTGATATCAAATTTAAAAAGTCATTTTAGAACTCAATACATTTTAAGTAGTGTGTATGCTTTTTTTGCTTTTAATTGAAAGCTTGATTTGAGTTAGAATAAAATAAAGTTGGTTAACAATATAGTTTTGTTAAGCACTTTTTAAAAAAAAAACAACTTAAAAAATAAAATGAAAAAATGTTAAATAGTTTTCATCAGAAAGGAGGTCTTCATATTTTAATTAACTTAATGCTTTATTATATAGTTATGTACACATAATGAATATGAAATATATAATAAAACATACATATTAACTTATTTCAGAAATATATAGTCAGATATATAAACTAAAAGTGACAAATCAATTTAGAGTAAAAGCATACATATTAAGCAAAGTTTCATTTGCAATATAGTTTTGGTAAGTATTTAAAAAAAAATCCAATCATAAAGTCACTTAAAGATTTATTATATACATATATAATTCTGTTCATATAATGAATAGGATATATACATAAGGCTTATATATATTAACTTATAGCAGAAATATCTAGTGATATAGTTCCAAATAATTTTAACAGTAAAAATAATAAATTATTTGGAACTTACATATAGTATATTTATAATAGGTAATAATAGTATATATATATAATAACAGTAACTTTGGTCAATAGAAGCAGAAATAGCAAAATATACAAATAAAATAATATGAGACTAATAGTTGATTAACCAAAGCTTATTCTTCATACAAATATTCATTTGCTTTAGCTACCTTACACTCCAAACATTACACATCAGAGATCATGTTTTCTGAGCTATGGGGACTTTCTTTTATGGGTCATGTGTGTGGCATTAATTACATGCATTTTATCAGCAAGGGTTATATATAAGATAAAAATATTATAGCAGTATGCTAACTCAGTATAATTAGTTAGTGTATTTTTAAAATAGCAAAGTATTTCATTCTTGTTTGCTTTAGCTTTAACATTCATTTTATTTTTTAAGAACATTACTTCTTGGTCTTCTAGCTGCTCAATCTGAGAAAAATGATATTGCTGAAAATCTTCTTGAGTATGCTACTAATGTAAGGCCAAATAGCATTGTGGCATGGGTGCTTCTGGGTAAGTCACAGTTGTTTTAAACTTATTGTCAGGAATATTTTCATTATATTAGTCATGTGACTATAATAAAATTTATTGTATGCTTGAATTATCTGAACAATATTGTCATTTGTGTGGGGGGAAAAAATCTTGTAAAAAATATAATGTTTTTGATTCACAATTTGTTAGTTTTAATCTTAATTTAGTCAGTAGAATTGCATAATAAAACATGGCTTTTCTAGATTATATTTTATATATGCTCTTGAAAGCATATACAAAAACAAGCTGCAAAAGTTTTATGATATTTTGTTGAAAGAGGTCTAAAATTAACATAAAACTGAAATCACCAAAATAGATGTGCTTATTTGGTATTATCTATATCACTATACAAATAAGTTGGCATCAGTTTATATTTTAGGGTTTTTGAAATTTCAAACTATTAGCTTAATAATATAAATTTAAAGTGGATGCTAAAATGCACAAGGAAGCATATTAATTCCAGTTTTCCATCTTAAGTTCTCATTGTCAAAGTTAAAATGCATAAATTGTTCTAGATATGTGGATATTAATTATAGGCTGTCATTTAGTGTCCATCAATTGCTACACTCATAGTAGGTGACTGGATTAGTCAAAGAGAACTTTATGAAAGAATCATACAATCTTAATATTTTTTTCTTATAGTGTATTTATAAAGAATTTTCCATTTTTGTTATTAGTTATTTCATTTTTTTTTTTGCAAGTTCAAAATTAACTCATGGATTTTGTAAAATTCCGATCATCTAGAATTAATTGTTGAATGACTTAAGAAAAAATTCAAACTTCATTTCAAATTGGTCAAATATATTCAACTATTAATAATAGCACACAAATTAGTACATAATACAACATTTGAAGTAGTAGTATTTTTCTCTCTTCTTCAGGTGTTTCTGCTGACTAATGTGAATCGAATCTGGGACCTTTCGATTTGTAAATACTAAGTATAAGGTAAAGCTCTAACCATCTAACTAGTCTGTCAAAGGCAACAATCATTAGAAATTTCATTTCTGTTTTATGAATTATCACACTAAGTAGTCTTATGGGGTTATTTGCTATTATTATGTGATCAGCTACTTTAAATTCTCTTCGTTTTTATTTTTCCTTTTCTGTCCAATATTCTTATTTTCCCTCAAATAAATATATGTGCATTAGTATTTTTAAATACATCTGTTCTTTCTTCTTTAATCATTACTTTGTCCTGTTTTAGTCATTTTTCAATGAATTCTCTAATTTACTGACACATATTCTTCCACATTCACACAACATTTATAGATCCACTTTTTGTTTTCAGCATTTGCAGTTTGGATTGTAAAGAAGATATAATTTCTTGTTGCTTTGTCTATATCTTTGGGAAGTTGTTCTGATATTATATCAATTACTAATTTTCTTTAGTGTGTCTGCTATCTTGAATATGCATGGTTACACTATAATGCCTATAAATTCATTTGATTGTCTTTTTAAGGTTTTGCTACTTACAGCTGATAATCATTTTTTATGTCCTTCATAAGACTTTTTTCTTTTTCTCAAAATTCTGGATTATGAACAATTTTTTTTGCTCTGTTTTATGCTGATAGTAAACTCCAATTTTTATGTTTTTGTTATGATTGGGTGTATATAATAAATATTTTATTGTGAACATGGGTTTTCGGCAGAATGTAATTTGAATTTTTCCATGAAGTAATCTTGTCACAAGAATATCCAAGAATGCCTTTTTTTTTCTAATTCTATTTTGAATTTAATTGAAAGGAATATATATTATTGAAAATTTGCAGTGTAATGTTTTTCTTGAGGCTATAAAAATGTATCATCAACATTAGCAAAGTCAAACTCTAGGTAGAGATGGAATGTTTTTTGAGCTCATTGTTTTATAAGAGTTATTATCATGAATTTGAAGTACTCTAATATAACTGTAGACTTAAACATGAACTGAATTATTTTGTCAATATAATAAAAAGTAAATTATGTGTAACATAACTTGATGCTATATAGAAGCATCCACATTCAGCATAATAAGTCAACTATTTCTGCAGTGTAACTTTTATTATGAAATAGCACACATTGAGGTAGGGCTAATTGCTATAGCAACAATTTGCAGTAGGGTATTTTATGTTTTAACCATTAATATGTCAAACTCTTTTCACAGTTCACTTTCAATCATAACAGTAGATACACATACACCATATGAAATGTCAAATAAATATTTATATAAAGCTTCCATAAATCTGAAGCACAACACAAGTCATGTGGTGCTATATCATATTATGTGTGGGTATGTTTTCATGACTATGATAAATTATAAAAATATGCATGGAAAAATTGTCATCTTATTGTAATATATTATATTCTTTTTCAATAACAATTTTTTGTTAAAAAGTACCTTTGTTGAAGTAGTGATGGTTAGTTTTATGGCGACAACAATAAATTTTTATTCAAAATAAAGGAGCCACATGAAGCTCTGACCTGGTTTTCTACTCTTGCTCTAGAAAAATCATGGAATGTTTTAAAATAAGTAAAATTGATTAGTTGAAATAATATTCTCATCTCTTTGAATATATTACATATATATGCTCATACTTATGCTGCAATTGTATAAAGTATATTATTGAACATGGCAAGAGATGATGTCTCATTGACATAAAATTGCACATATTGTTAATGTTTAGATTAACTTTCTTTGATTAAAATTGTCAAGAAATATTGCTTGAATCAATAAAATGTGAATTAATAAAGTCCATAATTACCAAAACTAAAACATTTATTAAATGTCAGAACCAATTCAGCTTTTCTTATTTTAGTGAGAATGACTGATGGCAACCTCTGATTTAGCATTACCATTAAAATCAACCTTATAAATTTATACATATGGCGGGAGATAAGATATCTGTAAAGGTTCTTTTTACTATAATTTTCAGATAGCTATGCATAAGTATCTGAAAATATTTATGCCAGTATCCTTGTTAATCCTCATCTCATTTTATTAAATAATATATATATATATATATATATATATCATTGTATGCATGTGCAAACTCCAATAGATTTACATCTGATGACTATCAATAAATTAATTCCTACATTTTACATGATGTCCAGTAATGTGAATCAACAGTTGTGGTATAAAATTAAGTAATAGTGTCATAGTGTGAAATTAAGATTTTTGTAGGCAGACTGTATATTTTCTGCTCTGACACATTAAAAAAAACAACAACTCCTTGTTCTATTTTGATCAATTAAATGTAATTATAAACATGTGTCAGAATTATAACTGGACAATAAAACATTAATAATCCATATTTTTAATGCTAGACATTTTTATTAGAACTCTCATACATGCCTGTGGTATGGGTATATGATGATAATGAGTCTGCATATATTGCATAAGATGCTCTTTATTAGTATTATTCAAATCACACAATGATGTTATATCTGAGAAATATTGGTAAATTCTATTCAATATTATATTTATTCTGCCTGATCTGTTTGCCTTTATCCACAAACATGCTAAGGTAAGCATTAATGATTCCACAATGGAATGCATTTAAACATTGCTTATTTATTGTTTCAGAGCAATAGATTAAACAAATAAATATTATACATCTTATTTGACTATCTGCACATGTATTGTTTATATACTCAATGTAAATAATGCTTATTATTTAACATGTAAATACGTGCAGATGGTATATGAATAAAATAACCCCTTAATATTATTATGCTACTGTAGAAAATTTACATATGTCAATCATACATTTAAACATATATCAATAAGCAATTATGCAAATGAGATATAATTATGCAAAAATGGATTCTTATTAAAAAAATGGTTAAGATTTATTGATTTATGTAATGAAGTGAATAATTGCAAGTATGTTTTGCATACTATTTTAGGAGTGAATAATCTGCATATTGTTGATATGATAACTGAAGTTTACATTTATTATTCATACCAGAATTGGTGTGTGAAGAATTTTTATTTAAGGCACAATCCAATGGATTGTATTATACTCATGTGTAGAAATTAACATTCACAAAAAGAAGTTCATTTATAAACTTGAAAGATTTCTAATGACATTACTAATGATTATCTACTCTTTATTCTTTTTTTATTTTCTTGTTCAACCTCAAATAAATTTGTTTTGTTACCTCAATGTGTACTTAAGTTTATTTATAGTTAACAATACTCTCATAACTGATATTGAGATAATAATACCCTTAGACATAGCAGAATGGTGCAGTTGACAATGGGGGTGGGGGGAATTCAAATGAGACATGAGATAAATAGAAATCTAGCTGTTCCAGCTAACAAGAAAAAATGACATTACTAAACAACAACATTCTTTAATTTGATATGGATAACACTGCATCTTGGAAAAGTTATGTGGACTATATTGAAAGATATATGCTCATAAATAAAATTGAGTATTATAAAAGTAAAAGTGTCCACACTTAGATGATTTATGGCAAAAAAAATGTATTGAAATTGCAAATTAACTCTGTGACCCTAGGACCACCAAAGAAGTTTTGTAACAGAAGTTGAATAAAAAACTAAACGTTTATTCCACACGTACAATAACTAAATGGGTGGCAAGACTGAGAATGAGAAATAGAAGGTGATTACCTTATGAAAAATATCAGGATTATGACAAAGTACTGAAGACATTGGCAAAGGATTGTAATTTATGATCTAGAGCCAAAGATAGTTTATTAAGCCAATTATTATATGGAATGATGGACGATAATTTTAGAAAAGTATTATTTAGTAAATTGGACATTAATTATAAATGTGCAGTAGAAAAATGCATCATGCAATGCATCATGCAAGAAACTATATTAGATAATGTTTTTGATTTTATACTCTCTGAACAAATGGATAAATACCCTATTGTAGTAAAGAAAACAGATAGATTGAACAGCAAGAATGACAATGAATTTTAACATGTTACTATTGTGGGTGGAAAAAATGGCCACTTCAAGAGAAACTACAGGTTTTGAAGTGAAAAATGTAAATATTTTTACAATAAAAGAGCATTTATCAGGTATCTGCTGCAATAGACATGGAATACTGAATAAAAATAATGCCAGACTGTAAATCTGGGATAAGGAGATATATTTAAGCAGAAAATTACTATGAAAGTTGACAATGGAATGGGTCTTTAATTATTATTGTATAAAGACTGGCTGAAAATTAATGTTAGCTGTAAGAAGAAACATCACTCATGAAAGTGATATTATCATTACAGAGGCAATTGGAAAATAAAGATGTATGGAAAAATAATGGTATCTGGGAAATTAAATTCTAAGTTTAAATTTTTACCCCTGTATATCTTCAATAAAGATTTTATCCTGTTATTAGGGAGAAATTGGTTTTGTCTTTTGGGAATCCATGTAAATGTTATCAAGAGAGTACAATTGGAAGCACTAGTTAGGAATAAGTACCCTCAGTTATTCAAGTCAGGACCAGCAGAATTATTGACATGACCAGTTGTCATTTGAACTAATAAAGGATTCTCACCCAGTTGTATGTAAGCCATATAAAGTTCTGCTTGCATAAATGGAGAAAGTGGAAAAGACTATTAAGATAATAATTCATAAAAGCATATTAACATTGGTAGAAAATTTATTCTGGGCTATTCCAATAGTAGTTATTATGAAGCAGGATGGAAAGCACTTAGGTGGAAATTATTAAAGGAGCATACCCTATTTCTAGCACACATGAAGTACTAGCATTGTTTAAAAATTCCTCATATATTTATAGTCAACTTTTCACAAATTCCTGTCACTAATAGACTTACTAATTCTTACTACTCATTTGGGACTTTACAAATATGATAAGTTGACTTATGGCATTATATTTGTGCCTCAAATTACAATCATGGTATAGAAGATGTAATCTCTTATTTAAATGAAATATTGGTAAACACTCAATCTGAGTGTGAATTGGAAAATCTGTTCCAAATTGGAGAAAATAGGAATGAAGCAAAATATTGCTAAATGTACAGAGATAATGTTTTTAGATCATGTAATTAATAAAAGTGGAAAATATGCTAACCTGGGTAAGGTAAAAAAAAATAAAAAATGCTGAGTGACCAAAAATGGTGAAGATTTTGCTGGCAGTTTAAGCATATTGAACTTTTTTGAGAACTTTCTAAAAGGAAAGTCTCATGTGTTATTTCTTTATACAAATTATTAATGGTCTTTAGAAAGTCTCATGTGTTATTTCTTTATACAAATTATTAATGGTCTGAAGAAACAAGGCTGCGCCTTTAAGAATACTAAAAGTCTACTTATGTCAAAACTTTCTCGTACATTATCACAGTGATCTGGATATAATAATTGCAATAGAAGCATAAGAATATGGAATTGGTGTGATTATTTTACACCACTAATATGGGTGTTTTCAGTTTAAGACTCATAGTTTTATAGTTAAATGGAGATAAAAGGTGGTTGCTGGAGGATTGCATTAGATCCTAAGATCTAGGTGCAGTGCTCTCAGATCCAAGGCTCCTTACTGACGAAGGCCATAAGCCAGAAACTAGTCTGGGGATATTGGATGAGTAGGTACTAGATGGGGATTTTATGAACAAGCCTTCTGGCATCCATTGATTACTCTAGCTTGCTGCATGTGGCAATATATATAGTGAATTTTGCCTGTTTTAACAACAGTTATACTCAAGCATAAGAGGTGGTAGTCATGTGATGTTTATTGGCTTAAAACCAATCCTGCCTAAAAGGATAGTGGTGGCTATGGTTATTAAAGAACCAAAGGCACCAAAATGTATGGGTTCTGAACTGGATTCAGACCCATATGACTATATAAGCTAATAGGCTTGGATTAAAAACATTAAGGTGTTTTCAGTTTAAGACTCGTAGTTTTGTAGTTAAATGGAGATAAAAGGTGATTGCTGGAGGGTTGCATTAAATCCTAAAATCTAGGTGCAGTGCTCTCAGATCCAAGGCTCCTCACTGATGAAGGCCATAAGCCAGAAACTAGTCTGGGGATATTGGATGAGTAGGCACTAGATGGGGATTTTATGCCCAAGTCTTCTGGCTTCCATTGATTACTTTAGCTTGCTGTGTGTGGCAATATATATAGTGAGCTTTCCCTGTTTTAACACTAATATGGGGGAGAATGTACTATAGTTTATGCCTCAGAAAACATTGTTAGCAGCTGAGAAAAATTACAGTCAGCTCAACAAGGAAGCTTTAGCTATAATTTTTATAATTAAAAAGTTTCATCAATATATTTATGGATAAAAATTTCAAATTTATATTGATCATAGTCCATTACTGGAAATACTTAGTGATAAATAAAAATTTCAGAACATGTGTACTAGTGACATATGATTCATCATCATTTTCAACCATTGTCAACACACTGGAGGATAAAGGTCTCTCCATGTTCAACCTATCTTTGATTTCCAGCCACTCTTCCCCACCTCAACATGCAAACTTTCTTATTTCATACATCCATCTCACATGTGATCTCTCTGTTTTTTACAATTTCTTGGAATCCAATTTATGATTTCAACTGCCAACTCCACTTCAGTCTCTTACTTCTTTCAATGATCTCAGTAACATCTGTTTGTTCTCTTACCCATGCATTTTGTTTTTGATCTCTTCTTGTTACTCCTAACATGCATCTCTCCATACTTCTTTGAATGATCTGAAGTCTTCATTTTGCTCTCTGCTAAGTTTCCAAGTCTCACATCTATAAATAAGAAATGGTAATAAAAAATTCATTAAAAACTTTCCTTTTCAAATACATAGGCATGTTTCATTTTAATATTATGTTATTTCTACCAAAAGCACTTCAACCAAGTTTAATTCTATGATTAATTTCATTCATTATGTTTTCATTTGTAGTAATAATCTGACCAAGCCATTTGTAATTGTTAACTTCTTCCAACTCCTCATTATCAATCTTTATTTTTATTTTTTGAGAAAATCCATTGAACATTACCTTAGTCTTTTTAATGTTTACTTTTAATCCTACTTTCTTACTTTCATCTGATAACTCTTGCAATATTTCCTGAAGCATTAACAACTATGTCATCTGCAAAATGTTGATGACTTAAATAATCTCCATTTACTTATGTATCTTTAGCTTCTCATTTTAATCCACAAAATACTTCTTGCAACACTGTAGTAAAAAGTTTTGGAGATATGGAGTCACCCTGTCATTCACCCTTTTCTATATTAATCTTCCTAGTATCATTATGTAATTTAATTATTACTGTTGCATTTTTATAAATATTCTACAGAATATGATAATAATCTTGGTCTATATGTTGATGATCCAACGCTTTAATCACTGAAGAAATGCTTTTAGAATCAAATGCTTTTTCATAACCTACAAATCCAAAGCATAATGTCAACTTATATTCATTAGTCCTTTTTATTACTTTTCTCCATACTTGGATATAATCTATTGCACTAAAATGACTTATCATGGTAAAACAAGTTGTATAAAACTACTAAAAGGCTGATAGGTCTGCAATTTCTAAAATCTTTTTTATCATCTTTTTAAAATATTATTATTAATACTGCATTATTCCAGTCATCTGGAATATCTTTATCATTTAGACATTTGAATATATAACTTAGCTAATATTTTTTCTATGTCTTCACTTGCATCTTTTAAGATGTTGATTATAATTTCATCATTTCCTGGAGCATTTTTCTTCTTCATAAATTTAATTGCATGTCTCATTTCTTTATTTAAAATCCCTGGCAATTCATAAGATATATTAGTTGTAGGAGGTAATTTTCCTTGTTCTTTATTACTACATAATTCTTGATAGAACTCTTCTATACATTTCATGATGTCATCTCTCTTTTTAGTAGTAGTTCATTCTCTTTTTCTTATTGCAGAAATAAGTTTCATACCAATACCAAGATATTGTTTTATTCTCTTGAGACTTTTATTCTCTTTTACATCTTTCATTGTTAGTTCATAATTATACTTTCTTATATCATTATCAACTCATTTTTGCACAATTTTACAAAATTCGAGAAATTCAATTTTTCTTAATGCATTATTTTTATATATATTTATATTTCTTCTTTTTTTTTTATAAATTCTTCTAGTATCAGTAGAAATTTTACTGCTCAATTGCTGTCTTTGTTGTAGTTTTTAAAGGTGTATCAGTTATTTTCCTACTGATTTCATTCAAATGTGAATCATGTTCAAAATCTGTTAATATTTGAAATGATTTGCATGTTCTAATTTAAATTCATTAGAATGTTTTTGAAAATTAGGAATATCAACTGTGAATATTGCTTTTCTTAATCATTTTTATGCCTAGTTTTGTATTAACATGTATCTTATATGTCACTAATCGATCTCTTCATGTGTTGAAATTATTATGAACATTGCAATCTTGTAATATGTATTTTCTGTTAGTCAAAATGTAATCCAATTCTGCTGTAGTTTCTTGTGGATGCTTTCATGTCCATTTCCATTTAACATTTTTCTCAATATATATATATAAAGGTTTTTTATTTTTATGCAAACCTCACAAGTCTATGCCCTCTCTCATTTTTATCACCATAACCAAATTTACCTACAGCACTTTCATCTTTCAATTGTTTACCAATTCTAGCATTAAAGTGTTCTATAACAATTATAAAATGTTGTTTGGTTTGGTCAAAAGCCTTTTATACATCCATATAAAAATCCTCTGCTATTTTATCCCTATGAGATCTTGTTGGGCATAAACCTGAATTATCTGTATGCGGTATCTGCTATTAAGTTGAAAAACTAATCTTGCCACAATGTTCAATACACTATCAATCTCCACAATGTTGTGAATCCACTTTTTATTCATAAATGAAATCCTAATCCATTAGTACTTCGATATCTGTGACTTTGTAGTACAGCATATGTCCACTTATTAAATCAGTTGTCTCTTCACTTTTACTTCTAACTTCACAAAGTCCAATAATGTCTCATTTAATATGAGTCAGTTCTTACTATTGCAATTTTCCTTCATTTGAAAGTAAATTGCAGTTGTAAGTACTTAAATAAAAGGTTGTCATCAAATGGCTGCCTGGATATACAATCAGAGGATTCTTAGTGCCCTCTAGTCTTGGCTGGAGGCTTCACAGCCTCCTGTGATTAATGACCGTGAATTATTTTTGTCTGTCATGATTATAAATATCTTTTTGAAAAAAAGTTTTCATTCATGCACACATTTATTCTGCCTTCAAGAAAACTCAACTGATGTTTTACTTAAGAATTATTAGATAGCTGAAAAAAAAGATCACAATGTTTTTGACCTTAAACTCAAAGGCAAAAAGTCAGTAAACTTATCATGTTGGATAATGCATATTGGTGAGCAGCCCATCCATGTACTTATAATATATGAATAATCACTTAATAATAATAGCTGCAATGACAAGAATATATGGAATTGATATTTGAAATTTGTCCTGCTTGATTCCTTTATGGCCTCTAAGAGGATTCCAAAAGTCTGCTTTCAGTTAACAGCAAACCTATTCAAGCCTAAAAAGTGGATTGGCCATAATGATGCCTTATCCACACCTGCCTGATGCTAATCTATGTCTATCCATCCCCAATTTTTGACCAAAAAAAACTTAAATCTTGGAATAAAGTTAATCAACTTTGGAAATACATCTAGACAATGCTGGACCAATAATGGTTATATCTTTTTAATAGTTGTGAATTTATACTCACTGTGTAAAGATTATAAAATGTAAAAACACTAGTTCAGAGATCACCATTGGGGATTAAAAGAGATCTCTGCAAATCATGATTATCACAAGAGTATTGTGATGGACAATGAGACCAGCTTTGTATCTCAGCAATTTGAAGATTTTCTAACCGATAAGAGAATACATCAGATGCGGATATCATGAGATCATCCCAAATCTAATGAACTTACTGAAAAGGCAATTTGACACTTAAAATATATGTTGAATAAAATCTTTTATGAGAATATTATTGAAGCACTATTAGATGCAGTGTTTTTCCAGAATTTGCCTCTATGTACAGGAACCAACTAGGCTCCAGCTAAATTGTTAATTTGCAGAAAATTCTGCATTTATCATTCTAAATTATTATCAACTATAAAAAAAATTTAAATGTTTTGGTCAAGTAGGAAAAAATGTTTGAATACATGTTATTTTAAAAAATAAATGACTACTAGAAGAAATATTGAAAATCTTATATAGACAAGTAATATTAATACAATTGGATAATGGAAAAAGGTTTGAGGTTATAAATCATTTATGGCATCATGAAAGAAGGAACTTCACATGCATATAATATACTAGTGTAAAAATTTTACTGCAAAGGAAGAGGAGCAAAATGTATACAGATCAAGCTGTATAAAATGATACAACCAGGATCATACTATTGAACCAGAAGAATATTATGTTACTTCAAGCATACTCCAGCAAGAAGAAGGAATTATAACTTTACAAGAAGAGGAGGAAGAAAGACTTTTTTTTTTTAAAAGAGCTTTCATACGCAAAAAAAAACCTGCTAAATTAGAGATAATGTGTGTGAATAAGACCATCAATTCTACAGCACGAGGGAGGATTGGACTGGGTCTGTGTGTATTATTTATATATGAAATGTAAATAAAGTTTATTATTTCATCACATAAATATGTGCAGGTGATAAATGAATAAAACATTTGATTATTATTATTTTTATATCAATCATACACTTATATGTATATTATCAAGCAGTTATACAAGTGAAATATAATTATGCAAAAATGGATTCTTATAAAAAAAAAACCCACTAAGTCTTATTGGTTTATGCAAGGAAGCAAATAATTGCAATATGTTTTACATACTATCTTAGCAAAGGATAGTCTATCTATTGTTGATATGATAACTGCCAAAGTTTTGTTTCATCATTCATAACATATATTGCAGTCATGTCAGAATTGATGCATGAAGAATTTTATTTATTTAAAATGCAATGGATTATAATTATAATGTGTATTGTATAGAAATTGACATAAACAAGCAGAAACTAATTTATAGAATTTAGAGATTTCTAATGAAATTTCTGATCACTATTTACTCTTTTTTCTTTTTTTATTTGTTATTTAATCTTGAATAAATTTTTGTTATTTCAAATTCATACTTAAGAAACCAATGTTCTCTTGATTAGTAGAGAAAATAATATGCCAAAACGTAGTATTGTTTAAATATCATACAAGTCAAAGTAATCATTATAATAATTTTTATATACATCTTGTTGATATAAGTTAACTAAACATAAATATATTTCATAAAACAAACAGTATTGTAATATGGATAAATTGTAAAAAATTCTATAATTAATATAATAAATACAAGACCCTAATGGTCTAAATTTTGTTAAACATATTTAAATTATTCACTTACAACAGCTCTGAAATGGAAGTTAGTAGATTCAACACTGAATGAATCATTTTTTCTTTTTATTTGTCATAATCTTGTTTTAGGATGTCAAGTAGATATCTGAACTGTAATATGTTAATGCCATTATAGATTAAGAAGAAACATTATAATGTCATATTATACTGATTTGATTCTTAATTGATATTTAAAACATCAAATTACCTTGTCACAATTTTTATTTATTGTTTTTATTAATTTCTAGCAGCTAATAATTAGATAGTTTATTTCAAAGATGAGTAGTTATTGATTTTTTTTACTCCAATTTTATTTTTAATTGGGCAGTGATTGTGGAATAATATTTTTGGTTTACCTTAGAAAAGGGAAAACAAGAAACTTAGCCTACTATATTTCTTGACTAATTTTATCTTTCTTATTGCAATGCAAAATCCATATGATATTAATATCATTTATGTTCTTTATTACTTTTTACAACCAACTAAACAGTTTTGATTGCCCCAACAATCTTCTTCAGAACTTCTACTTATATTCTCAAATCTAACTGCTATTAATTCAAACTTTTTAATTGATAGTAGTTAAGATTTAAGAATATAAATAGATGTTCTGGACATGATTGCTGGGGCAATCAAAACCATCTAGTGGATTGTAAAAAGCATTGTAAAAAGTAATAAATAAATGATATTAATATTCCTGATTAATGTAAGTTGTATTTATCCATTGTATTATAATGAACTGATTGAAAGTTTCAGTAAAATAATTGACTTTGTTATATAATTTTACGAGTACCTTGTTATTAATTTGTATTCAAATTTAAACTCCAACTCATTAATTCTTGGATATGATTTTTCACAATAATTAATTTCAAATGACAGTAATGTCTGCAACTGTGTAATAAAAATGAAGAATGAGCATTAATTTTAATTTATAAAAATCTAAAAAAGATATTATTTTCTGAAATATAGAAATACATGGACACCCATATTTTCATATTAATTAATAAATTAAATTCTAAATAATTTCAGCATTATATTATATGGGAATTTTTGAAATCAATGGCACTGAACTCGCTATTGCAGAGTCACGTAGAATCTTAGAACTTAAAACAGGACTCAGAGAAATTCCAAATCTAGATGAATGGTATTCTATTCATCAGCGGAAGGATTTAAAAGGTTTGTAATGTTTTAAATAAACAATTATTATTAATTAATAATATTTGTAAGATTGCAAATTATATAAATAATGTATAGAATATTTCATTTTTCTACAAAATATTATATCAATATTAATGATATAAATATTTTTTTATTATTTAATATGTAAGAATTATTTACTCTTTTTTTCCTTTTCTTTTATAATGGGAAAAAATTGATTTTGAAGATATAAATGTAGTGTAAATTAACATATCTACATAATTTAGATCATTTAATCAAATAAATTTTATAGCATATTTATTATTTTTAATAGTATATATATTATAATGGTCGGGGATGATGAAGTAGTTTACAGTCTTACCTATCTGCCGACAGAGCACCACTATGCTACTTAGAACCTAGAAAATTTATAAAGTAGACAGATACGTGCTGGTAAGCTCATGACCGCCAGCCCTAGTCACTAGCTCAAGTAGACACAGAAACTTATATATTTATTAAAATATAATTTTAATAATAAAGAATAAAAAAAGCAATCACTGTCACTATTAATACACACAAAAAAAGATTTTATTTAAGTATATAATCAATAACACACAAACTTTAAAATTATTATATAAGAAAAAAATATATTTTATGTTTCATTATTATTTACTATTATTTTTATTTGTTTTTGACTTTTATTTTTTATTTTAGAAATGTTGAGTATAAATGAGCTACCTAGATGCACTCACAAATTTTCAAATCACTTGACTCCAGACTAAAAATCCACAGCCACACCAATACTCGCTTCCAGATGTACGTCTGAACAGCGTGATATTATTGGAGAAAACATGGCCTTCGTCCCGCAGGAAGGTGCATCTGTCAGGTGAAGGAAACAGGCATATAAAATAATAAAAAGAAATGCTACGTATGGATGGGAGAGTGGTCTTATCTTGCTGACTTATCTTCTCAATCCATAGAACTGGAATGGGTCAATGGCGCAGGAAATACATCTGTGTCCATTTCAGTGGTATGACTACCTCTTTGGGGTCATGCATTCAGTTGGACTCATCGCCCTAGATGCTAACACACTTCACATTACATTGATATAAACGTCCATATATCTCTCCACCAGCATTGACACAACTACGAAACAAATAGTCCGAAATCAAAACCCTCTTCAAAAGTAACACATTTAAACTAGTCTAGCAGCCATCTACATTCAACTAACATTTAAATCATTTTATTTATTTAATTCAAAACAAAAAAATCTTTAGTTTAATTTAGGTTTTAAAATCATTTTAAGATAACATTTATATTTTAACTTATTTTTTTTTACTACAAATTTATATAACCTACTTTTCTTTTTAAATTTAATAATGCACAAATAACGATGTGTTTCTATTTTTAAATTTAAGTTTGCAATTGCAAACCCCTACCCTATTACAAACAGATATTAATTAAACATGAATAAACAAAAATAAAATACAATACATTTTTTTAAAAGATTACATTGAAAACTTTAGCTAAGAGTTTAAAATCGCAAAGTTTATAGAAAGATAAAAGTTCAGGTTTGCTCAGAAAGAAAGTCTATAGTTCATTTTAAAGACACAAAGTTTGAAGATTTTAAACTTAAGAGAGTTTATGTTTCATTTATAAATTTATACTTTCCTTTGTTCATGCTCGTTCCTTCATGAGGAAGATCCAAATTTAAACAAGATCCATTTCTTGTGGGCGATGATGATTTATGAAGACGCATTTACGGTTTTCTGAAGATGGTACCAGTGGTTTGATCCTGGGATCCGTGGAGATGAAAGCTGCCTTCGGCCGGCCATGCCGAAGGAAGCATCATGAAGCTAATTACTTTTTTTTTGTGATGGTGATAACTTTTAAAATTATTTTTACGGATGAATTCAAAACTTTAATTTTCTGATTCTCTCTCTAACTAACTTATTATATTTTTGAATTTTCCTTTTATATTCCTTAGGCCCCTTATCTCTGGAATGCAGGATTCATCATACATATTCCATATCTCTATTTTATTGGTTAATTCAGTTTGTGACCAAGTAGATTTTGGGTTTTCCACTGAGGTCTGTGTCTCTATCTCTGGGCGGGAACTCTTATCTATTTCGTAATCATTTTTTTTAATTGTCGTTTTGCCTTAAGGATCTGTTTGTAATTTTTATATTTGAAAATTAAAAAAAATCTTCGCTATTATTAAAAAGGTTTTTATTTTATACTTTATTTAAAGATTTAGAATCCTTGTTTCGATTGTATAAATTTTTTTTTAAAGCTTATTTTAATATTTAAATCAAACATTAATAAATTAATAATTCGTTATTTGTGCATTTTGAACATGTATGTTTTTAATTCAGTATTAGATATTTACAAAACATTACATATTAGAATTTAAATATAACACATATATATATCCTGTTACAATATATATATTACAAATACAATTTTAAATTATTTTCTTCAACTTTTTATCATCTACTCATTATTAGCAGTCAATAGCATTGCTAGTTATTTTGATATTTTTAAGTCTGTATTGGTTTTGACATTTCAGATTCTGGATTAAAATCTTAAACTTTAAGTTTTCTAATGCAATAGTAAGAATGTTTTACAGTTTGCCTTTTCTAATTTTCATTTTACTGCTTAAGAATAATAATTTATGCAATTTGTTAAATTTTGTAAAACTTTTAGGTTTATACTTGAAAAATATTTTATTTTTGAATACTATATCACATCAAAGGGATGAATAAAGTATATGTGCTTTCAACTTAATATGAAGAAACATTATTAATAAACATGATTGCATATGGTATTCCAAGACAGAAAAATGGCTGCTACCTATTGTAAAACTTGTTAAATTTATGAATTTTAGTGTTTTTATTTATTTATATTTTTTGGATAGCATATAATTGAAGTACTGTGTATTGATATAGCATATATCTCTGCTTTAATATATTATACATTATAAACCTTCCATATCTTTAAAACACCAATATTCTGCTGCAAACTTATATAAATACTGAAAATAAGACATACTGTATGTACATATATTCTATTTAAAGATTTATTTTTATGGAATCTAAGAAAGGATAAATATTTTTATAAAGGTAATAACCATTTTTCAACAAAAGTAAAATTTGTTTCAATAATTATTTAGAAGTTCATGTTTAAAGCTGATTTAATGTTAAGTCCTATTTCCTTAGCATAAATAAATAAATAATTGAATATTTTATTGCTTAAATGAAGCTGGAATCCATGAACTTACAGCTCCAGAGTTCAATACTTCTCACATTCAGAGCAAAAAAAAATGAATAGGTTACTGTTTGAGAGATCATAAGGTGATCCATGGTTCTTGAACTCCAGAATCCATCACTCTATCACTGAACTAAACTATCTAGGATATTACCTTGGTTTTTTTAACTTTTATTTTGCTAATGATAAAATAATGAAAGTTTTTATTTTAAATTGGAAAAAGTCAAACTGAGTAAAGTAATAAAAGCATAGCAACTGAATTAATTTAACCCTATTGATTTATGAGTATTTTCTTAAATATGTATTTTTATTATTTTATCTTAATATTTATATAATAGTTTGTTTACTGTACTTTAATGTTTAATATGGATAAATTCAAGATTAAATTTTAAAAATGTTACTTAAGTAAACTATAATTAAAACAGGCAAAATTCACTATACATACACAGCAAGCTAGAGTAATCAATGGATGCCAGAAGGCTTGTGCATAAAATCCCCATCTAGTGCCTACTCATCCAATATCTCCAGACTAGTTTCTGGCTTGTGGCCTTCGTCAGTGAGGAGCCTTGGATCTGAGAGCACTGCATCTAGATCTTAGGATCTAATGCAACCCTCCAGCACCCACCTTTTATCTCCATTTAACTACAAAACTATGAGTCTTAAACTGAAAACACCTTAATATTTTCAATTCAAGACCATAAGCTTATATAGTTATATGGGTCTGAACCCAGTTCAGTTCCCATACATTTTGGTGTCTTTGGTTCTTTAATAACCATAGCCACCAATAACCTATTAGGCAGGATTGGTTTTAAGCCAATAAACATCACATGACAACCATCTCTTATGCTTGTGTATAACTGTTGTTAAAACAGCCAAAACTCACTATACGTATGCCACACACAACAGTTATACACAAGTATAAAAATGGTGGTCATGTGATGTTTATTGGCTTTAAACTGTAATTCATATTAATATAATATATAATCATAAAACGATACCTTCATAATATTGTCAAAATCATTAGAGTTCTCAAATAATGTAGAACCAGATAAGTAATCTACCTCTGATAAAGTTTGGAAATTGTTTCATCATTTCTATTTATATAAAAGTTAATTAATTTATAAAAGCAGTAGTAAAAATATAATATCTTACAACTGGTGTTTCAGTACAATAACAATTACTCTTCTTCTTTCTCAAATCATAAGAATGAGTGTGATGAGATTTTAAATCATTTTTTTCTTTTGTTATCTCCTCCTCATACTCAAATTCTATTGGTTGAGAAGTTTTAAGAAATATTTCATTCTTTAATACCTTTTTCCAAACATTGTTAATTTTCTTCAATTCACAGTTCTCATTTATGCTCTTGGATCTTTTAAACATCTCTATAGCTTCCTTTAGCAGTCTCTGGTCATATTGATTAATTTATTACAGAAAGTGTTTTTTTAAAATTGATGCCATGGTTAGTTAATTTTATATGTAGATAAATGACTGATGAATTGGAGTTTTCTCTAACTACCAAAATGTGTTCTTCCTTTCTTATATTTATTTTACAATTGTTCTGTTCAAACTTCACATGGGCAAAGGAATTTTATCTTTAGGATGTGGAAATGCTTCATTAATTTTTTTAAATGTAATGTAACTGAATGGATATTATTTTTCTTTAAAACCTTAGCAATTTTATTACTTGCTTCCTTTATATATGACAGAACTGTCTTAATTTCTGAAGTATCAAAATGTTTTTTTTTATTATATGAAAAAGCCCTATTAATAATAATCCTGTGATCAAAACCATTATGAAGAAGCATTTTTTTAATAGCAGAGAAAATGCCTGTCATCAGAAAGGCTCCCAGTTCTATCTAACAATGTCTTTGCTACTGAAAATAATTGTGCTGGATGATAAGAAAAATGTAGATATTGCCCAGTGTATATTTGCTTTTTATATAGACTGTAAAATAAAGAAATCCTTCTTTCTTTCAATTAAAATATTTAAGAATGGAAATTGGTTATTATTTTCTATTTCCATAAATAATTTAAGAAATTAAAAAATTCATGAAGAGCATGCTTACCCCATGCAGCCAAATAACAAAGGTACTTAACATATCTTAGCCATAGATGGTTTTTTTAACTGCTGATATCAAATTTTCTTTTTTAAGTTTTCCATAAAAATAAAACCCAATATTATAGAAATTAATCTGATGTTTGTTTATATATCTGACCATCAAAAAAAAAAAAATGTATTCAATAAACAAAAATTAACTGACCATGACATCACATACATTCTGCAAAAATTGAACAATATGACTAGAGACTGCTAAGGGAAACTATAGAGATTTTTAAAAGAACCAAGAGCATACATAGGAAATGTGAACTGAAAAAAATTAACAATATTTGGAAAACGCTATTGGGGGATAAAATATTTTATAAAACTTCTCAACCAATAGAATCTGAGTATGAGGAGGAAATAATAAAAGACAAAAATATAACGATTTTAAATCTCACTATACACATTCTTATGATTTGAAAAAGAAGCTCTGAGAAAAGTACTTGTTATTGTATTGAAATGTTAGCTATTTTAGTTATTATATTTTTATTACATGGAAGCTCCTGGAAATAATACTATAAATTCATATATATGTGTGTGTGTGTGTGAGTTTTGGGTTGGTAATTGATGATTCCATTTTGAAAGTTGAGTTGAAAATGATTATGAATATAATCGAAAATATTTCTTTATGAGTTTTTATTTATATTATATTATAAATTGTTTACCGTTGTTTAGAATATATTTAAGTATCATTATATATATCAAGTAGTAAATATATATGGTTTTATGAGGTTCTGTTGAGATACTGTTTTAAAAAGCAATACTATGATCATAAGCTATCATACAGATATTTACAATACTCTAATTAACCAAGTAATTTTTTGCAAAAAATGCAGTGAATTTGAAAAAGTTTTTGTTGTAATAATTTTGGAAGAGATTTAAGAAAAATGATAAAAAAAAACATATTTTTAAATATACTGGTATTTTCATAGTTTACAATTTAGAATTTGCTTATTATACAAATCTTAAAACTCAAATTTAAAACTCTAAGAATCTATCCTTTTTTTAAATGCAATACAGTTTTTCAAAAATCATAATACTTTTTAATTTTTTTTCAAAGCTTTAATTTATTTAAAATCATAAAAAATTACCATTATACCATTATTTTGACCATTTTTATATAGACATTGTCAGGGGACTTACAATATATAAAAAATAAAAATATAAAACTATTACAAACTCTACATTGTACTTTTTAAAAATGAAAATATAAATATGTAATTTTCACAACACTATTCTCATGCGAAGTAGAGATTGGTTTCTCTCTGCTTTTAACACTTTGTGGAGGAATTATGTAATCACAAACATATGACAAAAGTCATGTGAAAAAGATCTATGATTCCCAGGATGCACATTTCATGCTGAACCAGCATTCATCAGTTGGTTCAGATCACATTCTCTTACACATACTTTTATTATTGTTCAGTATATATATATATATAGATAGTAATTTACTACAAATTATTTGATGTCAAGCATGCTATCCTCACATCTTTGACACAAATCACTTAATGAAAATATATTAATAATTTTTATTGGTCATCTTGGTAATCATAGATCTTTTTCACATGTTTTTAGTCACATGTTTATGATTTCATCCCCCCACAAGGTATTAAAAGCCAATAGTCCAATTTCCTATCTTGCATGAAAGTAGTGTAATGAAAATTACACTACAGAAATATTATTAATATTGGATAATTTCATCTAATAAATGACTAATAAAAATTATTAATAAACTTATTTTTATTTCTTCTATTCTTCCAAATAATAATTGTCAATCATTAAACTAATTACTCTTAATTGTAAAAGTAAACCTATTAAAACAATATACTAATCATTTCATTTCTATTTATTTTATTTAAAATAAAAATTTCTTTTTCTATATAGAGTTTCCTTAATTAACCTTTCTTCATAAAAGCAACATTTTTAATCATTCTAATGTCATAATTAAAATTTAATTCTTAAGCATTTGTTAATTTCAAGTTCAAATAAAAAGGTATAAATTAATAAACATAAACTAATTAATTGTACTGAGCCAGCTTTATTAATATTGTAACAGTCCAGGTTTTCCACCAAAAAAGGGGGAACTCATCTCACTATGATCAAATCTAGGGTCTTCTGGTATGATGCTGTGAATTATGCAATGAAGTTATATAACCTATGATCATATCTACCTCCAATGGGCTAGCTCTAAGTTTACAGATTAGTTCATCCATACCTTATCTTTCTTTCGTGCTTTGTTATGCCTCAGTATTCAAACTCAGAGAAATATGTCATTGGCTCTCTTCAGGGGTGAATTTACACTATATAGCAACTACCATACCTCTATATAGGTTCCAATTGATTTAAATATCCATCTAAACATATTACTGTATTATTATATAAGAATTAAATATGTGTATATGTATATACTTGATTACAAGTTGATAGTTGAATGTATAAATGATTTTGATAAACTAGAGACCAAATTTAAATCAAATTGATAATGTTTATTAAATAACAAACAAAAATTAAAAACTTTTTAACATAATAAAACAATATAATTGTGTCTGTCAAGAATGTATTTCTGTCATATCAATGATTAAATATGTTCACTATTCCAACTCTTTCCCATGGTAGAGATACAAAATAAGGCACAAATTATTTACAAAGCAAATAAAAAAATTAAAAAAAGATTACTAAATCGACCACAAATTTTACTAGCTAATTCACAATATTATACAAGTGTATATGTAATAGCATCATCATCCAATTCCAGTTATTGATATTCCATCTTTGGTGACCCCTCTACCTATGGATGATCCCCTAAATTTGATAGAAAAGAACATCCATACAGGAATATTAGTCATTTATACCCAAAAAAATAAATATAAATGATTCTTAGTTAACAATAAAAAACCCACAAACTCTGTCTTATAGTGGATGATTAATGTCAAATCATTATGGATGGAAAGTAGACCTAAACTTTATTTAACATTAATTTTTTTTATCTAACTTAATAAGCCCCCCCCCTTCATTTTGTTGCTTTCACTGATAATGTACTTTTCCAAATTGTAGACATGTTTCCAAGTGTGGAAGTAAAGTAAAACTAGAATTTTATAAACATATATAAAATATTAAAGATTTTAAGACTTCTCATTCAATAATTTAATATACAAAAATTAACAAAGCGTATGACACACTTGAATGAGAAGCTATATAAAAGAAAAAAAATTCATAATAAAATCAAAACCTTTAAATCATCTTGATTAATGTCCATGAGTTTGTCAATAGTATCTTTTATGGATACAGTCTATCTCTCTTCAGATATTTCTTCAGTAAGTTATTCATCACTAGCTAGAATTCCTCAGCAATACACTTGAAATGATATTCCATTTTCTGCAGTTGCTTTCATTCTCAATCCATTTGGACATTTAGTGTAGGACATTTGGTGTTTATGCATCATATAAGTAAGTAGATTAAATCATCAGGCTTCCAGAGTCTGGATAGTAGTACTCCAGTCCTATGGCAATGTTAATTTAGCCAGAATACATTGCACAGCAGTTTATAACAGATGTAATTCTTCTTGATTTGCTATTTGGCATTTAATGGCTTATATAAAAAATTACTTCATCATTTATATAAATACTGGTGATGTTTTTTTTTCTCTGTGTTTGAATAATAGTGCAGTTTTTATTTTTAAATATCAATTTAAAATCAGTTCAGTTATTTTGTTAAACTGCACAAATTTATCAAACTTTTCTCTATTTAAACATTGGTTGTAATTTCTTATAGTTAGGCATTGTGAAAATTATTGGTTGTAGTTAAAAAATAAAATTACATAACAGAATTCTACTTTTATTTTCCACACTTGGTTGTCTAAAGATTGGCTTGACATTAGGACATCACTGGGTTTATTAAGTCTAAATCTTAATTTTGATGTACAACACATTAATAATTAACACATTGTTGGTGTATATATATATATTGTAACAGTCACTCTACTTTTGATCACAGAAAGCACCATCAGTTAAACAGAATATTAGGTGTGAGTTAATATATGATAATAGTAAGGAAAGTAGTTTATTGTTTAAGGCTCGAACAGGATCTTTAGCAACAAGGGAATATGCATTTAAATGGAAAAATATGTGTGATTTAGTCTGTAAATTGTATAAGGATGGAATAGAAAATATTAGGCATCTGCTAATTGAAAGTAAATGCTTGAAAGCAGAAAGAGTACAAATAATGAAGTTATGGAAGAATATATATATATATATATGTTCTATTACATTTGGTATCCAATGATTGGGGCCATTTCAATTGGTGACAGGCATTTTATTACATTTGGTATGCTATCATTAGGGCTCAGTTAATTGATGATTGTTGGTGGCAAAAAAATCTATTATATTTGGTTATCAACTAGGGCTTGAAAAACAAACATATCAATGTTTTGTTTTCCATTATAATTGTCTTTTAAACATGAAGTTCAATTAGTGAATGTTTGTTGATGACAAATTACAATTTTTAATAAAATAATGAAATGGTATTAAGTTTTAAATTCCAGAAAATTTATACATATTTTTTTTCTACTCTATTTTATCTGGACTTACTTACATAATGGTGAACCCGGTTGTGATGGGATAGAGATAAGCATCAATTTAATCATTTTATGTTTAACTACCATTATCTTGAGTGAGAAAGTTGTCTCATTATATTATCAAATTAGTTACTTTTAATGCATGTGAACATTTTATTACATTTTAAATATTTCAAGGTTATAATGTGATTTAATATGAAATTTCCACATTTCAATCTTATGTAAGTGTAGAATACTCATTATCATTACACCTAAATAAATGTTAGTTAGTGATCTCAGTTGTTACTCTTTCTTTATATATATTTTTAAAATGAATTTATTAATGTTATAGTGATAAATGAGATTTTTTATAAACCAAAAAGTTCATGAGTTTGAACAACTGAAATTTAGATTGTTGGATAGCTATTATGTATAATAAAATTAAACGGCTTGTACTTTGCTTAGATGAGTAATTGCATGTTGGGATAATAGTAAGATATTGTGGACCCTTGTTCTGCGGTAATCACTACATAAAATATATATATCTTAGATTTTTTTTGTATGAGTATATAATATTGCAGTTCTAGTAATAATGGGTAAGAGTAATGAAATGCCAGTTAGTGGTAATTTTGATTTAAGAGAGTTTATGGAAAAATTTAAAGAGTATATTATAGCTATAATAAAAACCAACTCTGATGAACTAAAAATATAAAGGGGATTTAGATGTAAAAGCCATAGAATTGACAAAGATTAAGTTGTGGAAATGGGATGGAGCAGAATATGGGAAAACTTAGAGTGAGGAATGAAAAATAAAGTGGCTAACAGGTTTATCTGGACATAATTACGGAGAGATTCTTGACTTCGTTTAAGGAGAAGCCACAGTACATCACATCATTATGGAAGATTTAATTTACTGTGATCAAAAGTTAATGATGATGATGATTGGCACCGGCTGAACCTAGGGAGATAGTAAGAGATCTTAACTATTGTTTAGACAATTGGGAAAATAAAACTAGGACAAACGTTAGCTAATATAATTTTAAAATTTATTAAGTTTATAATTATTAAAGTTATAAATACTGATTTTGTTACAGAGGTATATTTACAATGGATGTAGATTTTGGCAAATTTTATCAAAGTATGTACAGGAAAGAAAGTATTGAATGCTCCTGCAGGCATATAAATAGTTATTTACTTTTTTTTTTTTTTTATAAATAATTTAGATATTGTAATTTTTACTCTTGGTTTCATTCAAGAATTGGAATTTGATTGCCTTGATAATTTGTCATCAATTTGCTGTTAGTATACAGCTGGTGATTTCTTTTTTATTAATATCAGATTAAGTATTTTTAATATAATGGACAATGCAGATCTATTATTGAGTTTAATGCCCATGTGTCAATAATAGTAATTCAAGAACGGACTTTCCCATTTTTTCTATCTGTCTTTCTGTTTTTTTTAAAGACAACAGTTTTGATATGATCCATAGAATTACGATACATAGCGACAGTAGTGAACATTTGTTGAGGGCCTATTGCGACTTGATAATTATTTACTTTGGCAGACTTTAATGATATTTGTAGCCAAAGGACCCTTATTTTTGTTTTGATCACATGATAACTTTAATCTGGAATCATCTTTCTTTTAAAGAGGCATTTGAGTTACTGTAGTTACAACTAGGATCACCTGAGAGACTACATAATCAGTAGTGATGTTTGGATCAATCAACAGTATGATACTGAAGTTGTTAACCTTACTCCCACAAACAAAATGGCCTCTCAGATTCTCATCTAGGAAATCTTTAAAAATTGCCACTTGGAGCTAGACTAGTTTTCTGAGCTTTTTAGCAATATCTTTAGCTTTTATCTCATTTCTATGAAATTTGAAAACTGAAATTTTATTTCTATATTGTATTTTAGAATGGAAATAAGCTATTAGAAAAGAAAATGCTTTATCTTTAAATACAATCCATATTTAAATGTAGGGGCTGAATTAATGTGGTAAAATTTTTTATGTAAGAGATTCCCACACATTTTTAAATATTAGTTATCTTAAATCAGAATTTTGACTTGGTATGTCTTAAAAAAATAATTTATTTATGTTTATCAATCTTACAGATTGCCAAGATCAAATTTTTCCAAGAAAGCAATTTTCCTTTTTTGATTAAATAGCTATGAATGGATTTTTTTACCAACTTATTATCAAAAATGAAGCAATATTTAATGTTTGGTTGTTCTATTTCCTTTTCATATGTTGGTACTAATATTGTTAGTTACTGCTAATTCCTTAATGGTGATGAATATTGAATCAACCCACACAGGTGGATTCTGTAATACTACACAAAGTTTGTTATGTTTATATACTTTTTGATTTCAGAAAATAATGTTTCATACTAATAAATAAATGAGATATAAGTTTAAAAATAACATTAAAACATTCATGGCATCTATTTACAATACCAATATATTTATAACAATCAAAACAGTTTTCTACCTATTATGATTGGTTGAAGATAGAAATGCGAAGTTGTTAGCTGTAACAACTAGATGATTGAAGGAGGTACATGACTCTTTGTGAAACCTAATACTTCCACTAGCATTAGTTTGCCTCATAAAAAGTAAAATAGTATTTGCTGCTTAATTTCCCACTCCAAGCTTGAGTTTTCCTCTTAGCTTTGTAGGAAACAATGAATGACATACATTATTATCAGAGTATTTCTAGACCAATGATTCACCGTCATAAATATGATTTAAAAACCATTTTGTTGTCTAACATTCTCTTAATAGTCTTTCAATTTACAGTGAGCTCTCCTGTCTGATCATGATCAATCAGATTTACTGATGTATGTGATGTATTGAGGCTTCTTAAATGAAGTCAAGAATATCTCAGCAATTATGCCCAGATAAACCTGTAATGGATGAAAATCATAATAGTGTCACCTAGTAAAAGTTCTAGTAATCAGTAGATTCTAGAAGGTGGCACTATTGTGAGATAAAAATGGTACTGTTTAAGAGCTTGTGGTAAGCATAAAGAAAAATTGATCATGCGATGATTTACTAATATAGTTATATATAGCCAACTCTTCTACATGACTATGAATAATAGGATTTTATTAATTCTGTAGAAACCATTGATTATTTATTTACATTACTGTAGTTTCCTTGGGTAGCTACACCATACAATGAATTCTGTCTAAATAGAAATTGATTAAGTCTGCTAGTGAGTATAAGGGTAAAGTCAGTTCATAACAAAATGTAAGCTACAATCACTGTGCATAATATATTTTTCTATGACTGCTAGTGAAAAGATTGACAAATCCTTATATGCATTTGAGAGCTGTGTCAGAGCATTGCCAACAATCCACACAAATGTAATCAATAAGATGATTACAGTTGTTAGTACAGAAAATTTGGCACCTTTTGATTAATTAAGATAATTTAATATTTTATATAGTTAACTGCAATGTCATTATATATTTAAAATTATTTGTATTAACTGACAGAAATTCAATATAAAAAAAAGCTAAAGTGCTCTGAAAAAGCATAATGGCTAAAAATATATGCAAATATTAATTTTTTTTTTACAAATCCAAGTGAAGAAATTTAGAGCACTCATAGTTTTTAGATAATTACTAAACTTTTATATATTAAAAAGATAATTAGAGACAACAAACCTTGGCTATTGTTGCCATATGTGCACTCTTTGCATAAGACATTCTATAGGACTTTCTCTATGGAATTTCATCTGAGTTTTCGTACACCAAGTTCAACTAATAGGCTTATTAACAACATGAAAGACACCATAGCTTTGGATCAGACCTTACAGGCCATGTGCACAACATCAAAAAGTATCATGACACAAGTTTGAACCCACATTGCAAAATTGGTTTGTACTGAGAGGCATGATGTTAAGCATAAGGTAAAGGAGGCTTATTTTATAGCAGAGGACTCCTTCACCATTAATCATAAAGAAGCATGTTTTGCTATATCAAAAAGATTGTCTAATTGACTCACTTGCATGGAGTTTGCATATTATACTGATAGAATGATTTCAACGAACGAATCAGAACTGGCTATGATTATGAGAAGTACAGTTTCTCAAAAGTGCTCAGCCATTTTAATTGACTAATTGATATTAATTATATAGCTTTACATTATAAGTGTGATAGCACTATTTAATATTATCATAATTTGGACAAGCGTTAAGTCATAAATCTACAAGTTATTACTTAATATTGAATACCTAAATTAGTTTTGCAATAATAAGAATTATGCAGTTTTTACTATGTCTAATGTTTAGTTTATAAAATGGAGAAAAAACCAACAGAAAGTGTAATTATAAAAACAAAAGTTGGAAGAATATCCCTTATTATTGTTTGAATGGTTTAATTCAGTTTCTCTTATCCACCACACACAGCAAGCTTCATTATTTCATTTATCCATCACACGTGATTTTTTCTTCATCTTTTATCATTTCTTGAGATTCAATTTAAAACTTCAACTCTCTATCTGCTATCTTCTTTTCTAGAAAAATGTTCAGTCCAACTCAGTATCAGGTTCTTAATTCTGTCAATAATGTCAGTGTATTTTATTTTCAGTCTCTTATTTTTACTCATAACATCTCTTCATATTTCATTGAGTTGTCTGAAATCTCCGAATTGCATTTCTGTTAAATGTCAAAATCTCAGATCCATAATTGAGAACTGGTAAAACGCATTTATTAAAAATCTTTTTTTTTTTTTAAAAAATAAAATATATAGACATATTTTCTCTTAATATTTATTTCTACCAAAAGCATTTTAAACAAGTTTAATTCTATAATCAATTTCATCAATTATCTTGTCATCTATATTAGCAATTTGGTCATGGTATTTTTGTTATTGTTAACTTCTTATAAATCATGATTATCAATCATTATTTTCTTCTGAAAAAATCAATTAAACATTATTTTAGTCTTTTAGCATTTATCTTTCTGTTTTCTTGCTTTCATCTAATAACTCTTGTAAATATTTTCAAAAGCTCTGTTGTATTATTTGCAAATCAATTACATCATCTACAAAATCTAAATAATTTAAATAATCTCCATTTATGTTAACTCCCTTAACTTTCACAAAATACTTCTTGTAAAACTTCTGTAAAAAGTTTTAGAGATATGGAGTTACTTTGTTGTACACCCTTCTCATTGTTAATCATCATATAATCTAATCATTATTGCTACATTTTTTTATTTTTAAAAATATTTTATTGACATAACAAAATTTGTGCAGATGAATATTATAAATACACTTTGTTAATGTTGGCTCAATTCCATTGCTGGTATTTGCTTCTTCAATCAAGACTGGCTTGCTAAAGTGGGTGTTCTAGGTCTGGTAGATGCATGGCAGAGCCATTAACCACACTAAGAGGTTAATATATGAGTAAGTAGTTCCATTCTGTTGGTGTTGTCCACTCCTTTGAGGTTGGCTCTATAATGCTGACATATCAGAACTGGTATCCATGTAGTGTTGGATTGTTGCCTCTTTAGTAGGGTCGGAATGTTGCATTATAGACTTCTTCATTTATGATAGGCACTATAATATCAATATATCAGGTCCAATATTCATGTAATGTGATTCTGTGGACTATGCTAGCAGGTTCCATGTATTTGTAAATAAGAATCTAGAGAATAATATCTTGTCCTTGTTCTGAAGAACTTTAAACTTATCGAAAAATATGGCATTAGAGTACGGTGCTGGTTGCATAAACTTTGTCCTGCATCTTGTGTACCAAAGGGCATATGTCAGGAAGGTAGATAACCTGATAACTGTAAAGTCTCCAGAGGAGAGACAATCCCTGGTGTTCTGAAATTTTATCAACTGCTATAACATAGTGTTGAGAGATGGTTTGTCTAATATTGTTATAACCTGGACATATATTTATCAGATGATTAAAGATCTCTTTTTCTCTAGAGCGGGCATGACAGATTGGGTCCATTTTATTTAGGAACCACTTGAAATGTAAAAATGTATTAGTTGGCATGGAGCCCAGATTAACCTTGATCAGATAATCCAATAGTTTAGGCTCCAGCAACAGAGATTTAAATATTGCAGTGATTCTATGATTGCTGCACCCTAGGTGAGTCCATATAGCTGTATTTTCAGAATTCAGCAGGCGATGTGCCTGACAGATGCTAATTTTATTATTAAACCCTGCCGTTGAGTGCCCAATGTGTAGAAATTGTTGCTTAATAATGTTGTCAAGCCATGTGTCTTTACTGGTGAGGGAGGGCTGGCAATAGGTATTACAGTCTCTATGATAGCTGATAGAGAGAATTTTTTAATGAGGTTTACTACAAGTGAATGACCTTTTTGAAAATTAATTGCCTGTATTGAATGGAGACCCATGCCATTCTGTCTCCTGTGAAATTGAAGTCTGCGAGTGCTAATTGCATGGGTCCGTCTTCTCCATAAGAGCTGGCCGCATAGCCTCTGAATTTGTAAGCAGAATGTTTTGGTAACTGTCATTTTTTATAAACATTTTTTACAATATTTTAGCTCTATATCTTGATTGTTCAAAGAAATGTTTAATGAATCAAATGCATTTTATTAATCTACAAATCCAAAGCATAATGGTAATTAGTATTCATTAAACCTTTTTATAATTCTCTCAATACCTGGATATCATTCACTAAGCTAAAATCTCTTTCAAATTCAACTTGTTTTTTTTTTTGTTGGTTGAACCAAAGGTCATTGTAGACATGTAATTAACTTAATGAAGATTTTATATAAAACTGAAAGAAGGCTGTTATATCTATAACTTCTAATATCTTTTTTATCAACTTTCTTAAATATCAATATTATTACTGCATTATTCCAATAATCTAGTATATTTTTATCATTTAGACATTTGATATATAACGGTATTAAGAATTTTTCTATTTCTTCATCTGCTTCTTATAACCTATAAACTGGCCGCTACCAAAGTGATTTGATACTAATACCTTATGTTATCGATTAATCAATGATTAATAGATAAATGATAAGTACAATATATATAATACAAAATCATATAACATTACAAAACATTCATATAAAATTCAACAAGATGCAAACAACATATATATATATTGAAGCGATATTTATATATATATATGTTTCCTGTCTATAATTTAAAAATTCAAAAGAATTTTTAAAAGTAAAGGTTTTAGCAATTTTAATAAATAAAAATTATATATATAATTTATATGCACAGATAAATGTATACGTATGATATAATTTATAAGTTTATTTTTAAAAGTAATATAAAGGATCCAATAATGAGAGTAAATAATTAGTAGTAGTTTTAAGTTAATGATTTAATTGTAACATTTGGGTTCATTTTTTTGATTGCCTATGATTAGATTTTGTGTAGGTTAGCTTACAATATATATGTTATTGTTTATTCACGGTTAAATAGTTTAAGTCAGAGGTGGGCAATTGTTTTGGCTCAGGGGCTGCAGAGGTTGGCTAAAAGCCACATCGGGGATCACCTTGTGGAAGCGAAGGGCCACATCTTTTTTTCATGACACAATAAACACACTACTTTATTCCATGTATTACCAAAGAAATATTTGTTTGTCCATTCTTCATTAAACACACGACATTCATCACCGATTTACATTTTTTCAGTGGGTTCATGGTTTCAATAAAGTTGGAAATGTATATATTTGCTAATGCAAAGACAAAATTGAAATTAACCTGATCAACTGGAAAAGTACGGCACATCATATCTACACTGTGCATGTGTATTGACATGGCCATCCTAGTGGAAAATATAAGATGAATCTTCAGTAGCGCATGGGAAGGAAATCTCAGTTCAAGATGTATTGTCTTGGAAGGCTGCATAAAAACTCTTAGCGGGCCACTATTTTCACACCCCTGGTTTAAGTCATTAATTATATTTCTGTCATTTCCTGGAACTTTTTCCTTCATAGATTTAATTTTATGGTTTATTTATTAAAATGCTGGGCAGTTCTGAAAATACAATAAGTATATGTGATACTTTAATTTTTTTTTTGTTTTGTTATTATTACTATAAAATGATGTCAAATCCCTTTTTAGTAATAGTTTTATCTTTTTTTCTTATTGTAGAAATAACTTTTTCAATATTGAAATGTTTTATACTTCTAAGATTTTTTTTCTCTTCTATAACTTTCCTTGCCAATTCATAATTATGTTTGTTTATATCATTATTTGTACTATTTTACAAAATTCTAGATATTCAACTCTTCTTAATGGATCATTTTTACATTTTCATATTTCTTCTTCACATATGTTGCAATAATAAAAAATACTGATATATTATTACTTTATTATAGGATCTCTTTTTTGCAGTTTTTAATACAATATCAATTATCTTAAATCACTAAACAGCAGATGATCACCATTTCTTATGCTTGCTCATAACTGTTATTAAAACAGGAAAAACTCTCCCTACAGTAGTGCCACTCAGTGCAAGCCAGAGTAATCAATGGATACCAGAAGGATTGTGCATAAAATCCCTATCTAGTGCCTACTCATCCAATATCCCCAGACTAGTTTTTAGCCTGTGGCTTTTGTCAATGAGGAGCCTTGGATCTGAGAGCACTGCACCTAGATCTTAGGATCTAATGCAACATTCCAGCAGTCACCTTTTATCTCTACTTACTACAAAACTATGAGAATAAACATTGAAAAGACAATATTTTCAATCCAAGATCATTAGCTTATATAGTCATATAGGTCTGAACTCAATTTAGTACCCATACATTTTGGTGCTTTGGTTCTTTAATAACAATAGCCACCACTATCCTATTAGGCAGGATTGGTATTAAACCACTAAACATCACATGACCACATTTCTTATGCTTGCTCATAACTGTTATTAAAACAGGAAAAAGTCTCTGCAGTAGTGCCATTCAGTGCACTGAGTGGCACTACTGTATGGAGAATTTTGCCTGTTTTAATATCAATTATCTTCTTAATAATTTCAGCTAAGTTTTTAAAATCTGCTAATAATTTAAAATGATTAACAAGTTTTAATTTAAATTCATTGGAATATTTCAGAAGATTAAGAATATCCAACTGTAAATACTGTCTTTCTTAATAATTTTTATTTTTCTAGTTTTGGATTAACATCTTTCTTGCATCTCATTAATCAGTGATCACTTCTTGTGTTGAATCTAATAAAAACATTACCATCTTACAATTTTGAAATACATAATTTATATTAGTCAAAATATAGTCCATTTCAGTTGTATCTTGAATAACTAATTTGCCAATATATCTAATATGCTATTAATCTCCACAATGTTCTTATTCCACTTTTTATTTATAATAAATTTCATTCCATTTGTGCTTTCAACATTTGTGTCTTTGTAGTAAATTACATGTTCACTTTTCAAATCAATTATTTCTGTACTTTAACTTCACAAAGTCTAACAATGTCCCATTTAGTATCAGACAGTGTTTCTTTCAGTTTGTGCAATCTTCCTTCACTCAAAAAGTGACTGCAGTTGTAAGTAGCTAAATAAAATGTTTTCATCAAATAATGGCTTTGGGTTTATGTCAGCAAATTCTTAGCACCTCCACCTTCAGCCATTAACCATTAATGCCTTGTCTAGTGACTTTGCACCCCCTATAATTTAGCTTTGCTTATAATGATTATAAGTATCTATTTCTTAAAGAAGATTATTCACACATACATTTATTCTGCCTTTATGAAACTCAACTAATGTTTTAATTAAGAACTATCAAATAACTGAGAAGAAAGGAAATAGTGTTTCTTGATTTTAAACTTGGCAATAAAAAGCCAATAAACTTATTACATTCACTGAAGGGTGTAGGTAAGTAGCTCATACGTGTTCATTTATTATATGAATAATCACATATTAGTAACAGCTACAGTGACAAGAATGTATAAAGTGGACATTAGGAATTTACTCTGTGCAGTTCCTTCAAGGGCTCAAAGAGGAATCAAAAGGTCTCCTTTCTGTTAATAGCATAGTCTGGATATATATATATAATGTTTTCACAGTTGTATAATGCAGATAAATTATAACTTTTTGGGCTGTACCGTGTATTATTTTCCAGTTAACACCGATATTTCGATGGACTACCATCCGCCATTATCAAGGTTAACTTTTGAAAGAAAAACCATTAGATCTTAAATAATAATGTGACTGTGTGCAAGATTAGACATGAGATTCAACTTGAAGTAGTTCAGCATTCACAATATGAGGCTTATCAAAATGTTTATTTCCCTCAGTATTTTTACCTATTAATTTTAAGTTAATATTAGATAAAATGAGAGGTTTCCACATAGCTGGAATACATTGTGCTTCATCAGCCCTATTTAAACCAGTAGGTCTCTTTAATATTTCAATTGACTCTCTCATGGTTCTTAAATCATATCTTTCCAAATTAGCAAGTATTTTTGTATTGTCAAAATCAGGTTTGTGACCAGTTTCTAAATAATGGGAAGTAAAAACTGATGTGCTAATTTTTTGATTAAAAGCATTTCTATGTTCCTTAATTCTGACATTTATTCGTCTATTAGACTGACCCACATAGCCTCTTGAGCACTGAAAACATGGAATTTCATAAACTCCTTGGTGTTCCAAAAATATTCTGTCTTTAGGTTTATACAAAAAAAATCACCAATTTTTTTACCAGTAGAAAAAGTAGTCTTTATATTAAAACAAGATAATCTTCTACTGATTTTATCAGTAATTCCTTTAATATAACATAAAATTACTCGATTAAAAGAGGAATTGTCAATTCTATCCTCTTTTTTCTTTTTAGTATTAATGTTATATAAAGCCTTATAAATGATGTTTTTATTATAATTATTAGAAAGCAGAATATTTTTTGTAAGTTCTATTTCTTGAGAAAGATATTCTTTATCAGATAAATTATAAGCTCTAGTGAAAAGATTTTAGTTATAGAAAAAATTTGTGCAGGATGATGATGAGAATTAAAATCAAGATATCTGTTTGTATGGGTGGATTTTGTGTAAACTGATATTCATCACATTTTCTTGCAATTAAAACATCTAGAAAAGAAAGTTGCAAGAAAATGTGATGAAACATCAATATCAGTTTACAGAAAATCCACCCATACAAACAGATATCTTGATTTTAATTCTCATCATCATCCTGCACAAATTTTTTCTGTAACTAGAATCTTTTCACTAGAGCTTATAATTTATCTGATAAAGAATATCTTTCTCAAGAAATAGAACTTACAAAAAATATTCTGCTTTCTAATAATTATAATAAAAACATCATTTATAAGGCTTTATATAACATTAATACTAAAAAGAAAAAAGAGGATAGAATTGACAATTCCTCTTTTAATCGAGTAATTTTATGTTATATTAAAGGAATTACTGATAAAATCAGTAGAAGATTATCTTGTTTTAATATAAAGACTACTTTTTCTACTGGTAAAAAAATTGGTGATTTTTTTTGTATAAACCTAAAGACAGAATATTTTTGGAACACCAAGGAGTTTATGAAATTCCATGTTTTCAGTGCTCAAGAGGCTGTGTGGATCAGTCTAATAGATGAATAAATGTCAGAATTAAGGAACATAGAAATGCTTTTAATCAAAAAATAAGCACATCAGTTTTTACTTCCCATTATTTAGAAACTGGTTACAAACCTGATTTTGACAATACAAAAATACTTTCTAATTTGGAAAGATATGATTTAAGATCCACGAGAGAGTCAATTAAAATATTAAAGAGACCTACTGGTTTATATAGGGCTGATGAAGCACAACGTATTCCAGCTATGTGGAAACCTCTCATTTTATCTAATATTAACTTAAAATTAATAGGTGAAAAGACTGAGGGAAATAAATATTTTGATAAGCCTCATATTGTGAATGCTGAACTACTTCAAGTTGAATCTCATGTCTCATCTCGCACACAGTCACATTATTATTTAAGATCTAATGGTTTTTCTTTCAAAAGTTAACCTTGATAATGGCGGATGCTAGTCCATCGAAATATCGGTGTTTAATGGAAAATAATACATGGTACAGCCCAAAAAGTTATAATTTATATATATCTACCGCAGTTGAGAAATATATATGAGTGTATATGTATAGGTACATATGTATATATACTTGTGCATGTTTGTATAGTAATGGCAGTGCAAGTTGTTTTTTTCTCAAAAAAATTTTTATATGAGTAATAAATTTTTAAAGTTGATTTTTGTGGACATTATTTGTTTTAAAATTCAGAATGAAAAAATAAAAGTAAATTTTTATTTTATTTTTATTACTATTACTACTACTATTATTATTATTATCATCATCATCATCATTATTAGTATTATTATTGTATGGTAGACTCAGGAATTAAAGATTAGTAAAAAATTTCAACTGAGGGAAGATCTTTTGTGTTAAACCTGCTGTTTGGATGCTTAAATATCAAAAGACTTCATTAACAATATTCTATATAATTATTATTATTTATATATCATTTTAGGTAAAAAAGTTGAGAAATTGAGTCAAATTAAAAAAACTGAACGTGATAGAAGTGGCTTGATTACACCTATGGTACCATCATCTCAGTCAGAGCTAATTATTACAATATTCACAGAAGCTACAGACTTTCTTCTTGAACATCATCTTACTCTGGTATGATTAATGTAATTCAGAAATAATATATTTCTGTATTGTATGTCTATTTAACTTAATATCTTATTTATTATTGTTTCTACTATTTGAACATTGGAAAATATGATATTGTATTTCATATTTTACAAGTGCCTTTAAGATTGGATTATATGATTGAACTGAGATTATTAGAATTAGCATTGTCTAACTCAAAATTGTAATAGCAAACATTTGGTTTTAGAACTGTAATTTAACAGTCTCGGATTTATGTAGATATGACAAACATAAATAAATGAACCAAATAGTTAATTATTGTTCAACCTATGTCAACAGTGGCAGCATTTAAGAAAGATTAAAAACTCTAGTAAATGTATCTCCTGATTGGAATATCTACAAACTCTTTTATAATTTGTCTAACAACATCCATGAGCTAGATATTTAAGTAAAAAAAAATAAACATATATAAATATAGTTAAATGATTACTTACTTTACATAAAGATTTCACTTCTATCCATTTAAAGTCTAAATTTTTAACGCAATCAAATGCTATGTTAAAATCATACATACACATTTTAAAGAAAGACTATGTTATTAATTCTTTTTTTATTTTTCAGAAAAAAGCTAGATTTGAAACTTTATCTAAAACGATTAGTTTTATATTTTTCATTTTTATGATTAAATTGGAATAATAAATGTGAGTAGTACATGTAAAGAGTGGAAAAAATTTCAAATTCATGAAAGTAGTTTTCATAATTAATGAAATAAGCCTTTTCTTTTTTGCTTCCAAAAGTCTTAAAATATTTAAATTAATGTTAAATTTTATTTCTGGTATTTCATATTTGAATGAAATAAAATGAGTCATTATACTTGGTTAGGATGCATTTCTAGTTGATTGTAATGTCTGAAATTGAAATAAAATTAATATGGCAACTGACTTCCCTATTAAAATAATGTTAATGTTAAGTTTACATATGTGTTGATTAATTCTCAGTTTGATCAAAGGTAATTAATCTTTTAAAACTGCACAACTATCGATACATTAAGATATATTTATTTTAAATGAACTGATTAAATAATTAATTAATAATACTTGGTTGATAATTACCTAATATGTGCTTATATAAAATATTTAAAATCTCAAAAATTATTTAGTGGAACAATTTAACTCAGATAGCAAATAAAGAAGAAGCATATTTTTAGAATTTAGTGAATTGATATTTTTCTGTGCATAAATAGATAAATTAGACTATTTCTTAAAAATTGTTTGCAAAAATATGAAGCCATAAAACTTTTACATCTCTAATTTGATTCTGAAGTCATTTATAAATCTTAGTCTTGTATTAAAAGTCTGATTAAATCAATTAAATCTTAGTATTACGAGGAGTTGATAAGACGTATTCAAGCACTGCCTTACTTCTCATGAATAGAATAAGTAAATTTTAACATTGAAAAAATTCTTTTCTGGGTTAAACATCAAGTGATATTAACATATTGTATATCTTAATAGCCTGTGTAGTTTTTGAACATAATAATGCAGGTCAATTTGTCACTATTAGAACATTACATCTATAAAATAAGAGAATTTATTTAATACTATTCATCTCTTTACTATCACAAAATATCTATAGTTATGCTGATTATATTTCAGCAATCTCCTGTCATGACTCATGTTATTTTGCCATGTTTATCTCTTTAAGAGTAAATTTCTTTTAGTAAAAAAAGAGAAATAATTACCATTTTAAATATATATTGAGGCAAAATCAGTAGACTATAAATAAAACAGAAAAATTGTGAGTGTCCATTGATTTGATTATTTTTTTTTATATTGTGGCTTTGTAGTTAAAAAAGAAATGTTTCTATTGAATACTCTCTTCATTAATTTTTCTTTTAATTTTTTTTTCCGCCCCAAAGAGCATGCATTATCATTTGAAATTATTAACATAAAGAAAAATTGCGATTGTTTCTTTGACTGCAATATTATCAATAAAAGAATCATTTTATTTTTTAAAATATACTTTTTATTTTTACTATTAGTCACATTTTATTGGTAAGAAAGTGGACAATTTTTTTAAGATAAAAGAATTTATTTATATGTCTAAGTCAAATACAATAATGGAAGTATAATATAATTTTCTCCTGCCTCCTTTTCTTATGTATTGATTTCTATATTTACATATCATATCATTTCCAATCTTCTTATACATTTAATAATACTATTTTTTATACCAAAACTTTACGCTTACAGTTTTGATTGCAAATATATGTATAAAATGTATTAATTGTATGATTATATATTTGGATATTGTAGCTCCGATAATGACTGCAGGACAGTCGAAACTATAAGAGTAAAGTTTTGGTATAAAAATTAGTATTGTTAAGTGTCTAAGAAGATTGGTAATGATATGATATCAAATATCATTATTTATTTTTTTCAAAAAATTAAACTTGTCATTTAATGGTTTCTTGGCATTGGTTATTCATATAAAAATACTTTGTAAAGTGCACTATAAAAATCTGAGACAGTTTTTTTCTCATAGCTATGCAGCATTTGTCAACTTTTTAGTCATTTGTTCAAAATTTGTAAATATTTAATGAGCTAAAAGAAAGCAGTCAGTGTGCTCTTAAAAAATTAATAATCAGAATACATCAATACTAATATTCAAAATTTTAATAATGCATACAAGACCGTAAATACAAGTTTTGTTGTTAAAAAGGTATGAAAAAAAGATAATTTCAAGTTAATTGCATTTGCATTAATGCTAAACTCGAGATTCCTTATAGATGTCACAGCGTTTATCCAAGTTGTGAGTTTTTAATATCTTGTTTACTAAAATTTTGATGCCATATTATTATTAGATTTCTTTTATGAGTTCAATGTTTTCCTTTTGGAGGGAAGGGAAGTTGTATAAAAGTACAGATAAGGGTGGTAAATTGGTTAGTGTATATAGCTGAAATAACATTATAAAGTTGCTTGAAATTATGCTTGTACACAATTAAATATTCTCATGGTAATTTATTGATTTAAAATGTTAGTTCTGAGAATCTTCAAAGAGAGACACTAGCTATAATCACTCACCTAAACCATAAATCTTCAAAGAGAGACACTAGCTATAATCTCTCACCTAAACCATGCAGAACTTTTTAAAATTGAGATTAAAGACTCATATAAATTTATCAGGAAATCTTTATTTTGATCAGAATCAAAATATATTTCATTTCTACCTATGATATCTTTCATCGGCTTATTTCAGGTAATAATCTGAGTAAATTAAAAAATTGTCATGATTAGACTTAACTCCTTGGATAAATTTTTCCAGACAGACATAGTTTCTTATAATAGTTTCCTGATTTCAGAGTTGTCAAGTATATTCTCAAAAATCATTTGTATTGATATATCATTTTATTGTCCATATAAAAGTAATATAATGGCATGAAAATCAGTAGATAACCAAGCGGTATGATCTGTTCAAATAATATACATTGGTAACCAATTACATATAAGCTGAAAGAGATATGAGAGCAAAATGAATTAAGAAGAAATCATCTAATAACTCATAATTTATGCTAGATGGAGCAAAACTTTTTGCTGTATGAGAGAACATCTAAGAGTCAATACTATCTCAAAGTTATTGATAGTTCTAAATAGCTATTTTGTTTATCCATTTAGTTATAACTCGTTAAATCAATCATTTGTATATGGTAACAATTACTTCTGCATCAGTTGCCATTGTGAGAATAGTCAGGCAGATATCATTGTTCAAAATTTTTGTGGGATATTCTCAAGCTGTTGGAGAAAGCATTTAATGGACAATGAGAACCATTGTCATCATGTAGAGATTGTGTGAAAAGTATGAGCTTTCATTGACTTATGTGAACATTTATTGATTGTGAGACAATCAGTTTTAGAGAACATTATGTGCTAGCAAAAATGTTTGATGATAGAAATAGCACTTTATCATATTCATCAGATATTGCTGATATAACATAATCAGTGATAAACATTGTGTCTAGATATGACCACAGATCTAATTCCACAACTATTATCCATGTGTGATAAATGGCAGTGTCTTTATCAAATAGTTTTACATAGTATGTGACAATAAGTTCTGTTGCAAATATTATTATTTGAATAAACAGTTAATGTACCAAAGATTTTAATGTTTTATTTTGTCCCCCAAATATATTCAACTGTACTTGCAATCTTTTTCATAAATGAGAAAAAACAATAAATATATTGTATTAGTTACATAAAGAATTTAGCATTTATCCATTTACAATATTCATGATCTAGGATTTAAATTCAAAGATTTATTTTTTTCTGGATAGTTAGATCATAGCCAGTCTAGCAAGCATAAATGGATATATTTACATTCTTATCTAAAAAATAAAACAATACAGAAAAACATAAAAGAGCTCATTAATGTGAAATTGAATAGTTTAGTAACCAATGATTTTTGCTTCACTGCTTTTTTTTTTTTTTAGGAGTATTAAAACAAATCCTTTACCATGCAATGGGCTTGTTAGGGTTATTTTACCTTTTATCTATATTAATTACATATTATTTTGCAAATTATATGTGTATATATTATGTCTGCAATTTAAAAAATGTAATAACTAAAATAATACATAATTAATATAATATCCAGCATTTATTAATATCCACAAAAATATTAGAAAGAGAAAATAAATAAAATCATTAAAACTATTAACATATTATGGTTTGATAATGTATTAATATACAATTGAAAATTTACCTCCATATTATTGTCTTATTTGAATCTTAACTTTGCAAATATTTTTTGATCAGAATAATGCTTAATCATACTCTGCCAATAAGGTTACAAGAAATATGTATGTTTTTCAGTCAGCTCAGTCTAATGATCTTTCATTGTTGAAGTTTATGGAGTATTGATGAACAATATCTTCTAATATTATTTGAATATCTTGTAATTTCTATGAATATGAAATCAGATAAACATTGGGTAAGTGGTCACAGAATGTATCATTAAAGGTCTTTATCATGTCAACCTGCCTGACTGATTGCACTAAACATCACAGTAATCTCTCAAAGTAATTTTGTATTGTCATCTATCTAATTAGAATATGGAAATTATGTATATGTTTTTATGGTATTGTGTGTTCTGGGTGCTTGACTTGCTTGTGTTATTTCTAACAATTGTTTCAATTTCTATGTTGAACAACTCATGTAAATTCAGTGATATTTAGTAATAATAATATATAAAACTGCTAGTTTAATAAAATTGATTATTATATTTTTCTAATAAATATGATAATGCATCTTGAATTAGATGTGAATAAATTGGGAAAAAATATTAATTACAATCATAGTATTTTTACTATGACTGACATATTTATGAAAAAATTAACAAATGCTCTGCAGCATATATATGCATTTCAAGAACAATTTCCTTTGTCTGCTGTCAATAAACCATGCAAATATAATAGTATTAATTTGAGCTGCTGTTACATTTATATAAATTGTTGGCAGAGATCTAAGGCAGCTAGCTGCTTAAATAAGTTATTCTTGAAATGCTGCAGATTGATTTGTCAATTTTTTCGTATTATATGAGTCATAATAAAAAATGTATTATGCACGTTAATTAGATCTGTTATATATATATCTTCAAATTCACTTATATCTAATTTTTATTATTATAATATAGAATTTTTTTATTTAATAACTGTTACATAAGAAAAGATAAATAAACCATTTGTGGGGGTTTTTAAAAACTTTTTTTTTTCAGTTTGCAGAAAAATCTTTGACAAATGAAGTTATGGAATTAAAAGGACTGAAGATCCTAAGATATTATTTGGCCATGACATGTATTAAGCTTCATAATGAATTGTATTCTGAAGCAGAAGAAAACATTAATAAAGCTCTGAAATTAAACTATCATGTAATTATAACTTTTAATAATTCATATTTAAAAAAACATTTTATAATAAATGCTTTTATTTATGTACTTTGGACTGAAAACACACAAAATAATTGCTTCCTCACAACAATTGGACTTTTTATATTTAACTTGAAATAAACGCGTAGGGGTTTCTGGATCCCCCCCCCCCTATCATGCTTTTATTTCAAGCTAAATATAAAAAGCCCAATAGATTTTTAATCCAAAGTAAATAAATAAAAGCATTTAAGTATTTTTTTTACATCTATTATTTTTCAGTTTTTAGTATTAAAAATGAAAGTAAAATCATGTGTATTAAATAAAATTTGTTTACAATATAGTTTTGTAATCAAGATTTGTATTTATTTTAATTTTAAAAGATCGGGTAAGACACTTTTTAATCTAAACGTTTTATATTTATATATTGTGATGGTACTGAAGTAAAGGAGTGGCTAAGGGGAAATAGAATAAGATCATCCTACCCAATCATCACAAATATAAAATATAGAATGACTAAAATATAAAATGATAAAATATCAAAGGAGCATGAAAGTCAGTATGGACTAACAATATAAGCAGTTATAACAACTATGTCTATGAGCTGAATAACCAGCATTAAAACAAAAATAATCAAGTTATTCCTTATGACTGGATTTAAAAGAGGTACCAGATTTTTCCTTTAAGAGATCCAGCCAAATAAAGGCCCATCTGGGTCTATGTTTAGATTTTTATTTCCAAATAGAAGCTCTAGGTCTTTATTTGTAGACAAATAATAATGTATTTCTGCACTCTGAACAAGGTGAAGAGAGCAGGGATAGATTTATTGCATTTGGGTAATCTAATGTAACTCTCAATGTCACATGCTATTTTTATCTAGTTGCAATATTTAACCATAAAAATGAAAAATAAAAAGTTTAAAAAATGAAAATCATATACTATCCAGAAAAACTACAATTTGTGGCACATTTAAAAGTGAGGAAAGTCAAAATTGGATATCACATCAGACAAGCAATGACAGGAAAAATATTAACTGTTGTTTGCAACAAGAAACAGAATTATTGATGCAAGTTAAAAAATGTAAACACAAATGTCTTAAAAGTGCAGAAAGGAAGGCCTTCTATTCTGAAGTTGAGAAAAAATTATTTGAATTTTTTAAAAGGGAATGAGAAAAACAATGATCAGTTACATATAGCACATTGCAAAATGATATTTTCTCACTAGAATTTGGCCTTTAAATACCACCTGATTTTAAAGGTTGTAACTAGTTTTTATTTGGATGGACCAAAAGACATTAGATTATATCACCTAAAATAACTCATTATGGACAATTGGATAATCATGATCCAAAGAAGATGCAGAAACAAGCAAAGCTATACTTAATACAAATAAATAGCATTACTACAGAAATGACAAATGACCGTGTTTTTAATTCCATGTTACTTTGACATGGCAAAAGATTGCACTCTTCACTTTGTTAAAAGCAAGAATGTTGATAGTGCTGATACAAGGTTCAGAAAACACCAATACACTGTCTGTTTGACAATATCATTGGATGGACACATGCTCCCACATATGATTATTTTTTGTGAATTGAAGAAAATTTCTCAAATAACAATCCACAGTGGTCAGGTAGTTATTGCTGTAAACAAAACTGGATCAATGGACACAAATCTACTGAAGATGTAAATGGATAAAGTATTCTACAAAAAAGATGCTTATTTTAGAAACACTTCATCAGTTCTTATTTGGGATTGTTATGGAACTCATAAAAAATTGTAATATCTTTCCAGAAAATATGGCACAAAGACAGTGATAATTCTAGGAATGACAATGCACTATTTGCAGCCCTTAAATGTTTCCATACCTTCCATTGAACAAAGTTGCTATGATAAAAAAATGAGAGAATTGGTAAGAGAAGAGACAGCTGAATCTACTCCTAACGGATATAGAAAATGACCTCCTTACCAGAAGATTGTTGATATTGTCCTTTCAGTCTGTAATGCAATCCAATCAGAAACAATTCAGATATCATTTGAATGTGATGGAATTGCTGTAGATGAATGAAAAGTAATGACCATGATATTAAATCAAAAATTTCAAACTATTTTTGAAAACAACCATGGACTCAAAATTGAATCTAATGAAGAATGGAATCTGATGATTTGATGACTAGTACTGGAAGTAATGAAGAATTAACAGAATTGAATGAAGATGAAAACAATAATTTTTTTCACCACCACTTTGGATTGTTCTGATATAACAGATTCTGAAGGAAAATTATTCCTATAAATCATATATTTTTTGGCAATTTATACTAGTCTTTATATTGATAATTTTTTCATATATTTTTTATATTATATTATTACATTATATTTATACATTCATATAACAATAATAATAATTTAGAATTTCAGATTGTGTCTATTTTTGTAATATTTAATAATTAAAATAAAAATTACTTTCATTAATCAAATAAATGTTATTTCAAAATTAATGTGTTTCCATTAAGAAGCCCATGGGTTTCTATTTGGGAACAAAGTGAGAACCTTAGAAAAGCAAAAACCAAATACAAACCAATGAATTTCTTATCTGACAAACTTGATACATTGTAAATTGGAAAATTATCTAGTCATTGCCAAACTTAGAGAAAAATATAGCACTATTATTTGGGTGCACATACTTAAGTGCTAATCTATCACTAATAATAAAAAATAATGCTGGAATACTAATACAGGTTGATCATCGTTAATGCTCTGACCATTACTAATAATAAAAAATAATGCTGGAATACTAATACAGGTTGATCATCATTAATGCTCTGACTATATGGTACCATTAGTGTCCAGGCCAACTATAAATTAATGTTTTTCAAACAAAAAAGAAAATACAAGGAATGGTCTTTAAAAGTGGTATTTTATGCACTATTCAGAGAATTATCTGAATGCCCAAACACAAAAATATAAACTCCCACATATAAATAATTTAATCATTATTGCTCTCTGAAACTATCTCAAAATCATAAGATCCTAAAAACTGTGATTGTGAACAAGAGAAAATATAAACATATAAGTACCCTACTTTAATTGGAATAGTTTTACTGAGATAATTTAAAAATCTCTAAGAAACTATGTTATTATGAAATCAAGTAACTCATATACTAACAATTCATAGAACAGATAGCTAGAGGAATAAAGACATTAAAACTTAGTTTTAAAGAATTATTTAATAAATCAACTAATAAATAATTAAGAAAATTGGCAAAAAATATATGATAATTCCAACTTTCAGTCATTTTAACAAACAAAAAATGATATTTTCAGGCAAACATACAAAAAATAATTATTCATTTTTTCTTTCAAATAATTTTTCATGTCGGCCAAAACACACAGGAAGAGACAATCATGCCTTGAATGGATATGAATTTTATTGTGATTACTTCTGGGCTATTTTTCTTCTACATTTCCTTTAGAGAACATATTATATGATAAGATTTAATGATGTTCAGCTTTTTTATAAAAGTTAGCACATGGTTTTTTTCAACTATATTTTAGAATACTTTATTTGCTTGTAGATGAGTCTTACTTCAGACTACTAAAAATATTTCTCACTGAATTTTTCACTGCTGAAACTTCTGCTTCTGTTCAACAGCTGAATCAAAAAAATGACTATTCTTTATAAGACACTATAATCTAATGATTTGTCTGGCCCCAATAATACTTTTTGGACCAAGTTTATCCAATTATATCTAGCCTCCAAACTGACAAATTAAACCCTTATCAATTGGATTTATTTTTATAAAATATTATTTCCCTCCTTCAATGATTAAAATTGAAAAACATTTTAAAAATAAATGAAATTAAATTCCAATCATATGAAAAAAAAATTCTCTGCAGTTATTATTTTTCTCCTATGTGTTTAAAACAAGATACTCTTTTAATTACACTTTGGTTTGGAAAAATTGTCTTTTGTTTGAAGAAAGATTAAAAGGAAATAAAAAATAACTTTAATTAATTAAAATCAAATTTTTAAATAAATACGTTAAAACTTTTTTTTCTTTTAAAACATTATTAATATATCTCTCATTATCTTTTTAAAAAAAAATTAAAACTGTTAGATAAATAAAATTATTGAAGAGAAGGAAAAATTGTTTGTTTTATTATTTTTTTATCTTTTACAAATATTTATAAAGTTAAAATAATATTCACATTATTATTAAAAAATGTTTTGAAAGGGATTTTCATATTACCATGTAATACATAAAAATATTTACATAAATCAAATACCCATTATTATTAAAAAAATGTAAGAAAATTAATTTAGGATTTTTTCATTAATTAAGTTTATTTTTAATTTAAGAAGCTTGTAATATCTGACATGGCCAGTGATGGCCACTGTATACAATATACATTATTCTCTTGCATGCATCATTGAAAACTTATTGAAGTAATATTAATATCTTTAAAATTTGATATCAAAATATTTAAAATTTTATCTCACAATATCTGTTGATTTAAGAAATTAGGGAACATAAGTAAAATATTTTAGTATCATATTGTATTGCCAGTGATTTATAACAAATGTAAAAAAATTTGTACAAATTGTATTGAATATAAATATATTGAATCTCAATTATAAAATTTTATCTAAATAAACCTTGAAACAAATAGCAGATTATAACTTGTTTAATTGAAACAAACACACAAACAGAGATTCTGACTTAAAAGTGTTTAAAAACATAAGCAATTTACAATTAATTTTCTTAGTTAGAAGTTAAAAATTTTAAGCACTATGAAACTGCATTTCAAATTAGATCTTATAGATATAATCATTTAAAATTTGTATTTGTTAATATTCAGCATGAAATGTTAAAACTAAAATAAAATAATACATATATTCAGAAAATAACAGATTTTTTTTTAAAAAAAATGTACTTTTTCTATTATTCTTAAATATTTGATTTATATAATTGAAATCTAAATAGGTTTGTTTTTTCCTAAATTAACTATGACAAAATCTAAAATATATATGCAAATGCATAAAGGGTATAAAAGTAATGTACTTTTTGGTATCATGCCCATACATTTCAAATCCAAGCATATAAGATTTGGATATTTTTTTCAGGTTATAAACAAATTTAGAATTTTTTTCGAATTAGCAATCTAGCTGTCCATCAAAGGCTGTTTATTTTTTAATATTAAAAATGTATGTCAAAATTTATGTCATTATTATGAAAAATCTCTTAATTAGACAAATCTGACTTTCTTTACCATATTGTAAATTTTTTTTTTAATATTTATTAATTTATTTTTCTTTTCTTTCCACCTTCTATTATTTCTTTTCAGCATATCTTTCATAATGGCTCTAAATTTTTTTCATTATTACATGTGATTTAAATGCTGATTTTAGGCATGTATTAACATTTTATAATTATTTATAATTTTAAAAATCATGTGAATGGAAAAATCTTTTGAATGTTGGAAATATAAATCAAAAATAAGATTGGTGCTAGATACAAAATATCAAAAAGTTATCTTTAATTATGTAATTGAAATGTAAATAATTTCTGGTGAAGAAAAACATGAAAGTAAAAAGAGAATTATTAAAAGCAAGCAAAGCAGGAAAGTGGGATTTTGAATATTGAACTTTTTTTTAAAACAAGTGAATGGTGTTAGTGTTATAATATTAATATCTGCTTCAAATTAATGGCACCAATAACTTTGATAAGCAATTATTTTATTACAGTGTTTAAAAACAGTCTTTTTTTTTTAAAAAAAGAAAATTTAACAAATATATTCAAAATAGTATAAGAACTAGACTACATCAAATTAAAAATTGTATCAAACATAGTTAACATGTAAGAGATTTTCTAATTGCAAGAGAAAACAGTGAGAGCAAATTGAAAGTCATGGACAACTCTTAGTTTATATAAAGAACAGATTAAAGAAATCAACTTAATCTTTATATTAACAGATTGAAAAATAAGTAAAAAAAAGTTCAATGTAATATTTAGAATTATTAAAAAGAATTATTGTTACTATAGTTTTAAAAAGTTTTTATTCAAAATAATGAAAAGAAATGTGATTTACCAAATAATGAAAATTTCGTAAGTGCCATCATGTTAATTTCTGAATTTGATCCTGTTATATTTTTCATTAACAAGTTCATTTAGCATAATGATATATAATTTTTTCCTTTTAAATATGAGTACAATCTACACTGAAAGTTATTTAAGTAACTCTTACCCAAAATGTCAATACATAGTGAATTGATCAGGCAAAGTCAAATTATATACATTTTTAGTAGCTAAATCAATGCTTAACAACAATTGAAATTACAACAATTGAAATATATAACATACAAATATTAAGTGCTAACAGATCTATTAAATATAATTAATTAACTTTTATGCTTATAAAAATTGCATATTTTCATCTCCCTAAAATCTTTTTGGTAACTTCAGTAAAACTTAACCAGTATTGTGATTCCTAGTTCTTTTCAAAATTCCTCAAAAATTAATGTGAAGACTTTAATTTAAGTGAGATAATAGATAAATTTTCTAAAATTAAAGCAATGAAAATACAGTTATATTAATTTTGTTTTTCTTTTATATTAATGAGTTATAAGTTAAGTATTACTATTTAGATAGGAATAAATGTTGTATATGTTTCTTTGTTATATTAAAAATTGAAGATTTTATTTGTTTATTCATTTTTTTTATTTACAGTAGGTCCCACTACATATTTGGGGGGGGCTCAAAATCCAAGGGGCAGCGCTGATGGCAGATAATCACTGTTGACAGTCAGCAATGATCATTTAGACGTTGTATTCTGTCATCTTGATTTTATTTTCATTATATGGATTAAATTTATTTTGGATGACTATGATTTGTGATATATTAAACATTTAGCTATAAATATTGTTTTAGATCTTTATAAAATAAACTAATAAAAATTTTAACTAATGTGAAAAAGGCTTTTATATTTTAAATAAAATAAAATAATTCTACTGTGAATTAATTCTATTCACATAATATAATTATAATAACGTTTCAATTTATCCCAATAAATTTTTTTATAGATCTTAAAGTTGGTAATATGTGTACATCTTAATTGGTTTTAAATAAATATATTCTAATATTTTCTTCTTTTTTTTACATTCTTTTTTTTTTTTTACTTATAAAAATGATTTTTTTTTTTTTTTAAAAAAAAAGGATCCAAACGTCTGGGCTCTTGTGGGTCATCTTAATTTTTTGCAAGGTAATATTGAAAAGGCAAAGGATGCATATGAAAGAACTGTATCATTTGTAAGTGATGCTATTGATATGTATCCCATTTATCTGCGACTTGGAGCTCTCTATCTTCAAAACAAAGATGTAAGAAAAAAAATTTTAGTTTAATAAATTTATCTATATGAATGTTATTATTAATTAATATACTTATTTCTAATCTTATTTAAAAGAGAAATAGATTTAAAAGCATTTCAAATCAAGACAGTTCCGCATATACAATATTTAAATACAAGTATATTGTCTTTGCTGAACATAATTTAATTTAGAAAGAATTTGAACGCAGACTTTCAAGTTCCCTACAGCTGTTCACTCCATCTTATACAACCACTGTAGGGAGTTTGAAAGTCAATTCAAATCCCTTCTAAATTACATTATGTTCAGTATAGACAATATACTTACATTTAAATATTACATGTTCAATCGGTATTCTGCCCATCCCTTTTTGGTGCATTTAAATGAAAATATTAAGATCCTATATATGAGGGTACAGATTGACTTAAAATCAACATGGGTATGACAACAATATTGGCATCAACAAGGGCTTTGAGCAGTCCATCGTCAGATTTTCAATGATATGGATGGCTGAAGAATTGGAGAGTGGAGAAGATTGAAGCCTGTCCATTAAAGTATGAAGAGTTTCTATTTTAATATAAAATCAGGCCTGATTGTATATATGTGTGGGAGATGGTGATCTGTACCAACTGATGAATACTGGTTCTGCACAAAATATGTATATTGAAGATCATTTATCTTTTTCACATTATGTGGTTATATGTATCAGTTATATAAGATGGAGCAGATAGCTGTAGGGAGCTTGAAAGTTTTAGTTCAAATCCCTTTAATATATATATATGTACTGAAAATATAAATGAATTTTTTCATACTTAAATTAGATAAAATCTTCGGTTAACTACAGGCAATTACCAATTAAAATAAATAGTAAAGCTGAACCAAGTGATCTAGTAATTAGTATTTGTCTGATTTATATTAAGTTAAGTTATTGGTTACTTCTAATTCAAACCAAATATATTTTTATATGTGAGGAAAACAACGTATCTAAATCTCACTAGCAATCAAGCATTTTTCATGGAGAATTATATATATTAAATTAAAAATTTTCTTGTACTTAATATGTAAATATTGAAAATATAATAGGAATTTTTCCATTTATTAAATTACATAAAAATCTTCAATTATGATATAATTAGGCAACTTCTAATTAAAAAATAGTATGAGATGAATGATATGATCTAGCACAGTGTTTTGCAACATATGTCACAAGCCATTTGGGTGTCAAGAGAATTCCTCAAGTATGTCAGCAAAATATCAAAATTTATATTAAAAAATTAATACAGGCTTACTAAATTTAAAAATACATAAAATTTACAAAAATGTTGACAAGCTACAATAATTAAAAAAAAATGCATGCTCATCTACAAGATTATGGTTTCCTTATCTACAATTCATTCTAAAATAAAAAATTTGAAAAACAACAAGCACAAGTACCACATTAGGATTAAAACTTTTTGGTGATTTTTAAAATAAATATTATATGTGATAAAATTTATTTCTTTATTATAAATTATTTTTTGTCCTAAAATTTCTGGTCTATTGCAAAAATCTAATTAACTTTGAAGTGAGTCACTGGTAAAAAAAAGGTTGGGAACTGCTGATCTAGAAAATCAGACAAGTGCTAAATTTCCAATTACTAAATTACATATTTTAGTTGGCACTATTTATTTTAAATGATTGCCTCATCATAAATGAAGATTTTGTCTAGTTTAATATATGAAAAAAAAAGTTATATTTTCAATGTTTACATTTTAAGTCTATAAAATCTTCAATACATATATATTTAGAAAAATTCAAACTTTATTTATATTTTTTCAGATAAATTGTTAGTAATAAATATAGTTGAATATGAAATACAATGTTTCAAGTGATATTCTTCAGATAGTCAAAATAAGAGTCATAGATCACATGACCCTATTCTCTTAAGCTTGTAAGTTATAAACATTGAGAATTGCCAATTTTTCAAACAGCTTTGTGATAAATGCTTAGCCAGAGATATAATATTTTAAATGCTTTCTCTGGCTAAGCATTTATCACAAAGCTTGTTGAGGAATTGGAAATCCTCAATGTTTATATTCTTCAGATGTTTGTGATTTTACCATTGTCAGTTGTCATGGGAATTTGAATCTAAGATAATGTTCTAAAAAACTAGATTATTCTCTCGAAGTCTAAATATTAGGTTACAACTTAATTATTTTTTTAAAAAAATTAATTTTTCTAAAACATTTAAAAATTTCAACAAGATGAGGAAATAGTCCAATATATACATATTGCAAGAGCCAATTTATGTTTCCACTATTGTTGGCTTGAGAAAATATGTGAGAATCCACAATATGATTAAAATTCCAATACTGCTGTTTTCTTATAAGTGAATTTAAATTTTCAGATTATCAGTTCAAATAATCTTTTTTTTTCATCAATGTTCACTGGGTTATACAATAACATGAACTCAAGAATAAGTTTCAGTTCCCTTCTCTTATTAATTTATTCATAAAAGCTTCCTGAATATGTTATTTCAATAATATCAATATTCTTGAATCTTGAAAGTTTGCAATTGCTCAATCATTATAGATTTTCCATATCTAGAGTCTCCCTGAAGATATTTACACATTAAATCTTATTATAATTAAAAATGTTAAAAAAGAGATTTTGTCTCCAGCCTTGTATAATTGATTATTGATTTAATAAATATTAAATGCTATATTCCATCTGGATGATATATTAATTTCACTTTGAATTATGAACACTATTGACAAAGGTATGCTTATAAACATCTGAGCTCCAAAAATAGGTGGATTCATTCTATCTTAATCCTTTTATTCAATATTTTGAGTGCTTTTAATTTATAGCCTGAGGAGGGGTGATTTACTCCCTTTGTTTATATATGTACATTAAAAGCCATGTTTAATTTAATGTTTATATATATCAAAATGGATTTTATGATGATATTGAAGAACATATAGGATAATAGAACTGAGATATGAAATTTTTTTAAAAGTAAATAAAGTATAGTACATTCAGTTTATAAAGCATCTTTTTCAAGTAATAGTTTACGATATTACATAAAATAAAGAAAGAAAATAAATTAGTTAAAGATTTATATAAATAGAATAATATATAAATGAATGTGTGTGTATACAAAATTATCATTATAATTTCTTTCCACTTGTTATTCTATTCTGCATTATATATATAAATAAAATACCATATACACCTTAAATAAACACTTTTCAATGCAATTGTACTGAAAAGTGTTTATTCAAGGTATAGATGGCATTTTATTTAAAATTTATTTCAAATGTATAACATTTCCATTATAAAATTAAACATAAAATGTTTAAACTTTTTATAAACAAAATATATATTTTTTAAAGTTTAATATAGTTTTTTTTTCTAGAAATTTTGTTTATAATTAACTCCAATAATATATTTTTGTGATAACAATTTATTAATATTTGAATGTGCTGTTTTTTTATATTCAATCATATGTATTAGTTGTTTTAAGAAGATTATATTCAAGTGAAGTACATTAACAATAAATCGTTATCATCCATATCATTTGGTGGAATTAAGCCATTGATCAATTGTTGGGATGTGTATTGCATTGTTATTAACAAATAGATTGATAAATTGGTTTCATAATTATATAAGATTGTTAATAATAGAAGTTATTATTATTTCAACTATAATTCAATGGCAACATGATGTTGTTCTTCAGAGAACATGTCAAGGATTATATACAAGAAATGTGACTGCTTTACATTGAGGAATAGTATTATTTATTTTATCAGTTGTTTGTTTTTTTTTTTTAGCATTTTTTCATAGGAAATTAGCTCCTTCTACCATATAGAGATGGTATCTTTTTGACTCCCAAAAGATATTGTCGTATCAAAATCATTTCAAGTACCATTATTAAATACACTATACTATTAGCTTCAAGAGTTACTGTAACTTTAACTCATTATAAGTTAATGGAGGGAAATTATAGGCAGGGAATTCAATTATAGAGTTGTGTAGTTGGAAAGTTCATACGGAAAATTTAATACTCTATAATCATATATTTGCTGAACAAAATTATATAAAGATTATCAATAAGTTTTAAAAAGAGTAGTTTTATAAATAACCTTAATGCCACTACTATATACAGAGATGAGATTTATGTTTACCAGCTATATATGCACCTGCAATAATTTAATCAAACAAAACACAAAACATTAACTAAAGTAGTAAAAACAAGTTTATTCACTTGCTTATAATGAAAAGAATAATAAAATAAAAATGAGTGAAACCACTTTAGGTTCTTTAAGAAATTCCAGTAATTGTCTACATATTAAACTGTTCATGTGCGCAAACATTATATACAAGTCCAATTATCTGTGTATCCATTTTCTTTGGTTTTAACATAGATATTTCTAATATCAGTCTTTAACCATTTGTGAATACATTGCACTTTTCTGTGTACAGGGTTGCACAATTGCTGTTCACACAATTATATAAAATGTTTATCCTGCTAGAATGTATCTGGTTAAAGTTATACAGTTCAGAATACATAGTGGAGCTTATTTAAATATACTGTATTGACCTTGCTCGATGTCAAATCCAGATTTTCAGCTTTATAATAATTTTATAGAATACATTTATTCCAATAATAATTTTAATGTACTATCTGTATGTATATATGCAAGATTTTATTAAACTTTATTTACTCTAAATATACATATATATGACAGAGCAGTCCAGCCACCATGAAAAAATAAGAGAGACTATAAAAGAGAAAGAAAAAATTTTTGCTTTCTTAAATTTTTATTCATGGTTATTATAAGTCAAGATAGTGTAGCAGTCATTTCAAATTTATTTGGGAATATTTGTGATATAAGTTTTTAAGAAGTTGCTTCAAATTCTAATATATTTTAAAGTCAAATAATTGTGCTTTTATAAATTACTCATGGAGTATCATAAACTAAGAAATATTAATGCAAAAGTAGAGAGATAACATCTATTAAGAAAGACAATATTAGCAATTGATTCTTCTAATCTTCACAAATATTCCAGTGAATTTAAATTAGAATTTGCTAATTATTTTAATATGTTAACAGATTTTAAAGATGTCTTACATGTTAACTGAAATCATTAAGAAACTAACTAATCTCTTCTAAGAAGTACAATAAAGATGGGTGATATAAAAAAGTAGCAATTCTCCAGTTAACTTTTAACTGAGATAAGACAAAGTATGAGGAAAAGATGAAATTTTTTAAAATAATTCATTAAGAAGAATTAAATATTTTGAGTTATATAAAATGGTATAATAGCAGTGACATAAGAAAATATAATTGTGAAATGGCAAGGAACACTATAAAGGAAATTAAAAGCCTTAACCATATTAATACTGTGGTATCATAAGAAAAGCAATTTTAGCAAAAAAAAAAAAAAGTTAAAATTATTACTAAAAAGAAGAATGATATCATAAAATGTATGGAAGAGTTCTAAAAAGAATTATATAGTAATAGAGAACAATAAATTAAAATAACTATTACAATTACTACATCTTTTGAATTACTAAGGATTTAAAATGATTAGATTTGCAATTAAACCCATGGAGAAGGAAAAAGTTCAATGAAGTGATGAAATTATCATTAGTATTTTTTAAAAAAAATAGGTGAAGAAATAGAAAAATTGTTGGCAAAACTATATTCTAAATATGTTATTTGATGAGGATTATACCAAATTATTGGAAGAATGCAATATAGATCTAACAGTCTTCTACCAGTTTTATGCAAAATATTTAATGAAATAATTACTCATCTACAGAATATTTTAAATTTAAACAAAGCAAAAGCACAAATAGAATTTAGAAGTGGTTTTAGTATAGTGAACATATCTAAGACTCCAGAGAAATTACACAAAGTATCACTAAATATGAGTTACCATTAGGATCTAGATTTATAAACTATGAAAAAGCATTTAATTCTATAAGCTTTTCTACAGTGATCAAAGTTCTAAATCATTAGGATATAGATGAAGAGTATTATCATATTCTAAAGAATATTTATAAAAATGCAATAGCAATGATTACATTACATGGTAACATTAATAAAAGTGTATAACAGAATGATTTCTGATCTCCAATCTTTTTTGCATTTTTACAAGAAATACATTGTGAATTGAAATGGGAAAGGTCTAAAAATGTCATAATTATTTAAATTAACTAGATTTTGCAGTTGAATGTTTGCTTTTTGAAAATAATGCTTCAGAACTTTAGAAAATATTGCATGACATATCAGCTGCAAGTCAGAAAATAGAACTAAAGATAAATACTAAAAATGTAATGTTTAATGGATTTTTTGAGAAGAAAATAAAAATTAAAAATTGTGAATTAGCAAAAGCTAATAACTACAAACACTTTGATCAGATTGTTAACACAGATGGAAATGTAATGGATGAAATTAATTTTAAAATTAAACTTCGATGAAATATTTTTGGTATAAATAATTTAGTATTAAAAGAAAAGATGCTACATGTTTAAAAAGAAAAGTTATTATGATACATGTTTTGTCAATTTTTATTTATGGATCTAAGACTTAGACACTTATCAAAAAAATTATACAGAAACCTCAGTTTAATCAGTGAAATATGGATAGATATATGTTGGGAGTAACAAGAAACATCAAAAACAAAATACATAAGAGAATAAAACAGATATCATTGACATCATTGAAAGAATTAAGAAACAAAATTGTAGTGTTTTAGTCTCTAGAATAACAAACCAGCCAAAAACTTGTTATCATTTTTAAGAACGAATTAGCGCTATCAAAATAGTATTTGTTTACTAGTTACGGTTACCATTCTTACCGCAGACAATAATAGTCTAGTTCCGCAGTCATTCCTTGAATGACATCATGATAGAAAAATCATCACGGATCGTAAGACATTACACTCCTTCCCCCTTAGTATGTAACATAATCCTTGAAATGCACTGGTGGACGGCGTTGACGTTGAGGGTGTTCTCTGTAAGCCTTTGGAGTTTGAATTGAAGATGTAGGATGGAAATGTGTTGAGCTCAGGTTATTTGTGTTTTCCAGTGTCACACTGGGTAGAGAATTTTGGGCAAGTGGTGTTTCCTCAGCAGGAGATGAGACAGTTGGAAAAGTGTCCACTGTTCTTGAGCGCAACTGATCAATGTGCTTATGTTGTAAACCCAGATCAGTTCGTACTTCATATGACAGAGGGCCTGTACGCTGTTCTACCATAGCAGGAATCCATGGAGAACCCCTTCCTGCTGCTCGTGTAAATACTGTGTCATCTGGTTGGAATTCACGTAACCGATGATGTTTGTATGGTGCTGACTTTGGGGTTCTATCCGGATGAAGGAAGTCCAGGCATGTACGAAGGCGTCGATGAAAGAGCATTTCGGCTGGACTCAAACCTGTAGTTGTAGATGGAGTTATGTGCTGAGCCAAAAGGTATTGGGCAATACATTGCTCCCAATTTCCATGAGTAATATGCTTTAGGCTCTCCTTCACAGACTGGACAGCCCTCTCCGCAAGACCATTACTTGATGGGTGGTAAGGTGCGATTCGTGCATGGCGAATTCCATTACTAGCAAGAAAAGTAGAAAACTCTGAAGAAACAAACTGGGGTCCATTGTCCGAAACTACACACTCTGGTATTCCATGGGTACAAAATAGTTCTCGTAGTACTGTGACTGTTGCAACTAAGGTTGTTTTAGGCATTCTGCGCACTTCTACCCATTTTGAATAGGCGTCAACAACAACAAAAAGCATTTGCCCATCGATTGGGCCTGCAAAATCTATGTGAAGTCATGACCATGGTGTGGATGGTGGTTCCCAAGGGTGAATTGGAGCACGGGGGCAAGCATGTCTTATGACTTGACAATTTTTGCATTTGCCCACAAGATTCTCAATATCCCTATCCATTGATGGCCACCATACGTATGATCTTGCTAATGCTTTGGTTCTCACGATGCCAGAATGACCCAAATGAAGTTCGTTAAGAACAATTCTCTGTAGAGAAAAAGGAATAATTACGCGTGACCCCCAAAGCAAACAGTTTTTGTGTGTTGATAACTCATTGCGTCTTATAAGAAAAGGTTGAAGTTTAGTGTCTGTGGTTCTGCTTGGCCAGGCAGTGAAAATATAGTTTTTTACTCTTGATAACAAAAAGTCTTTTCGTGTTGCATGTGCAACTTGTTCAGCAGTTACAGGAGGATCTTCCAATTCCTCCAAGAAAAAGACACCATTCATGTTTGGATTGTCGCATTCGGTTGATGGAAGTGGAAATCTGCTCAACGCGTCTGCATTTGCAACTTTTTTCCCTGGTTTATATTCCAGTTTGAAAGAATATGCATTGAGGATGTGTGTCCATCTTTGCATTCGGGGTGATAAAATTATTGGTGTTGGTTTATCCGAGGTAAAAATGCCAAGCAGCGGACGATGATCAGTACAAATGTTAAATTTAATTCCGAATAGGAAATGATGAAAACGTTTCACACCAAATACTATTGCCAAAGCTTCTTTATCAATTTGTGCATAGTTTCGTTCAGCCTTAGACAATGTCCGTGAAGCAAAAGCAACTGGAGCGGATGATCCATCAGGATATTGCGTACTTAATACTGCACCTACTCCATAAGGCGAAGCATCACATGTAAGTAGAACACTTTGGTGAGGGTCAAATGGAACTAGAACATTATTGGACATCAATGCCTCTTTAAGTTTAAAAAAGGCTTTTTCATGTTGTGGTGTCCAAGTCCATGTAGCATTTGTCTGTAATAAACGATGTAAAGGTTCAGCTACTCTTGCACGATCTGGAAGGAAATTGTTATAAAAATTTATAAGACCTAAGAATGCTTTCAGTTCTATTTTGTTCCTAGGAGAGCAAGCATTTTGAATTGTAGTTGTTTTACTTGGAGATGGATGCAGGCCTTTACAGTCGATTGTATAACCCAGAAATTTCACAGAATCTACTCCAAATACACATTTTTCTTTATTGGCCCGCAATCCACTGTGTGCTAACCTTTTAAACACAGTACGTAATTTTGAACATAGATCAATTGTTGAAGACACACAAATTAATATGTCATCGAAATATGGAAAAACTCCAGAAATGTTTCCAAGTAAATTGTCTATAATACATTGAAACATTCCGGGTGCAACACAGATTCCGAACTGTAGACATTTTACGCGGAAGGCTCCTCGATGAGTGATGATTGTCTGTATGTTTGCAGACATATCATCAACTGGAAGTTGTAGGTAGGCCTTAGCTAAATCAATTTTTGCAAAGATAGAGCTAGGAGGAAGAGATGTCAGAAGATGATGTACCGCAGGTATAGGGTATGGGTGATTCTGAAGAGCTCTGTTGACTGTCACTTTGTAGTCACCGCATAATCTCACCTCTCCTGTTGGTTTAAGAATCGGTACTACTTGTGTTGTCCATACAGGGTTTTCCACTGGTTCAATGATCCCATCACGGAGCAGAGTATCTAAAGCAACATCCACCTTAGGTTTCATAGCAAGTGGTAGTGGCCGGGCTCATAGTCTGATTGGGGGAAATTTAGGATCAACTGGCAATGATACAGCTGGATCCTTGTAAGTTCCTATAGATGAGCTGAAAACTTGTGGAAATTCATTAATGATATCTTGAATAGATGGTTCGGTAATTAGATGGACTTTAGTTAATGAAATACCTAGAGGTGTGAACCATTCACATCCTAACAGGTTTGTACAGGGACTCTCTGTTATTAATAAACGTAGATGGCATGAATATACACCATACTGAACATGTACAACACAATATCCCTTGAATAATATTGAGTGGTGCTGGAAATCCTGTAATGTAATTGTTACTGGATGTAGTTCAGGTATTTTTCCATTGCACAATTCAGATAGTGTGTCAGAAGATACAATAGAATATTCTGATCCTGAGTCAATTTCCATTTTACATTCCTTGCCATTAATGTACACATGTGCGGAGGATTTAGGTGTTGAAGCATCACGGCGTATTTCATGGATATGGCTTACATCATCATCCGTCTCCATTACTGCCATGCAGTGGTTTGCAGATCCAGGAATAGTGCGTTGTTTTGCTCGGCATACACGCTGTAGATGACCTATTTTCTGGCAGAAATGGCATTTGGTTTTCTTGAAAGGGCATTCCACTCGATTGTGTTGACTGCCACAACCATAGCAAAGTGGAGATCCCGATTGAGATGCACCAATGTTCCTTTTGTGTGTAGGGGATGTTTGTGAAGACAGTGAAAACCTAGAAACATTTTTGCGAGGTAAGGTTGATCTGTTTCGCTGAATAAGATCAACAGTCGACATGGGAGTGTTTGTGGCATGGATTTCACGCACCTGCACCAATGCAGATTCAGCAGCTAAACTACGCTGTATAGCTATCTCTAATGTTAAAGATTCTTCTGTTAATAATTTGCGCTGTGTAGTTTCATCACGAAGTCCACAGACAAATTGATCTCGAAGACGCTCTGTTAGTGAAAGACCAAAATTGCAGCTCTCTGCCAAACGTCGAAGGTTGGCTAAAAATGCACTCACATTTTCTTCTTCTCGTTGCCAACGACGGTGAAATTGAAAACGTTGGTAAATAATGGAAGGTTGTGGATTAAAATACTGTTTTAATATATTTACTATTTCTTGATATGACTTGTCATGAGGCAATGCAGGTGATATAAGATAACGAAGAATACTTAATGTTCGTAGTCCGCAGACAGCGAGGAGTGTTGCATGTTTCTTTTCGTCAGCAATAATATTATTAGCTTCACAAAAGAAATTTACCTGTGACGCGTATGTATCCCACATTTGTGGTGAGTCAGCGTCAAAAGGTGCTATAGAACCAATAGTTGCCATTATAAATCCAATAGAAAACAAAGTTTGAGTAAAAAAAAAATTCGGCGTCCTACGTACGATTAAGAATAATATTATAAAGAACACTGTTGAATTAAAATATAATATATATTTTTAGTATCTCGCGTATCCCATCCTCGTCGCCAAAACTGGTGTAGTGTTTTAGTCTCTAGAATAACAAACCAGCCAAAAACTTGTTATCATTTTTAAGAACGAATTAGCGCTATCAAAATAGTATTTGTTTACTAGTTACGGTTACCATTCATACCGCAGACAATAATAGTCTAGTTCCACAGTCATTCCTTGAATGACGTCATGATAGAAAAATCATCACGGATCGTAAGACATTACAAAAATGGAATTGGGTTGGATATATTGTTAGAAGATATAATTGCAGATGGATAATTGAAATATTAAATTGGATTTCAAAAGATTGTAAAAGCAGGATGGAATATGAAAGTTGACTGGTGTGATATGAAGAAGAGAGGCTATAGATGGGAGAAAGTGGATTAAATTTGGAGAGACCTTTCCTAAAGAGTATCAGTAATGTTTTAAATAATGATGACAGGAATAGTATATACTTTTTGGTGCTTTTCTCAAGAACTGAATGAGCCACCAGGCGGCGCTGCAGAACCACCAAGAAGCCTGCAATTCATAATTTTTTTTATATATTCGCTAAAAATCGCTTAATTTTAGAAATGGTACCCCCACCACCACCACACGAGACAAATCTGTCAAAATTGCTGAAATTGAAATGTAAAAAAAAAAAAAGGCTAAAAATCATTTAATTTTAGAAATGGCAGACTCCCCCCCCCATCGCACGACAAATCGGTCAAAAGCGCTGAAATTGAAATGTATAATTGAAAAAAAAAACTATAATAAAAGCCTACCAAATTAAACAAAAACATACTAAATGTCAAAGCGATTTAAAAAAGAATCACTCTTCAGTTATCTAACTAACAGATAATAATTCAAACCTCGTAAAACCTGTAATAGCATATTAGTTTATATCAAAAATTATTGCAAATAAAAAATCGCGGTTATAAATCCCCCTTCCCTCCCGCACAAAGGGTTCAATGAAAAATAAGCAAAGTGCAAATTATGAATGCTATTTTTAAAATACTATGAAATAAATGAGAAGAAAAAATATAATAAAAACCTACGACATTAAACAAAAACATACTAAATCTCAAAGCGATTTTAAAAAAAAAATTATTTATAAAATGTAAAAATAACAGCATGAAAAACTGCGGGAAATGTCTTAAAAAAGAATCAGTCTCAGTTATCTAACTAACAGATATAATAATCTTTTATTAATAAAGGTTCTTTTTGAAAGTACATATTAAGTAATCAATGTTCCTATTAATCTATAATAGCATCATTAGAGTTTAAATTCAGTTAATATGTTACTCTATTACTAGTTTATATCAAAATTATTGCAAGTTCTCAGATTAAATCGCACATATATAAAATCAACAAAATATACATAAAATAATCAGAATAGAAAATACAATTTGAAAGTAATTTACCAATTTCCCTGGGGAGTGAGTTCATCTTTCAGCAGGTCGTTGAATTTTTTCATCCTTACATATATAGATACAGGTTTATATGAGCCTGTGTATTTTATCTATCCTTACAAAATGAAACTTGGGCATTGTATATCGCTCCATTAGTGACAAAATATATATATTATATTTTTCCCATCTATTGATCGCGTTTTCTTTCACTTAAATTTTTTTAGGTAAAGGTTTACTTTAGCGACCACAGCATAAAAATCATGTTCGCCCTCTAGTTTTCAAAATTAGAAGTAAATTATTATTCGAAAATCTTACGCATACTACTATATTACAATTACATTAAAATTTATTATAATGTAAAAGATAATAAACAAAATATTTACCATTTTAAAGAAGTTGAAATAATTACAATAGTTTAATTAAAATAATTAGTTTAAATTATTTGAAACTTAAGAATTAAAACTATCGACATTTATAACTTAAGAATTTAAACTATCTCGATGGTTCTCGGTGGAATGGATGACAATGGGGAGCCATTAGTCGTCGAAATCGACGAAACGTATTATTTCCACAGAAAATACCACAGGGGGACTATACATAGAGGTCATTGGGTCTTTGGTGATATTGAAAGAGTGTCAAGAAAGTGCTTCTTGGCAGAAGTTATGGATAGAACGGCTGGCACATTGGAGGCCCTAATCCAGCGGTACATTTTACCAGGGACTCGCATAATTTCAGATGACTGGGCTGTGTACAATAATATCAGCAGACTTAGCAATGGGGTGTACATGCATTTGGTTGTCGTCCACCAGGACAACTTCATGAAATCCCGAAGACCAAGACATACATACCCAGAATATTGAGAATATGTGGATGAGGGCCAAGCGTAAGCTGAAATTCCAATCTGGTACCAGCAGGGCTTTATTTTCATCATACCTCCAAGAATTTGCCGTCCGCAGTAGATATAGCACTGCTGCCTTTTTCTCCAACTTCCTACTATGCATAGGGCATAATTGTGCTTAAAAAGGTAATTTTTTTATTTATTATCTTTTACATTTAATTAATAAATATTTTCTGTACATGTAATATAGGAGCAGATAGGTAAGATTTTAGTTCTAATTTTAAAAACTAGATGGCGAATATGCCCTGGTCACTAAAGTAAACTTTTACCATTTTTTATTTTTAAAATAACTTACGCACAATTTAGAAACTGAAAAAATAGCTAAACATTTTTGGTACTATATGTAGTATAAAGAAATTTCCAGAACTCGGGTCACGTGACTGGTTTTGCAACAAGGTCTTAGTTTTTTTTTGTGTTTATATCAAGGTCTTAGTTTAACTTGAATTTGTGTTTGTTTTATTTATTTATTATAAATAATTAAATACATAACCTAAAGAAATCATTAGTCTTTTGCCTTCATTTGTTTGCGTGCCAGTTTTTGATTAAATGTCTGTTTATTAGTTGTTTTAATTCTAATTTGTGCACATGTGTGTCCATAAAAAGCGGTATAAACTTTAAAACTTATGGAATGGAATGTGTATAGCAGTTTTCATTCGAATTTTTTTCAAACAATAAATAAAAAGTATTACATGTTAGGGTTAAGTTTTGTCTTCATTAAAGCACAAACTAAATAAAACAGTAATGTTTTCAATTTACTTCCTTTCATCCCAAAGCCAAATAAAAAATAATAATGGAGGAAGCCCCTCCCAAGAAACCCCAGAAAGCTTGATGGATCAATATTTTGAAAAAATGCATATATATAAATTATTTGATTTATAATCATATATTATAACACTGCAAATGTACAATCACTTTTTCTTTTAAAATATATATGTTCTCCAATAATATCAACAAATTAAAAATCCTTCTCCTTTTCAAAAACTTTATTTTTTTATATCAATACTGAACATATTTATATAATATAAAACTCCAAAAATAACTGTAAGAAGATAAAAACAGTTGAAACGTTGGAGTTTTATATTATATAAATTGTTACATTTACCATCTTCAAACTCCCTCCACTCACAACTTATAAATATATGTTTAGTATTGATACAAGAAAATAAAGTTTTTGAAAAGAAAAAGAAGGATTTTTAATTTGTTGATATTATTGATTTATAATTTAAAACGAGAAAAAGTATTATTTTTCATTTTTTAAAAAAATAGAGTGCTTTTGTAAAAAAAAAATACACTTGTTGATTTTAAAAATGTAGAGATCAATTTCCCGCGATAAAACTTGCAACATCAATCAGTCACGTGACCCGAGTTCTGGAAATTTCTTTATATTACATATAGTACCAAAAATGTTTAGCTATTTTTTCAGTTTCTAAATTGTGCGTAAGTTATTTTAAAAATAAAAAAATTTAAGTGAAAGAAAACGCGATCAATAGACGGGAAAAATATAATATATATATACATATTTTGTCACTAATGGAGTGATATACAATGCCCAAGTTTCATTTTGTAAGGATAGATGAAATACACAGGCTCATATATACCTGTATCTATATATGTAAGGATGAAAAAATTCAACGACCTGCTGAAAGATGAACTCACTCCCCAGGGAAATTGGTAAATTACTTTCAAATTGTATTTTCTATTCTGATTATTTTATGTATATTTTGTTGATTTTATATATGTGCGACTTAATCCGAGTACTTGCAATAATTTTGATATAAACTAGTAATAGAGTAACATATTAACTGAATTTAAACTCTAATGACGTTATTATAGATTAATAGGAACATTGATTACTTAATATGTATTTTCAAAAAGAACCTTTATTAATAAAAGATTATTATATCTGTTAGTTAGAGAACTGAGACTGATTCTTTTTTAAGACATTTTCCGCAGTTTTTCATGCTGTTATTTTTACATTTTATAAATTTTTTTTTTTTGAAATCGCTTTGAGATTTAGTATGTTTTTGTTTAATGTCGTATGCTTTTATTATATTTTTTCTTCTCATTTATTTCATAGGATTTTAAAAATAGCATTCATAATTTGCACTTTGCTTATTTTTCATTGAACCCTTTGTGCGGGAGGGAAGGGGGATTTATAAACGCAATTTTTTATTTGCAATAATTTTTGATATAAACTAATATGCTATTACAGATTACTACGAGGTTTGAATTATTATCTGTTAGTTAGAAAACTGAAGAGTGATTTTTTTTTAAATCGCTTTGACATTTAGTATGTTTTTGTTTAATTTGGTAGGCTTTTATTATAGTTTTTTTTTCAATTATACATTTCAATTTCAGCGCTTTTGACCGATTTGTCATGCGGTGGGGGAGGGGTGTCTACCATTTCTAAAATTAAGTGATTTTTAGCCATTTTTTTTTTTTTACATTTCAATTTCAGCAATTTTGACCGATTTGTCTCGTGCGGTGGGGGGGGGGACCATTTCTAAAATTAAGCGATTTTTAGCGAATATTAAAAAAAAAAAATTATGAATTGCAGGCTTCTTGGTGGTTCTGCAGTGCCGCCTGGTGGCTCATCCAGTTCTTATTAAAATAAAATGGTTACTACTAAAAATTCAATTTTTAATGGGTTTTTTTCACATAAATATATATTTTAATGTATGTTTAACGCAACATGTGACAGTGATATAATTTAGTTACTGTCTTTTGCATAGAAATTAGTTTAAGATACATAAACTGACATTAGATAACATTTGTTATAAAAATTTTCATTGACAATATATATAAACAACTAGCAGTTATAAATATTCATGCTTTATCTGGAATCAAACCAAGGCTTAAACATCACAATCACTTGAGTATCATTTCAAGGCATATTAATAATGATTTAAGAAATATTGATTGTAAAAAGGAATACATTTTAAGTCTATAAGAAATAATTTTATCATAAACTCCTTGTCAAATTTTTTTAAAATTTTGTATGTTAAAAATTAGCAAACAATTTGCTTTAAGCACTTTAGAATAGAGTATAAAGCTAATAACATAAAATGAAATCATAGGCTCAGTGACTGTTGATATGAAAGCTATATATTATAGTTGCATTTCTCTTTTGTTTATAGATTACACATTGATATTCTTCTAATTAACCAGACTAACATAGTATCTTTATCACCTAGTTTATACTGGCTAATAAAGATTTTTGCTGAACAATACTGGATAGCTAATTATATTGGTTATAGGCCATTAATTTTCATGGTTCATCGAGCCAATATGAACCATTTAAATTCATAGTTGCTTATCTCTATATCAGTAGTCTTCAACCTTTTCACACCTGCGGACCGGTAAAAATAAGGATAAGGTTCCGCGGACCAGCAAAAATAAGGATAAGGTTTCGCAGACCAGCAGAAGTCTATAGATAAATTTTCTTAAAGATGAGCATAATTGTTATAACTGATCAAAATAACAATGTTAAATATATAAGATAAAGTTTTATATATATATGGAGTTTGTATAATAAAAAACTTTTTTTTTAATTTTGTTTTAGAAAAGTAATAAAAAATTTAATTCTAGCCCCCTCCCCATAAACATCTGTGATAACTAGAAAAACAAATTAATTTATGTATGATTGATTAGATTTTGTTTTCATTCTGTTTTCTTTTTTTTTTTAATTGGGTAAAAATGAGATGAAAAAATAAATAAAAATTGGTTATATTAATTAAAAGTTTAAACTCTTATTATTTTGTTATTACAAACTTTCTTACTAGTCTAGCACGCGCGGACCGTTAGAAAATTTTCACGGCCCGGCGCCGGGCCACGGACCAAGGGTTGAAGACCACTGCTCTATATCATGAGGCTACTTGTGCATAAATGGTTGAGTAATTAAAGCCATCTATTGATTTATACATCTATTAAGTTTATATATGTTTTACAATGTAACATTATTATTAAAAGTTAAAGCAAATATTTTATAAGATGAGCCACTCAGTATAACCTTATATTTAAATAATATTTATATGCTTGAAATGTTGAATTATAAAGATAACTGTCCATAAGTGTAATACTTGTGATTTGTTTTTTGTTTTTCATGTAAAAATAATCTATCAAGTATGTATATAATGTGTGTGTGTGCTTTTCACATAATACAATAAAATTTTAAAATGAATAAAATATTTTGATTTGTTTTTTCAGTATGAGGATGCAAAAGACACATTTAAAATTTTATGCAAAACAGCGCCATCTAGTTCAACATGGTTGGGACTTGGGATTTCCTCATTCCGAGTAAGACTCTATTTAAAATATGTGTTTTTTTAATCAGTTTAATTTAACAATTTAACTTTTTTAAAAACTTTTGCAAGGACATGACAAATATAATTTATGTTTATGAATGTCTTTATAAATATTTGTGATATATATATATTTATGTAGAAACCTGTGATTAATTAGTAAATGGTACATATTTATGTTATTCACTTTGGAAAAAATGAGGGGGGGGGGGAATTCCAACTTGCATTTGATCTGAACCGAAGAATATTACCTTATATTTTGTTGGAAGAATTTTATCCTAAATGCACATATATAATGAATTTTTAAAAAATTAAAAATTATTAATCATTAAGTTCATAAAACATATACATAGAAGCAGGGCCCCTGCATGCGGATGTGCAGGGCACAAAGGAACTTCACTACTGGGGTACCAATACATCAAGATCATTAATATAATTTATGTATAAATAAAATTGTTTACATTTTCAAATCATTATGTTAGAAATGTGTTCTGAGTGTAAATATTTTTTATTTAAATATAAGAGGAATACTTCTTTACTTAAAGTTCTGAAAATTACCCAGACTTCAAATTTTGAGACACAAGCTTGAAATATACTACATATACACTCTTATCATTAAGCTAAACTGAAGAGACTGAAACCATTTAGTGACAATAATTAATAAAACTTATATGTAAATGTTTAGATTTCTGAATCACTTTATTCATAGAAACACATTCTGACTGTAAATATTCATTATTTAAACATAAGAGAAATATTTATTTATTAAAATCTATTGTGACAGTTGCTCTAACCTCAAAATATATTTCATATATTCTTCCATTCCACAAAACTGAATAGGGCAATTCCTTTTTATCACTATAATTAATAAAATTTATTTGTAAATAAAAATGTTTAAATTTCCCAATCATTTTTATTTAAATATATATAAAAATAATATATTATTAATAATTTGCTTAAAAAATAAAAATTATTTTAAAAATATTGCCTCATAATTACAGTAATTCAGCATGTGATGACATTATCTTTATTAATAATGTTTTATAAATTTTAACTGTATTATTCACTTGGGATTACTGATAGTGTCCACCCCAGAAATGTTATGTCTGGGTTTGATGTTATGTTTTGCCAACATTTTTTAAATTATATTATCTTTCTCTTTTTTGTTATTATTGTCCATTATTATCTTTTTACATGTTTTACTAAATAGCTTTTCCTATTTTTAATAATGATATCTGTTTTTTTAGATGGCATATTATCTTTTTACATGTTTTATTAAACAGCTTTTTCTTGAAAGCATTTTGTAGCCAAAAACTTGCAAATGATTCATAATCCACACTACAGTTCAAATCTAAGAAAACTAGGACAGTAAAAAAATAATTTTTAAAAAGATATTATTGCATTCTAAATTATTTCATTCTTAACAAATTTCATGGGGATTTTTATTATTGAATAAAAAAAATGAAAGTATTTTCACTGTAATAAATAAATATATAAACCGGAGGTTTATTCCCTTATAACAGAAAACAGAAACAAGTTTTGTGTCAGGGAGATTCTGATTTAAAAATAATGAATGGATTTGGAAAACAAAGAAATTTCTTTTTAATAAGAAGGTGTTAATGAGATATAAAAGTTATTTAAAATTGACCTAGTTTGGTGGTCTTAATAAAATATAAACAATAAACAGTGTAAGAAAATTTTAAAAATCAAACTATATATATAATAAATTATAGTTTTTGATAGTGGAATAACACCTTATAAAAAATTGAATAGTAGTATTAGTGTAAATATATTATTATTGACAGAATACAATTTTTTAATAGGAAATGTGAATAAGTTTATGCATGAGAGATTTTCAGTCAGTTCTCAAACAAACAACTACTTTTAATGAATTACTGACCTGATGGTTAAAGTTAATCTAAATATTGATTAAAAAGAATAATGGAGATAAGCTAGGTGACAAGTTCTCTTTGCTTCTTGCTAAGAAGGATAAAGCTTCCAAAGAATCATGTTTAGTATGTATATATTTTTAATAACCAGATAAGTAATTTATATATTATGTAATTAGTTATATAATATCAGAGGCAGCCTGAGAAGAGGAGGAGAGCAGTAAACTGATTTATTTAAAAAGATTTTAATGGAAAGATTTTTAATCAAGATGACATGTCAAAAATTAATATGTTTATTTAGCATGTATTTTATTCTCTGTGTTTATTTTATAGAAATAAATGAATAAAACACAAAGTATTTACCAACACATTAAGTGACTAAAGTTATATTTTCAACTTTTTCTTGCAAAAGCACAGAAAAAAAAAAGACTTTTAATTTACAAATTTTACTTCACAGAATGAGGGGGGGGGTGCGCGATAAAATTTATCTTGCACAAAGGCACTTATTAGTCATGTTACAGGCCTGAATAGAAGTAGTTCTGATGGTATAATCAAAATTATTATCAAATTAATACATTGCAATTAAGTCAAAAAATTGATGTAGTTTTATATTTTCTCTTTTCTGATTTAGGGGATGAATTTTTTTATAAATACATATTCTTTTTTTTCTTTAATTTCTTAATCATTCAATTTTTCTATCTTAATATGAACACTATTAAAATCAAACATAAACTCATGATTGCACATTGATTTGTAATCAAAAAAAAATTGAGTATGTAACGACATATTTTACTTTTTGTTCTTTAATTGTATTATAATTATTGATTAATAATTTTTATTATTCTTAAGTTGATAATAATTGTGTTTATATATCTGGAAGTAGTTCTTTTTTTACATTTATGAATTTATTATTTTTATTTTATTAATTTTATTATATTGTTTGTCTAACCTAAATGACAGTACACAATCTTAAGAGAATGAATGTTTATTTACCTGAATGACCGAATGTGCTCTCCATTGAAACCACTTCCAACAGTAAAGGTATTTCTACTATATTCACTACCAATATGACTACACAGTGAGGCAAGCCCATGATAGGACTGGAAGCTGCTACAACAATGGCAGACTCAATGCAAGCTGTCTAGTACAGCTGGAAGAGTCATTTAACAAACTCAAGGCAAGCTTTCCAGTATAGCTGGAACAGTTAAGATTAGAACTCATGAGACAAGCTAATATATACAGCTGGAAGTGAGTCCAGTCATTCAGCATGACCAGCTCATTATTGATTGTTATACATCAAATTGTATTTATTAATTGTATAACATGTTTATATATTTGTTCTAATAAATTATACATTTTAATTTTGTGAGTGTTCACATTTTTTGATATTACTGTTGGTTTGGATTTGAAACCTGCAATTCAGCCAAACACAACAGTAATAGTTGAAAATTATTTACATACTGTGCTAGAATATATATATATATAGCCAACTAGCTCAAAACCATGGTCTGGAGATGGGAGACAACGAAAGAGATATTGAATTCTATCTCTCTCAGTGTTTATGTAAACACAGCTTGTTAGGAGCTATTGGTAAAGCTCCATCTAGTGATCATAAAATGCAAGCTAAAAGCAAGTTACGAAATTTATAACTTGTTTAGTTTATCAATAAATGTACCCTTGAAGGTTTTTGCAATGATATATATTGCAGAGGCTTTTACTATATGGTGAAACTAAACTGATTTCAGGCCCATATAGCTATCTAGTTTGTTAAGCTGGATTTGAAGACATTACGTGTCTGAGAAATTTTATGCTTTCAAACTGATAGAAATGTGTTTGATAAATGCTGATTTTAGAATCGGTATTTAGATTTAGTTTCTAGTTTTCCATCCCTTCACTGACGTGAGCCAACTAGCTCGAAACCATGGTCTGGAGATGGGAGACAATGAAAGTGATATTGAATTCTATCTCTCTCAGGGTTTATGTTAACAAAGCTTGTTAAAAACTATTGGTAAAGCTCCATCTAGTGATCATGTATATTCTGACCTTGTCATCATGTGTAGCTCCACTACACATCAGGCCAATCACGTTGAGGGCCATAATCTAACCGCCCCGTTCCCACATCTCCACTTCCCCCAAAATAAATATAATATAGTGAAAATCACCTAACCACGTTCTAGCTCTAATAATTAATGAAATATTCAATTAAACACTTTACTAGCTCAAGTTTCTTAAAATTAACTTAGGTTCTGTTTTAAACTAACTCAAATAAATATTCAGGAATTCATGAGACTAGAAGTGGAAATACGGGTGACAAGGTAGTGTACCGGACCATACTCCCTGCGGAATTCTTTTCCTAATCTTGCACTGAGCATGAAGTGACCAAGATTTAACAGGTAAAGAAATGGATATCAATTTAGCCGATTTCTATACTCATACATATCAGTACTTCCAGCTAAACTGATAGAAAGAGTGGATTGACAGGAATCTTCCAGTTAAAACACCCTTTAGTTGATATCTTATTTTAATGCCCGAATATTTAGAACAATGGCAAGTACACACCTTTGAAAAATCTATTTACAAAATAGACTTTTGCGCGCCACTTCTAGAAAAGAATCAAAAAATGAATTTTTCACCCTCCTAGAAGGGTGTGCAATACCATATGTTCAGCGGAGCATAAGAATAAGATTTAACACCCCGGTAGAGCGATATCCCATGTGGCTAGCTCAAGTCACTCTACATCTAGGGTCTTCAAATGGGTAAGTTAAATGATTATTACAGGTATGTGGTTGATAAGGAAAGAACACATTTTTATCAATATAAATAATGATACGAAAACGAAAAAGTTTAATATTATGATTAAATATTTATTTAATCCCTAAGACCCACCACCGTTTCATACTAATGATAATATAATAACAAAATACTAAATAATTAATTACCCCAAACTATATATATATTCGAGGCGTTGAAATAGATAAAATACAATTTTAAATAAGAAAAATAATAAATCCCTAAAGCTATTTACAATGTTTATAAGTAATGGAAGTGGTCTGAGCTCTTTTTACCCAATAGAAATAAATTTTAATTTGTGTGATTTGATATACAGATATGAGATTTTCGGTCATACAGGCATACGCTTTTACTGATAACTTTAAAACCTTTTTATTGATAGGAAATATAATAATGAAAACTATGCATATTTGCACAATGAAATATATCACTAATTTCATATTTTCAACAAGTCAATATGTTGCATTGGCTCAGATACCATATCGTACTCACCATAAGGTACTGTATCTATTTCCGTTTTGCCAAAGATAAATTTCTATACATGTATATACGTGCAGCCAAATTATACACTTACTATTATTTTAAATATAAAGTTATTAGAGTACTTGCTTCCAGGGAACCTATAATAAATCAATCCCTTCTTACACTCATCGTGAGGTGTAGCAGTCACAAAAAAAAAATAACTTAAAAAGGATATCTGGTTAAATACATTTTTAGATATTCAGCATGAGATATCATATTTACCGAATATAATAAGCGTATGTACGCATACATATATCTACATGCATATTTATATTTGACGAATTTCAGGAATAACAACAACAGCAAAACGAATAGCAACAACAACAACAAAAAAAAAATCTCATTGCGATCTTTGCTGAAAATACTAATTTGAAATAGAAAAATTCACTCAAAGGATTTAAGTAAAAGCTTTACCATTTATGACCGCAATAACCGTAAATTTATACATATGTGAGAGACTCTCTCATTTTTAAATGATAAATAATAATAACAAAAAAAATATATCTAATCGGAAATAGAAAAGTTAATTATTTCAATGTTAATAAATATCTTAAAATAAACTTATATCTGCGTCTTCATTCTTCTCCTCTGGGCTGAGTGGGCTTCAAGTTAACTGGCTGTGTGGTGACGATTTCTTCCATTTAGTAAGGCGGCACTGGCCATCCTCCTGGGCGGTTGGAATTGGCATGGTCACATCTGGGCGGCTTAGGACAGAGAAAGGGCACGGTGCACTGGCTAGTTGTCTACCCCACGGTCATTTTGCCGGAATCTCTAGTATATTGCTTCATATCCTCTTTTTTTATATATCTAAATAGTAACGAGGATTATTTAATAAATTTTCATAGGCTGTCTCCAATAGTTATTCGAATCCACAAAGATAAGAGTTCTTAAAAGAACTGTATAAAGGATTTGTTCTAACGAATGTCACTAATAGTACTATTCATAAATGACTCTCTAAGTAGCTGATCGCTTGGAGAATTCTGGAGCAACGAAAAGAATGACTTGCCCAGAATGGCTGCCAACGAAAGACTGAATCCCACAGCACTATCCATCCCACTAATAAGAACCAATTCAGATATCCCTCTGAGAATAATGAATCAGCCAATCCTTTTAATCTAGCTTATCACTTAGATTGCAAACATTCCTTTATATTTTTCCGATTAAATTCTACATTTTAAGTTTGACATCCATCTTGAATGCTCAGACCACTTGATTACAGCTATTCATTTCAAAAGAATTTCTATTTAAAAAAAAATAATAACATTTTAATTATAGCATTATCAAACATTTTGCTTTTGGTCAGATTTTTGCAAAAGCAATTAACATTCTTTGTTTATAGAATAAAATTAGTTTTTAGAGGCAGTAATTAAAAAAATGAAAAATATACAAGTATGTTGGAACAATTGCTTTAATTATTTATTTTACTACTATGTTCCAACATTTGATTCATTTGTTTAATAAGTTTGCCTTTCTCTATTTGAATTTTTCAGAGAAAAGCCCAATACATAAAGTGATATAAAAAATATACAAAATAGAAAAATAAAAAAAATACATGAGCTTATTTTACAATATTTTCCATGTCAATTTCATATTATTTAAATTGGTGTGTGTGGGTATTTTAATGCTCAGACCACTCCATTATCAATATAGCACATTTATATATTTGTTGTGCTTAATCCATACTTTGTGCAAGGCCATTTGATAATGCCTGGCACAGTAGATTACATTGAGACAATATCCCACAGGATACCACCTCAATGGCATAAGAACACTATCCCCCCTTATACTACTATTACACATAATAACTACATAGTATTCTTATGACTTCCGCAACTTCTAATCACTAAGACTCATTTAACAATTAAAGTATTAATCTTTTATCTCTAATAATAATAATAGTAATCATCTAGCTCAAATGAAATAATCTCAGGTTCTTAAATTTATTCATATGTTAATAAACATATGGTAGCAAAATATGATAAGGGATTTTATGTCATAATATACTACTCTGCAATTAGATTAATAATAAAACAATAATCACAATCTTCATTGCTTAATCCAACTAGTACAGCTTTTCTTTCATCGCAAATTTATAACCGTAATAAATTAGTTAATAATCTAATATCCCCTTTTTTATCTTTAAGTAATAAAATAAATTAATAAGTGGCAGTGTTTAGATAATCTGATAAATAAAGCAAGTGGCAACTAATAGCATATAATTTAGCAAAATATTATGATAATGGATTGATGACCAGTAACGCAATGCAATTTTATAATTATTTAATTACAAGAACATCAATAAATATTTAAGATTAAACATACTTCTCTATTTATCTTTTGTGCAAACAATCATATACTTAGTTTAATGGTTGTGAACATACCCTGTGAATTCATGCAATGATGTAGAGAAAACAAAACTCAGACACAAGTTTTAATAAACAAATTTTAAAATTTTATTAACATCAATAAAAATAAATAAAACAAACAAATCCATCTACATCTATTTACAAGGGATATCCTCATTTTTCTTTACACTACAATAGCTGAATTATACACATTTATATTTCTTTTATCGTTAATTAAACTTATTATGCCTTTTAAAAGTTATTTATTTATTTCTCATTAGGTTTATCATATCACTTATTTTAACTATTTTATGGGTAACACCATTCTTTACCTTTTAATATTAAAGTTACTGTATTATAAATTATCTATGTGGATAAACATCATTTATAACATCATAATTTTGCAATCAATATGGTTTTTTAAAAAAAAATTACATTTTCTTGTAACTTTATATAAGTCACTCCGCATATTATTCAAATATTATTATTACTTTAACGTTTGTTCTCCAATGCTCGTAAACTATAATACGTTTATTCCATAAGCCATACTCATGTATAATACTATAACACGAGTTTAATTATCACCTGTTACAGTTTCACATATACTATAATTATCGAATGTTATTGTATTTTTTAAATATGCAATACTTATATTTTTTAAAATATAATTAACAATAAGAAAACATGAAATTATATTTAATATTTTTGTATATTTCTATTTGGATATACTTTTATAAAATTATAGTTCATTTCTTAAAAAGAATTAAAATAATTCTCTAACTCCTTTCCTTCTTAGGATATCTGCATCTTTCTTTCAATAATCATAATCTACTCTTCATTAATACTTAACTATTCTTATTCCAAATAATAGCATGACATACATTCTAAAATATCTATTGTTTCCCTTTTAATAGACTTATCACATAACGATGTAGTTGCAAGAAATACAGATAAAGATAGCGAAAGATGTATAGGATATCGGGAAGATAGATAGATAACTTATCCGCAATATACTTCAAAAATGTATGGAACAGTGTGAATAGGTCCAACATTCATTGTCTAATAACCTTGGCGATAAGCGTGATGTGGCAGCTATTTACTCAGCTTTACCAAACATCTAGTACGACTCACAAGAAATATATAAAATACCACTGTCCAAGACAACATGTGTACCAGTCATAGGGCTTTGTTAACTACGCTGATTAACATCTAAAACTACTTATTATTTCATTCCCTGTAGCATCCTAGTTTTTAATACATCCTCTTGGTTTCCGAATCACCACGTACTACCAAGTCACTACCCAAACTATCTCTCGAGATTTTTACTGTATCCAACATCGATAAAATACTAACTACTTTTTAAAAACAATAAACAAAATTCGCTAATATAAAAACATTTCCCTATTCCATAAGAACAATTTGTCTTGCTTTATTACACTGTAGGTTCAACATCTATGTTTTGTTAAAATAACATTTAAATATCCCAATCGGAAAATTAACAGAAAATATCATATAACCATCGGTTATATTGAACTATATTAATAACACATAAAATGATTATCATATGCATATTTTTAAAAATCTAATCACATCTCAAAGTGTTTTAGAGTGTTGTTTTCAAAAATGCGTTTTACAACAATAATAACAATAAAACTTTTGCGCTACATTCATTCGATTCTCAGCTGATCTAAATAAATAAAACATACATTATATATCATTAATAATTATAAATGTTACCAAAACAATCTTTATCTTCCTATCAGAGTTCGTAGTAGGTTTCTTTCTCTTAGAGCATCGCAAATATACAAATTTCCACATACATACAATTTTATTTTAAAATTCAAAATCAAAACATATTATTTTATATAATGTTATATCACAAATTAATGTATTTTGTTTTCCCTATTGCTATCTAAAACTTAATGTTTAACTTAGATTAGTAAAGAAAATAATTCAAACCATAATCACATATTTTTCTGACGGTAAATCTTGGTTAGTCCCACAATATTTATTATTTCTTCTTTTGTCCGAATGTTTTCCTTTCTGCTTATTAAAGTTTTAAATAAATTAGTTCATTTAATAAACTGTTTATACTGATCTTTAGTTTTAGTGTTTAATCCAAAATTATTAGAAAACATTTTATTTAGTTATCCCACGAAGCTTTTTAATGTTCTGGCGAATATTACCTCGGCGCGTTGATGCATCTTTATTTCTAGTTAAACTACAATTATTTAATAATTATGGTACCAATTGCATTTTCCATGGATCCAATATTTTATATTTCTCTTCTGTAAAATTTTTTTTTTTCTTTAGGCAAGTGTTTTCCTTGGTAAACTTCACTTTCATTCATTATTATTTTATATACACTACTTTCGATCTTTAACTATTTTCTAGAGTATTTTCTCAAGTCATCTTAAAGAAAGCAATTCAAACTATTTCAATATTAAAATTCCTTTTGTCCATTTATTCTTATATGAATAATACTTATTTTTATTTTCCATTATCTTCATTAACTCTGCGCACAATGTCCTTTCATTGATTTTATACGCACGAAAGCAGCTTTCATAGTGATACGCTATATAAACTATATCAACGAATAATATTAACATATTTGGAACATTATAAAATTTACAACTTGGTTTTAAGAATCTATCCATTTTCTATTGAAAACTCCGATTATATTTCGATAGAATCCACTGGCAGGTTACTGTAAAGTTAGTGAAACATTACTATGAAAAACTTTTTTTTAAAACATTTTATTCTAAGATTCCCTTCGGATGATTTTTAAATTGTCAGTTGGTTTCTTTCAAAGATATTACTAAAATTATAATAAAATTGACTAATAAATTGAAGAAAAAAAAATTAGAGAGCTTAAAATTTTACCTCTGCTCTGGAGTCAACACATTTTTGTTCTCCCCTGTTTATACAATTAGTTGGCACGATTTTGGTTGTCTGCCAAGATCTATATTTTTTTTTATTGGTCAATCCCTACTTGGATTTATAAACAATTTCTAAAGTTTTAAAATCATGACGTAATAGACTTAAATGTTAACTCATTATTATTTTTAAATCAATTATTATCTATTACAATTTATCTACCTTTAAAACAATTTTGAAACAATAATTAATAAAGGTGTATACTACTTATTTTTATTATGATGTGTGACAATTCTATCCACTTCTATAATATACTATTTAAATATTTTAATTATTAGTATTAATTTAAACCGGTGCTTATACATAGAATATTCCAGACAGTCACGTAGTCATTTCCGGTGTTTAGTCTAATTTTATCTGTCTTAATAAATTTGCTACTTATATTATATAAAATAATTATATAAAATTTTGAAAAACACTTTAGAAAAATATAGAATTAGATACAATTCTCACCATCACAATATTTATTATTAAATATATCATATTAATCTTTTACTGCTTAATATAATCTATAATTTTAAATACTATATAATATTAATTTTAAAATTTTTTAGTAATTGACCATTTATAACCATCATTGACCTATAGAAAAGGGCACAATATATATATCTAGTTTGATAGGCTGAGTTTGAAGACATTTAGGTGTCTAAAAAATTCATGCTTGCAAACTGATAGAAACGTTTTGCATAAATGCTTGGAGTTAATATTTAGGTCTAGTTTCTAACTTCTATCCCTCACTGATGAGAGCAAACCAGCTTGAAATCAGCTGATCTGAGGGTGGAGCAAAATGAAAGAGACAGTGAATATTGACTCTGACGTTTATGTAAACAAATACACTTGTTTGGAGATCTTGGTAAAGCTCCATCTATTGATCATTAATACAAGCGATAGCAAGTTTTTACTTATATAAAACTTGTTTTTGTTTTTCATATATATATATATTGTACCAGAACTTTTACTAAGCTCCAGTTTGGTCAATGACATATACTAACCAGAGCAGTTATTGAATGTAATAAAATTATTATATAATAAAAACTATCTCTTCATTTAATTCAAATGATTTTGATTATCATCAGCCTCACATGAGGTGCATCCAATTCATAAAACAATATCAAGTTTGCACACCTCATATGGAATTATTTCAAACCAATAATATAATCAAATGTTCTAATTTTTATAACCTGTACTATTATGAAAGAGATCAAACTAATTGTTATTGGCTATATTTCTTGATCATTTTCTATGCATATCTCTATAACGATCTGCAAAGTTTATCCTAAACAGATCATTTTTGAAATGCCTAATTCGAATTTGCTCTTTTGTGCCATTTTCCAAGAAAGAATATTCTGTACTAGAAAGAATGCACTTCTGCAGTTCATATAAAATACAAACTTAAAAATCCAAATAATATAAACTTGCTCAGTACTCTTTGAATTCTCATAGTAAGTCGATGAATAATCAAACTAGAATTAATAATTTAAATTTGAGTGGAGTGAGATTTGGAGATAACTAGACACTTACTAAAATAGATTATAACTTAACATAATTTATTAATCCCAAATCCTATCATCAATATTTAAAGCATAAGAACAATCAAACTAATACAAAAAAAAAAAAATAAAACAAATCCTATATTCATTTAATATAAATAAAAGATCCTCCTTTTTTTTTTTTTGATTATATAAAAAGATATGTCTTTAGATATATGTACACACATCTATTTAATAACACAGTTTGAAGAGAAAAAAAACGATTAAATGTTTTAGATATAAAGATATTTTGCTTAAAATTTTAGAATATAAATATTTGCATAAACATATGTCTGTTGATATATATATATATATCAATAGACATAAATTTATGCAAATATTTATATTCTAAAATTTTATATATATATATTGTTATTGGTCAAGGTATATACAATGTATATATACATTGCTATTTGTCAAGGTATATACAATAATAAAAAATAAATAATTTTACTTCCTGGGTACATGGTTTCCTGTATATAAACTACAACAGTAAATATACAACTTGAAATAGTCTACTCACAAGAAAAAATATATATAATAGACATAAGTAAGATTCATACTATTCATCTTTTTTCTCTCTTCTCACTGAGGATAGGCTTAGGACTTCAAACATCTTCATATTCACTATAAAAAATGACAGGACTTCTAAGAATTTCTCTTTCTTTTTTTACTTTAAACTTTCTGCACCATTTTCTAATAGACAGCTGTTTTTTTATTGATATATAGTAACAGGATCACATGGTGATAATGACCAGAGAATGGTGGGTATACTTTAATGTGTTTATTTCATATTGCTGGATTTGACCCACTTATTCATCTGCATTGTGAACATTAAATAATTCAAGCTCCAAGCAATATTAAATTTATTTTTCTGGGATTGTTTTCTATACTGTACTCAGTTTTTAGTTTCAAGATCTAGAGTTTTCTTAGGCTGGCTTCAATTCAAACCTTCATTTAAATTTCTTTTAAAAAAAATTGATAGACAACATTCCTAAATACAATGTGCCATTTTCTCTGGGGAAAATCACTTAGTCTGTAATAAAACTTTATATAGCCAATCTCCAAGGCAGACTGGATCACAACCCTGGATATCCTCATTAAGCAGAATCACAATCCTCACAATGCCATGGCTACCAGAAAAATTAAATATTGGGATGCCTACATTATTCATCCACAGATCCAACCATCTTATGGCAATCTGAATTTAACGGACTAAAATCTCGTAAACAAATTCAAAAGGTGGAGTTTGGAAGAAAAATTTCTTGGATTTCACCATCAAAATAAACTAGATGTGTTACCCACCAGTTGGCTTTAACATACTGCTATGTCTTAGGGTTCAATTAAGTTGAATCAGTAAGATAGCAATAAATTAAAATAACTCATTTAATGTTTCTATATATATTTTAATAACTAGTTTCTACTACACGAACATACAATTATAATAATAATATATTGTAACCATATATTTTAGCATAAAATATAATAATTGATGTAACTAGTATAAAAAAATTTCTCTGTCTTCTTTGGTGATTTGATTGGCTTGATTTGTACTTTGAACAGATTACTCTCTTATATTATTTTAATAAATTTAAATTTGCTTCGTTCCATATACTAATTCATATCAAAATGTTTAACTTTTAAAAATTTTTAACAACACATTAAATTTGGTAAAATAGTATTAAAATATAATATTTTGTTTTATTTGTTTAAAATGATCTTAAAAATTATTTATGTTGAATTAACAAAAAACCATTTGTTCAATTAAAATAAATTATTAAAAATAAATACAGTAATTACGTATGCGTCTCAATGTAAAAAAAGAAAAGAGCGCGAATTTAAGAGCAGATCGTCTGTTAGTTTGCTTTTGGAGGGAGAGAGAAAGAAAAGAAAATGGTAAAAAGGCAAATGGTGTAGTTTTGATAAGCTTATTTTAAAATATTTAACAAGTAAACGGATTACCACAAATTTTCTATAAACGTAAAAATAATATCGTGGTATTTAATTATAAGATGAATTGCTAAATTTAAAAGTCTGTTCAAGTCGGCTGGCCAAGTGGATCGAATCACCGGTAATAATTTCCCAATATTACATTTAAAATGTCGGAGCTTCCCAGTTTAAAAGAATTAATTGCAAGAGTTTGGTATGTTTTAAAATGTTTATTGTTCTACAATTTGGAAAATTTAAATAAGTATTTTAATTACAGAAGTTTTATAAATATGAAAATTTGTTTTTTAAAAAAGAAGAAGTTTAAATTAAAGTAAAATGTTAAAGTTATCAACATAGTTTAATATTTCCATTTCAAATTCTAATAAAAATATAGTATTGATTGATATTTAACTTTATAATGCCAGTAATATATTTGCTAGTTAATTTGTTTGCCATTTGGATAATAAACAGTCTTCAAATAATTGATCAAAGCTATTTTCAAATTTTATCGTCAGTTTGTAATGATTAAATTAATTGCTGTAATTATTATTCCTAGATTTAAGCGTGGATAAATAAATATTTAGCATGGATGTGATAAACTTGGAACATTTTTAATAGAGAAATGTAGAGATTAATAACTTATGAAAAACATTTTCATTTAAGTTCTGCGTGTCATGTTTTTGAAATTGTTTCTTGTTTATGGAGCCACGTAAAAACCGTTAATCTAATATTGCTGATAATAACTAACTCAAATGGATAAAATTACATGTAGGAAATTCAACTATAATTATAGCTATTACTTCGTACATTTATTGTTCGACACATCGTACATGGATTTCACGGATCATATTTGTCGTTATAAAATGCTATACAATCTAATTTGTGACACACACACCTGCTAAAATTCATTTATTGAACTATAAAATGCTATACATTTAATTTATATCACACACACACCTGTTAGATTTTATGTATTTGATGAATAATTCATTACTTTAATTTTATCGTTATATGAACTTGCATGTGAAGTTCATAAGTTATATTTTATTAAGTTTAAATTAATAGGGGTTGAATAAAATATTTATTCAAGAAAATAGCGCTTGCGAAAAGTTTGAAAAGTACTAAATGAATTCATGAGATGTATCAATCTTTGTGAGGTATTTTGTGAGTCTTTCCAGATTTATATTCCTATACTAATATTACTTATATTGCATTACACATTTTTTATTTAAGCAAGATAAGTTAGTACATTAGTTGTCCTGATTAGTGTAACATTTTATTATGCAAGAACCCACATTTGCTAAAGTGTTAGTGTTTGCTGAATGATCAGAATAACTGAGGATGATGATTTTGCACTTTAATGTGAAGTAAATAGTAATGTTGTTTTAGAATGTTAAAAGGCATTAATCTGTGCTGGTGGTTAATCCGCAGATTATTTAATTGCCATTTTTTGTATTTTACACTCATTCCAGCGCTGGTGGTTAATCCGCGGAATTGTGTAATTATACGTATTACTTTATGGTGGGGTATAAATCCACAAAGCGTTTAGTGTTATTTAATTCCTATGTGTAGGTGAATACATCCACAGGAATATGTTTTACTTCATAGATATAAGTTGGGCAAAGTATTTTAGTTAATCTGCTAAATCATCTTCCATTTGTAAGTATAGTTCATAAGTTAGATCGTCAAATTATAGCAGGACATTCTATTCAAGTTACTTCATAATAATTAACTGTTGGTTGATTATTATTTACCGGAGTGTAAGTTTAAATTTTCACTTTATTTAATGATTGCATTATAGCTAAATATTACAGATATAATATTATTTATTATATTATTATAAGTTTGCGGTATGGATTTATTGAATCTGGAAATGACGTTAAATATTTCATGAGTTGATGTTGAATTTAGTATAATTTGCTCAGGATTCATTATATCAAATTGAAATAAGGTATGATTAGGTTTTTAAAACCGTACCTATGATATGTTATTGAAGAAAGTCGATGGAATTATAATTTATTTATTTTATTTGTTTATTTATTTCTTTAATTATAACATTAGAATTAATTACTTATAATTCATAAATTTGTAAATAAATGTTGATTTATAATTAAACTTACTGTGCCGTTGCTATGTGTCATTCTTAAAATCAGAAATCATAAACCTTGGATAGAGCATACATTGAAGTACATACTGTCATCAACATGATATAAGAGTTTAGTAATACTTTTGGAAAACATTTGGATGCTTTTCGTCTTTGGTAGTTTATGATGTGTGAGGTACAATAAAATCCCATTTACCTTTTCCATCATTTTGGCTTTGCGTAGTTGAACCAGTATACAATACAAATTGATTAGTAAACCTGTAAACAGATTTTCCAAATAATGATATGATTGAATATATTTACTTAACATTTTAAATTGTCATTTGTCAGTATAAAAAGAGTCTCAGTGATATAGTAAACTATAAAAAAAGAACCCAAGTATTTATGTTTATTTATTGCAAAGCTTTACCTGGACTAGCATTTGTATTAAAAATCATATAGATGGTTTAAAATTTCATAATCTTATGTAGTTCCACAAATTATGCCATCTTGTACATGGTCGGCCATCGGGTCTCATACAATAAAAATCGCAAATTAAGGTTTGTAACATAATAACATTACACTTATAATTTGTTTACTGTATTTTATCATACTACTATGATAGGTCATCGCGGTACACCCTGGCTGCGATCAAATTGAACCACAAAGGTTTATGTTAGATCATTGGTTTGGTCTGTGGTAAGTTGCTCCAGATGTTGGTTGTGGTCCTTGGTGCATAAAATAAATAGCATAATATGCCTTTGGATACAGCTCTTAATAGCTGACAATGTGTAGTGGGAATTGATCAGTAATCGAGGTTACAATTCTCAGTGCACTTGCGTTACGTAGTTGGGACCACACATACATACGAGATAGAGGGTTACAATATACACAAGATTTCACTCAGTTTATTTACATTAAACATAATATTATTCTATTTTACCAATCCTTATTTTATACATTGCTACGGTAGCCATTTTACCTATTGTTTTCTTTACTATGGATTTAATATATCCTGAAAGCTGTGTACTGGTAACATCCTGGGAACTGAGAGTGATAAATCTCTGCCACCAGTTTTATACTATATCTCTTTATCAGGCATATATTCTGGAAATCATAATTTACGGCAGCTCTCTATATTTTTGTGTGGAGAAGAATTTACGTTATGCGGTAAGTGCAACCCAATGTATGTTACATGTATAGCAGTCCTTCCCCCACTCTAGTAATACATATTACTCTAGTTTACTATATAGTCCTTAAATTTAACTGGTGGTTTCTGTATTCAGGGAATTTTAGGGCTATCATTCCTATTTTCCCTTTGTACTCCTGGTGAGTCCAGTTCTTGCTCTGTCACTTCATCTTCAGTCAGTTCTGGCTCATCTTTTTATATTCTTCTTTAGTCGGTCCCTTCATGATATGGTTCATTTCCAGCCATATAGCTTCATCTTCCTTTGTTTCATGATGACAAAGGTGGTTTATATGTTTTCTCAACAATTTTCCACTTTCCATCTCGATTAGACAAATCTGTTTATGCAATGACTGGTTTACTACTCCAGGGTTTTAGTTATGTTTTAAAACATCCAACACCCATACGCAATCGCCTGGCAAAAACTTAACCACTTTGGTATTATTTTTATTTCTAGTGTTTCTAGGTAGTATCTTTGTCAAATGGGTTCTGAATGTCCGACACATCAATAGCTCTGCTGGAGTTTTACCCATTGCAGTGTTTGGAGTAAAGTGCTGAGCATACATAGCCTGTATCAAGGCTTCTGATATATTTTTTATCTGAAGTTTTTTAAAAATGTTTTTTAAGTGCTGTACTCCTTGTTCCGCTATCCCATTACTTTCAGGATGGTAAGGGGGTGTAAGCAGGTGTTTAATTCCTCCCTTGTTTAAAAAATCCATAAATTTTCTTGAAGCAAAACCTGAACCATTGTCTGTCACAATAGTTTCTGGATAACCATGTATGGCAAATAGTTCATTTAACACTTGGATGGTACAGTCTGCACTAGTATCCTTAACTATTCGATACTCAGTCCATCGAGAAAAAGCATCGATCACTAATAGCATCAAGTGTCCATCCAATGGGCCAATGTGATCCAGATGAACACGTGTCCATGGAGACTTAGGTGGTTCCCATGTTTCATAATGCTTTGGTGGTAATCTGGCCATTTGTTGGCAGTTCCTGCAATTTTTTACTCGGGTCTCTATTTCATTTGTTAAGTTTGGCCACCATACATATGACCGTGCAAGGGTTTTCATTCATACCACTCCTGGATGTCCTTGGTGAAGTAGGTTTAGGACTTGAGGCCTACCTTCAATAGGTACTAAGCACTCCATCACATCTATCGCACACAGAAAGTTTATTCCTAGCTATCCATATAACTTTTCTCAATTCACTAGGGCATTTCTTTGGCCACCCATTTCTGATCCACTTTATGAGCTGTACATAACCATCATTTTTTCTGGTCCATTCCTTTATAGTTGTGCTATTTATCTCCTTTGACTGTAATGTGTCAATGTAGTTTATCTCTTTAATTTTGAACACTTTTTCTGTGGTGTCTGGTAGCCTAGACAAAGCATCTGCAAGTGCAATTTTTTTTCCAGGTTTGTAGATTAGCTTATAGTCGTATTGTGACATCAAGTTTGTCCATCACACTATACGTTGACTTGGGGGTTCTATAGGTTCCTTTTCACCGCCAAAAGTCCCTGTTAAGGGGCGATGATCTGTATAGATGGTGAAGTTTCGGCCATACACATATTGGTGGAATTTTTTTACCGCAAAAATCACTGCCAATGCTTCCTTGTCTATCTGGCTATAATTTTTCTCTGCAGCTGTCAATACTCTTGATGCGAATGCTATTGGACGCTCCCCTTCATAGTATGGGTGCGATATGACTTTTCCAACACCATACTCAAATGCATCGATTGTGATGTTCACTGCCCAGTCACTTCAGTAATGTACCAGTAGTGCTTCTGACATTAATAAGTCTTTTGCAGTTCTAAAAGTGTTCTCCTGTGCATCAGTCCAAATATATCACTGTTTCTTTTTTAACAACAGGTATAGTGGTGACAGCAAGTGTGACTTTCCTTCTAAAAAACTCTCATAAAAGTTTAAAAGTCCTAAAAATGCCTGCAATTCTTTGATGTTTTGGGGTTTCTTAGCATTTTTTATAGCCTTTACTTTTTCGGGGTCAGATTTTCGATCATTTTCATTTATAATATGTCCCAGGAACTTGATTTCTTGAGCTGACCAAATGCATTTATTAACATTAAGCTTTGCTTTGGCCCGAGACAATCCTGAGCAAACCTGATCTATCCATTTCTCAAGTTCTGCCTCAGTTGCACCAATAATTAAAATGTCATCTAAATAAGGTACCACTCCTTCCATAGATCTGAATAGCATGTCCATTTTAGCCTGAAACACATTTGGTGCAATGGTTATTCCATATGGCAATTTTTACATGCATATAGTCCCTTATGTGTGGTCAGTGTAAGCAATTCAGATATACTTTTTGTTACTGGGATCTGGTGGAAAGCTGCTCTTAGATCAATTTTTGCAAAATACTTGCCCTTCTGTAATGATGCCAGTATTTTTTTTACGCTTGGGACCGGGTATGCACCTTTGTTTATATATTTGTTGACCGTAACTATAATCCCTGCATAATCTTATACTTCCATCTGGTTTTACTATGGTTACAATAGGAGTTGCCCACAATGATTTCTTCAGTGGGTGTTAATACTCCTTTTGATACTAAATCCATTATTGCTTTTTCCACCCTCTCCTTCTTTGCAAATGGTACTTTTCTGGGCTTAAAAACAATGGCTTTGACTTCTGGTACCAATTCTATGTCTACTGGTCTTGTCCTAAATTCTGCTGGGCCTGATGTAAACAGTTCTGGATATTTTTTTTTATTTCTTTTTCTATATGGACAGTCTTTAGTATATTTATGTGTATTCCCAGTGGAGCAAACCAGTTTCTGCCCAATAATGGACTAATGTCTTTATTTACTATATACAATGTCAAAGATTTATTTCTGGAATTAAATGTCACAGGCACAGTTAATTTCCCTCGGATCTCAACTTTGTTTCCGTTTATATCTGTTACAATTGTATCAGCTTTACGTAGCTTTAATTTATATTTACTTCCTTGAGTGATCTCTGTCCAATCCTTTAAGTGATATCAATGACAATCCAGCTCCACTGTCTACTTCCATTGTGATTGCTTTTCCACAGATCTGCAAATCCAGAAGAATGTGATCTGTTTTATTATCGCCTTTTGATACAGTCTTAATGGTTGATTTTTTATATTCTACTCGGGGTTTGATATCTACATTTTTTCTCTGTGCCTCTCCATCTTTATAATAACACATGGCCACTAAATGTCCTCTTTTGTTACATTTTCTACATATTTTATCCTTGTGCCTACAGTTACTTTTTGTATGACCGGATTTTCCATAGCAAGTACAATTTTGTTGTTTGGAGTATCTGATTTGTTCTTTTCTCTACTGAAAGCGATCTTTTCTGGTGATTTTGATCTAGTATATTCTGATGCGATGTTCAGCAAGGCCTCTTGCATGACCCATTTATCAATCGCTGTTTTGTAAGTTAATTCCGAATAACTCGATGAGACCTTCCTGAAGTTTGCATCCGTCATTCCATACAAGAACTGTTCCAACAAAGTGTCGTTTATTTCTGGACCGTATTGGCCAGTTTTCACAGTGCAAGATCATAATCCACGTATTTCTCTTGCGGTGACTGCATTCTATTTCTCAGCCGAAGGCATGCTATCCATTTAGACTGTTTCGGTAGAAAGTATTCATTCAATTTTTGTATAAATTCCTTATACGTGAAATCTTCGGCACGCTTCGGATCGATAATTCTGTTTGCTAATTGGATTATGTCTTTTCCTGCTAAATATAATAGTGTGGAAATCTTATATCTATCATCCTCAATTTTATTTATGAACATGTAATATTCTACTTGTTCAATATAGCTCTTCCACGAGTCATCATCATTTACGTCGAACTCACGCATTATAGCGTTTATGGCCGCTATGTTGTTGTTTTTTATGTAACATTTTTTATGAGTGCCTCACTTTAATCTTGGGCTTCTAATCCTGTTGACTGTGCCACTCTGCTATGTCTTAGGGTTCAATTAAGTTGAATCAGTAAGATAGCAATAAATTAAAATAACTCATTTATATTTCTATATATATTTTAATAACTAGTTTCTACTACACGGACATACAATTATAATAATAATAATATATACACATAAGATTTCACTCAGTTTATTTACATTAAATATAATATTGTTCTATTTTACCAGTCCTTATTTTATACGTTGCTACAGTAGCCATTTTACCTACTGTTTTCTTTACTACGGATTTCATATATCCTGAAAGCTGTCTACTGGTAACACCCCGGGAACTGAGAGTAATAAATCTCTGCCACCAGTTTTATACTATATTCCTTTATCAGGCATATATTCTGAAAATCATAATTTATGGCAGTGCTCTCTATTTTTGTGTGGAGAAGAATTTACGTTATGCGGTAAGTGCAACCCAACGTATATTACATATGCAGCACATACAAAAGAGGTTTTCCAGCATCGACCTACTCTGGCAACTATGCAAGAGAGAAAATGAAACAATAGATCATATAATACATAGATGCCCAAAACTCGGCAGCATGAGAGAACTGATATTTACCAGCTCAAGAATAAACCTTCAAACAATCACCTCAATCCGGTGATGTATTGCTACAAAAACGGTTTGTATGGATTCGGCTCTCCATATTCTACATGTTTGCACTCTGGACAACACACTGCAAACTTAGCTTAGAATACCCAACTCCTGATGCTAAACAGGTCTACATCCATATGATCAACAAGATTAAACAAAGAGATGAGACAATCGGACCACGCTTCAATGTAGAAGACATGTAGAATCTTCTGGACATCCCAGAACTCCACACGAAAAACAAATTAATTCTCAACTCACAATGAGATAACTCACCACTACACATACCCAAACAATTATGGAAACAAAATGATCAATAAGCTAAGACTGAAAATGATCCAATTTGATGTGCAAACATTCCTCATTTTCATCGAACAATAATCAAGGAAATTTCCATGGCTTCCTTTTATAACAAGAATGATATCTGTATAATCATAGTATTTAGTAAATAAATGTTTATTGAAATGAAAACTTTTTATAAAAGCTTTACTACAATTAATTGTTCTTTCTGCAAATGCCAAAAAAATGAAGATTGATCCTTTTTTATGCCATCAGACTAACTTTTACTCAAGAACCCATGTAGTAAAAGTTTTTTTCTTTAATTAATCAATAATATTACAGACAAATTATCTAATTGTTCCTTGATGTTTTTTTTTCATAACAACAAGATAATAAATACTATAGATAAGTAAATATTTCTTAATTTTTACTTTGTTTTTAATTTCTTTTTTTCTTTATCTGACAAAAAAAAATTACAAAATCTAATTTTTAATCTTAGACTGATTAAAATAAAATAAAAGAATACTTTTTTTTTTCATATGTCAAATGCGTTGACCGGAAGCGAACCCGGGCTAGCTGATTGGAAGGCAGCTATGCTAACCTTTGTTTCTATAAACAGATTAAAAAAAATTTAAACTAAAATTCGAGTCACAAAATGTTATTACTTTAAATAATTTATTATTATATGCATGTGTATATAAGTTTCCAGTTATATCTGCATTATTTTAAATTCTTTCTTTTTGATTCTTTATATAAAATCCACACAAAACAACATCCACAAATATATATATGTACATTTATGAATACATAACTTTTTTGGACAACTGCAAGCTGTAACAACTTTATGATAGGGCTTGATCATCATCATCATTGGCGCAATATGTATATATAATCAATATAAATAAATAAATAGGTATCAACTTACATAGCAGATAAAAAGAATATAGAAAAAAAATTTTTTTTTCCATTTGTTTATTTCCAAAGTAGAACTCTGCCCTAGTAATAATATGATTCTTCCTCATATAATGGTGACTGTAATTTTATATGTTTGTCTATATTACAATAAATTTTATTTTAAATCATAAAATATTTTATAATCATGAAATCAAAATATTGTATTTAAAAAAATTCATATTAATAATAAACATTTCATTGCAATATTTGCATGAAAGTTTGTGGTGGTGGTATTTCAGTAGTAAGAGGAACCTTTTCTCCCTTTTAATATTAATTGTTAAATGTCTTTAGAAAAATTCAAACTTTATTTAAACTTTTCAAATATACCATACCGGATTAGTCTTAGAAAAAGGTAACGAAATCTGTAGGGGGAGATAAATATTTGAAATTCTTACCAACTGATACCTTGATAGAATAGCCTAGTTGGTTAGAGCATCATCTTAAATTCAATATTTATAAATCTAAAGGTCCAGGCACTACTACTGTCACTAGTCAAGTCAGCAGAATCTGAAGAAAAAAAAGAGACTAATACCATACTAACCTGCAAGCTATTAAAACCGGCAAAACTCCCAATACATATTGCCATTCAGTGCAAGCCAGAGTAATCAATGGGTTCCAGACGGCTCTGGCTTGCACTAAGTGGCAATACATATAGAGAGTTTTGCCTATTTTAATAACAGTAATAAGCAAGCATAAGAAATGGTGATCATGTGATGTTTATTGACTGCAAGCTATTACTTATAGTTGAATGTATTTGAAAAGTTTAAATAAAGTATGCATTTTTCTAAAGACATTTAGCAATTAATATTAAGTGATGGAAATAGTCTAGTATCTAATTATTATTACATTAATAAAAATCTAACATATCCATATTACATTTTCCATATCAACATCTTTATTATAGTGTGTGGATAAATTTTTCTATCTAATAGATATTTGCAATCATGACAGACAAAAATAAATCATGGCCTTTAATTCCAGGAGGCTATAAAGTCATCATCCAATGCTGTAGTTGGTGGATGAAGGCAGAAAGTGCTAAGAATCTACTGATTGCTGACTCAAAATTCCATTTGATGATGATCTTTTATTTAGATACTTAGAACTGCAGATCACTTTCAAGTGAAGAAAGATTGCAAGAATTGGAAGAACTGTCTAATATTAAATGGAACATATTACACAAACATTGGCTGTGCAAATGGGGTAGGATTTATTGTAAATAAAAAGTGGAAAAATAATATTATGGAGATTGAGTGGCAAGATTAGTTCAAATGCATATAATTCAGCTTTATGTTCCAACAAGTTCTCATTGTGATGAAGTAGAGGATTTTTTATGGATGTTCAAAAGCCTTTTGCTCAAACCAAACAACATATTAAAATTGACATTTAATGCCATAATTGGTAAACAATTGAAAGATATAAATGCCATAAGTAAATTTGATTGTGATAATAGAAATGAGAGATATCATAGACTAGTGAAGTTTGCAGAAAAAGAAAAACTTTGTTGTTTTTTTTTTTAAGTAAAATGTTAAATGTACATGGGTGCATCCAAGTGAAGGTACAACAGAATTGATTATATTTTGACTAATAGAAAATATATATTTCAAGTTTGTAATGTTCTCAATAAATTCAACACAGAAAGTAATCATAGATTAGTGAGATTTATTATACATGTTAATGCAAAACTAGAAACACAAAAGTTAAGAAAAATAATATTCATAGTTGATATTTCTAATTTTCAGAAACATTCCATTGAATTTAAATTAGAATTTGCAAATCATTTTTAAATATTAACTGATCTTGAACACAATTCATATTTGAATGAAATCAATATGAAGATAACTCATACACTTTTAAAAGCATACAAAGATAGCTGATTCCAAAAGCAACAGTTGACCAGTAAAATTTCTACTAAAGCAAGACAATTTATGAAGAAAAGAAGGAATATGAAAATATATAAAAATGATGCATTTTTAAAATGGATTGAATATTTAGAATTTTGTCAAATAGTATGAAAAAGAGTTGATAATAATGTAAAAAATAATAATTGTAACTAGCAAGGAAAGTTATAGAAGAGAATAAAAAAATATAAAACATATTGGTATTGATAGGAAGCATTTCTGCAATAAGAAAAAAGATGGAATTATCACTAAAAAGAGAGATTACATCATGAAATATCTAGAAGAGTTCCATCAAGAATTATATAGCAATAAAGAACAAGGAAAAGTAATTTTTACAACTAATATATCTTAAAGATTTCCCAGGATTTTAAATGAAGAAGTGAGATATGCAATTGAATTTATGAAAAAAGAAAAAGCTCCAGGAAATTATGGAATTATAATCAATGTCTTTAAAAAAGCAGAAGAAATAGAATTTTTTTAGCAAAGTTACATACCAAATATCTAAATAATAATGATGTACCAGATGATTGGAAGAATGCAGTATTAATATTTTAAAAGGTGATAAAGAAGATATCAGAAATTACAGATCTATCAGTCTTGTGTTCTATACAAAATTTTTATTTGCCTACAGCGAACTTTGGATTTTAACCAAACAAAAGAACAAGTTGGATTTAAAAGAAGTATTAGTATAGTGGATCATATAAATTATTGAAAGAAGTTATAGAAAGTACCAGTAAATATGAGTTTCCATTATGCTTTGGATTTGTAGATTATGAAAAGGCATTTGATTCTATAAGCATTTCATCAATGATTAAAGCATTGGATCATCACCCAGAATATTGTCATATGCTGAAGAGTATTTATAAAAATGGAATAGCAACAATTACATTACATAATGATATTTAAAAGATTAACATTGAAAAGAGTGTATGACAAAGTGACTCCATATCATCAAAAAATTTTATAGTAGTTTTGCAAAAAGTATTTTGTGGATTAAAGCTAAGGAAATAAATGTAAATGGAGATTATTTAAATCATCTAGATTTTATAGATGATGTAGTTGTTTTTGCAAATAATGCTTCACAACTTCAGAAAATGTTGCAAGAATTATCAGATGAAAATAAGAATGTAGGATTAAAAGTAAATGTTAAAAACACTAAAGTAATGTTTAATGGATTTTCTAAAAAGATGAAAATAATGATTGATAATGATGAGTTAGGAGAAATTAACAACTACAAATACCTTAGTCAGATTATTATTACAGATGGAAACATAATGGATGAAATTAATCATAGAATTAAACTTGTTGGAGTGCTTTTGATAGAAATAACTTAATATTAAAAGGAAATATGCCTATGTGTTTGAAAAGGAAAGTTTTTAATAAATGTGTTTTATGAGTTCTTACTTATGGATTTGAGACTTGAACCCTTAACAGAAAAGCAATACAGAGACACTAGACCATTTAAAGAAGTAGGAAGATGCATTTTAGAAGTAACAAGAAAAGATCAAAAATGAAATACATGGGTAAGAGAACAAACAGATGTAACTGACAATCATTGAAAGAATTAAGAGACTACAATGGAGATGGGCTGAAAATATTGCTAGAAGAAATGGTAATAGATGGATAATTAAAATTTTAAACCAGATTCCCAGAGGCTGAAAAGGACCCAGAAAGAGGCCACATAAAAGATGGATGGATGAAATAAGAAAGTGTGCAAGGATGATGTAGAGAAAAGAGTCTAGAAATCAGAAAAGATGGATTGAACTTTTAAGAGATCTTCATCCCACAGTGGACCAACATAATGACTGAAAATGATGATAGTGGTGATTATAGCATATTTTTATTATATACTATCATGTTCTATTTAGTGCAATGATAAAATAGTGGAAAGATTTAGGGTAGATTCTTAGTTGAATAAAAAATTTTAAAAAAAGCAGTAACTGAGTTTTGAAAATTGAGTTGTTTGCACTCAATCTGCCATTTTCAAATGTTATATTCTCTCCAAGAAACTAGACATACAATAATTTATTTATCTATTGTTATTAATGGATAGTTAATAAATATGTAACTTTGTATTCACATTGTATAAATAAATTACTTTAATGCAACATCAGTATAATTCTATATTCTGATGACTATTATAAAAGTTACTATCTGTTTTAATATTTATATGTTATATTGATAATTTATGAATGTTGTTTCAAAGTATAATAATTCAATATATATATATGTATATATATATATATATATGAAAATTTAAATCATTAAAACAATCATTCATCTCAACTTTCAACTGCATCATATTGCAATCATCTACCAAAACTCAGATTATCCTCTCTCACTATGTATGCATTTATGAACAGTCTTCACTAGTCACTGGAGATATTAAACCCCTAGATCTGACATATTTCCACTATATCATTCCCTTACAATGTAGGGATTAGTTTTTATTCATTTTTAATATCTTATGGAATGATTTATAATCACTGCACTAGTGATATATTTTCAAATGTAAAATATTCTTGTTACCACCTTCCTCATCCCAATTTTCCATATCAGAATCATCCACCAGAATAGAAACCCAAATCATTCTTAGTATGCATGCATTTCATGAATATTCTTCTCTCATCAGATAAGCTAGAGATATTAGACTTTAGTATCTCCAGACCCATGTTAGCAATTTAATATTTTTCCAATACACCACAATCTCATTCTCTCTCACAAGATAAAGACTGATTTCTATATAGTTTTAGCATCTTATGAAAGGTTGAATAATCATTATATTATATTTCCGTTGGTAAATAATAATAATTTATTTCATAAAGAAATCACAATAGTAAGTCACAAACAAGCATATAAAGTTGCAAACAAGAATCATCTTGTGCAATGAACAATTAAGAATTTAAAATTTAAAAAATCATAATAACAATATCAATAGCAAACTACAAGAATAAAATATATAATTCAAAATAATTAAAATATACAAATATAAAATTAAAAGGAAATTTATTATGTATATAAATTTAAAAATTTCTTGTTTGTTATTTAATAATTCAACAAATGATATACCCTTTTTGCACAATTTTCTTTCTTTTTTTTCTGGAGCATTTCATAAGCTATAAATTTTTGCTTTATGGTACTTAATTGTTTATTTGATGTGTGATTTGTTATTCTTTCAAGTTAATATGTGATATTATGATTGTTACAATACTATTAGAAACAGGAAGACATTTGTTATTTTTCACCTTTATATATAGGACATTATGTATTAAGAATACATGGAAGTGTGAACTGGCTATATCTGCAACAAAAAAGTGAAAGTGATATCTTTGTTTAATTGAAAAGTGTGTTTAGAAGCTAAAATTTTTATCCATGGTTGGATCAAACTCACTTTCCTAGTCTAAGGGATTTATTCTATCATGAACTTTGATATTAGAAATTCTTTACATTCTAATATTTATTGATAAATTATGTCTGATATTTATTCATCGCTAACCATTAGATATAGATGAAAACTTATAAAACTTACATACTTGACAATATCCCGAGTGATGGTGATGATTGTATAGAAAAAGAATTTAGATTCTGTAATAGTGATGTAATATTAGATTATTGAATTTTTTATTGTTACAACAATTTTTATTATGTTCAATAACTATTGAAGCAGCTTTCAGTATTAAATACTATGAAATTGTATTAAAGAACTATGAAAAATGAGAAATTCTAAATTTCTTTCCTGACAGAGAATTTAATATGCTGCAATAATAGTACAATTTATATTTCAGCTGAATGAACTGGATGAAGCAGAGGATGCCCTCTCTGAAGCAAATCTTCTCAACAATCATGATCCTATCATCTGGGCATATCTTTCACTTGTGTGCCTCACCACAGGAAGACATCTGGAAGCAGAACAAAGTTATAAATATGCTATGAAGGTAAAAACATGCCTTTTTCTATTAGTAAACTTTCAAATTACCAATACTTTTAAATGTTTAGTGAGTGTTGTTGCTATTAGAGTTATCACTGATACATAAGATGCATTTATTCAAACAGGTTTTCAGCACCCCTGCCATAATCTTACTGTAAATTTAAGCCATTAGATCCAGAAACCCTATAATAATTACTCTCTTAAAGGACAAAAAAAAATGTTGATATAATACATACATATAACAATCTTCTACCCATATATGCTCTAATAACATAAATAATGAATTATATGAAAAATAATATTTTTATATTACAATTATAAAGCTGTAGCTAACATATTTTTATTACAGTGTTTCTTGACTTTAAACTAGCAGACTTTTTAATTATATAGTATTTATTATTTTAATTTGATTTTTATAATTGAGATTTTAAATATTTTTTTGAAATAATAATTTTGAAAAAAAATATTTGGTAATACTAATAATGAAAAGTAACGGCATATGTGTGAACATATTGCCCATAACAATAAGAGTGTAACCGCACCTCATGACATTATATTTGCTATTATTTTAAAATGAAAATGAACTGTAACGTGACATAATTTTAAATTTACTATTTTGATCTGTAAATAAACTATTTTATGTAAATGCAATCTGTTAAGTTTTTTAACTCTCCAACACATCATCTACATATAGAAAAAATAAAGCCTTAAATAAGATTTCTATTTTTAAAAAATAATTAATTACTGTTGTAATTGTGTCTATAGATGTAATACATAGGGTATAAGAGCACAGACTTTCACACGACCCACCACTCTCCACACTATTTCATAACACTGATACATCCGAACACATATATGTTGAAAAGATAAATAATCACCACTATACGTATTTCATGCTAAACCAGCAATCATCAGTTGGTCCAGATTATAATCTCCACACATATATGTTATAAGTGCTCAGATATATATTAAGATAGCCAAACCTCATACTTTAATGGACAGGCTTCAATCTACTCCACACTCCAACTCTTCAACCATCCATCCAATTGAAAATCTGATGATGGAATGCTTAAAGGCCACTCTGAGAAAGCTGCATTTATTTTTCCTTTAATCTCTTCTGTCCTGCAATTAGGTAATAAATATTCTAAAACATTGGATAAATAAAGTAAATTAATCTAATTATTTAATTTAGTGTATTATTTAAAAAATAATTTTATTATATTTTTTGTAGATTTGCATACTATTTTACTTCACTATATACTTATTGTATAAATATTTCAAATAATTCATGCAGTTATACTTTATCATTTATTTTTATTGTTATTTAAATCTCAATTTCACATAATTTTTTAACTGTTGGTTTTGTGTTGTAAACAACCTGAACGCCTGCTACCACTAGTCCTGAAAGTTATTTTGTTACTAAGTAAATAATAAGAATTATTAATTATAATTAATAGATATTATTTTAATAGAAAATGATATTTGATTTTAGTGAAAATTTTTGAATCATTTTGTTAGTTATAATTTTATCGCTTGATTTGTTTAATAAAAAAAAAAATTTACAATAGATGGTAAAAGTTGCTGAGAAAATAAAGAATTTTTTTAATGGACAAAGAAGATTCTATACATTTATTGACAATATGTTTTTTAGAGGATGGAAATAAATTTGATTACACAACAAAAACTATAGAAATAATAATTAAATATTTTATTTTAAGTCCTGCATGGTTTAGGGCAGCACTGGAGTGTCAGATTCTAAAAATGTGAGATTCGAAAACTGGTTACTATAGTGATATTTCCAGCTCTCACTCAACTTTTTTTTGAACTCTTGAGTAATAATAAAATCATTCAAAATATATGTATTTTATTTAAGAGAAAGTTCATAAAATACATTAATGCTTTTGAATATGTAGAAAATTTATCAACTGGCAATGAGGAAAGCAACAAAGAAGTTAAATTGGGACTAATAATGACTAAATAGTTTTTCTATTACATTTAAAACATTAAAAAAGATTCCAAAATGCTTTATTTGGACTGTAGATATATATGGAAAATAAAATTGTACTATTAAGAAAAGAAATAAAAACCAATTGAAGACTTTTGAGATACGGTTTTTGAATTATATATAAAGTTTAGAAACTACAGTTAAAATAGGATGTGGGAAAATAGATTATTTTCACAGATTAGTAAAAAAATAGTATAAATGTTGGATATTGTTATTTTACTTATATATCTTGTATAATAAAAATATAATGCATAAAATCATATTGGATAACAACTAATGTGGATATAAAATTGATGGAATAATTGTCATTGTTCTTATATATTCTGATGACAGCACACTTATAGATGAAAATAGAAAAGACTTCAAAAATTTCTTTAGGGTAGTTAAATAATAAAGAAAATGGATTGGTTTATTGCAAAATATGAGAAAGACAAGGATTATAATGAAAATCATTAGATGATCTTAATATTGTTAATGAAACTATAAAAACAGTTAACAAATATTTGCCGTCTTGGATAATTTGTCAACAACAATGAATAGAGTTATAATAAAAAGCATGGATCAAAATTGTTTAAACAATGCTGTCCAGCAAATTTAAAAAAGATTTACAAAAAAAAAAAAAATTATGAAGTATAGTATTAAATAATATTTTGTTTAATAACTCAGTGAGTAATAAATGTATATGTTTATTTATTCATGCTTTCAAGCCAAGATGCTTAAGACTGGCTTATATATATAAAAAGTTAACTAAAAGAGAAGATTGATATCATTCTTTTTTTGTCAAAAAATCTATCATGTGTCTAGGCCTGATTGCTTCTCAGACCACTGTTTTAACAGCTATTGGCTGTCTGAAAGTAATAGTAAGGCGCATGTGGAAGAATAGCAACCTTCCAGTCATTACTGATTTAATAACAACATGCGATTTAAACAAAATATTGTTTACATACATTGCTGATAACTTATATTAACATCTAGAAAATTGTGGTGTAGTAAATCTAAGATTTCGCGCTGTAATATCATAAATTAATAACTCAGTGAGTAATAAATGTATATGTTTATATATCCATGCTTTCAAGCCAAGATGCTTAAGACTGGCTTATATATATATATATAAAAAGTTAAGTAAAAGAGAAGATTGGTATCATTCTTTTCTTGTCAAAAAATCTCTGTCATGTATCTAGGCCTGATCGCTTCTCAGACTGCTGTTTTAACAGCTATTGGCTGTCTGAAAGTTATAGTAAGGTGCATGTGAAAGAATAGCAACCTTCCAGTCATTACCGAAGTATAGTATTGAAAAATCTTTTGAGAAATACTACAAACAGCAAGGAAAATATTTTAATGGATTCTTGATTCTACCATGGGATAATCTAATATATTAAAACAGGTAAATTTCACATGCATACCACTATTTTAAGAAAAATATATAGAAAGAAAATCTGAACCTACCAATAAAGAAACCCAAAAATCAATTATAATACTCATCTGTAAATGCCTAGCAATGATCAGTAATAAGGATGAGACTATTTTTATAATTGATTATACTAACTTGGTAACAACCAAAAGTCAGCAAATTAAAGTAAAAAAAATATATATTTTTTTCCATTTTTTATTCATATAAGTCTGTTTAAATAATGGATCCATTTTTTTTTTTTACTTCAACAATAAATAAACAGTTATTTTGAAAAATATACAAAAAACATCACATGGCTCAGTTTTCCTCACTATTCAAAAAATAATATTATTATATTAAGTTAAATTCAGAAGTTCAATAAGCTGCATCTTCATATTGACTTTAGAACTGATAATCTTTCATAAAATTTTAAATGCTGAGTATTGACTACAATTTTAAAACCAGTCTTTTAAACAATCAAATGGAGATTTTCAATGATTTAATTATTTTACATAAACAGATAAAAGACAGTTTTTAAACAATTTTTATTAGCTGAAGAAATCCATGAATTTTGATTGTGGGTCTCTAATGTGATGAGCATATCTTCTAGATGCATACTTTTATTGTATATATCTACTATTAAATGATCTAAATTAAATTCTCTTACAAACTTTTCTTATTGAAACAGGAAAAACTCTCCATACAATATTGCACTCAGTGCAAGCCAGAATAATCAATGGATGCCAGAAGGCTTGTGCATAAAATCCCCATCAAGTGCCTATTCATTCAATATCCACAGACTAGTTTCTGGCTTGTAGCCTTCATCAGTGAGGAGCCTTGGATCTGAGAGCACTGCACCTAGATCTTAAGATCTAATGCAACTTTCCAGCAGCCACCTTTTATCTCTACTTAACTATAAAACTATGAGTCTTAAATTGAAAACACAATATTTTCAATCCAAGCTCATTAACTTATAGTCATATAGATCTGAACTAAGTTCAGTATCTATACATTTTGGGGTCTTTGATTCTAAGAACTAGGTGCAGTGCTCTCAGATCCAAGACTTCTCACTGATGAAGGCTACAAGCTAGAAACTACTCTGGGGATATTGGATGAGTAGGCACTAGATGGGGTTTTTATGCACAAGTCCTCTGGCATCCATTGATTATTGTTGCTTGCACTGAGTGGCAATACTGTATGGAGAGTTTTGCCTGTTTTCATAACAGTTATAAGCAAGCATAAGAAATAGTGATCATGTGATGTTTATTGGCTTAAAACATTTCTTATTTAATATACAATATTGATATAATTTTATGTCAAGTTTATTTTGTGTAACAATAGCTAAATAACACATTGTATAAGAAAAATTTATCTCATGTAATTACAGAATTTAACAAAAGTTTACATAAATTTTAAATGTCATTGAATTAAAGACACAAGAAGTAGTGACTTTAGTTTTTAAATAATATTGTTTGAGAAGATGAGATGGATATATAACATGTAATAAAATCACATGAAATTAGGCTACAAACAGAATTATTTGTAAGAGAAGCATGAATATACCAATAGGGTAAATTTGAAATCTTATGTCTAGAAGCAGAGCACCATTTAAAATATGTGCAGTAAAACTTGTTGTGCAGATATACAATATTTTTTCCAAAAAATATGTGGCCCAAGATGGAGTGGACAAAATCAAGTGCAATCAGAAATATCAGGAAGCTACTGATACATTGGACACTCAAAAAAAAAAGTTCAAAGAAAAAAAGATTGTTTCTATTGCATATTGGAATTAATCCAATCAGTAAATTAAAAAGGGATATATAACAAGGCTTGCAACTAAAGAAATTTAGACATTCATGGTTAAAGGTCAACAAAGAACTTTAAATATGAAGGCTTATCTCCATTGATAAACAATATTTGAAAGAAATCATAAATATTTCAAAGATATGAAAAATCCAGATATGGTCAACTACTAAGTCATCATCTCTGTCTTTCAAAGCTATAGCTTTTTTTATTCCTATCAATGATTATTGATAAAATAACTATAAATGAAAACAAATAGCTACCTGCAGTATTCCATTTACATTTCTGTAATTCTCTTCTATGCAAATATTGGTAATCTACTATCAACAATTTGCGACTATAAACTGAAATTATAGATTTATTTTTCAACCAAAAAAAAATCTTATTGAACTATACTTGAAATCATTTAACTTTATAAATGTTGTCAACTTTATTAAAGGTTTAAAATGTTATAAATAACATTGTAACTTTTCTTATTTATTATTTAACTTCACTATTTGTTTCAGACATTTTTCTGAATCATCTCTACCTATTTAACTTTCACTTTGACTCTATGTTACTAAGCATATATCTATCTATTTTATTTTTTTTGTAAGATATACTAGGTCTCTATTGATCAAATATAGTAAGATTTAGTTAACAGTTATATTATGGATTGAGATTATCACAGAAGTGTGAGAGCTTTTGTTTGATAATAACACAGGAGTGGGAGAGTTTTGCAGTTTCTGTCTTGCATATCTGTTTATTATTGATGCTCTGCACGTTTTAGTACAATGACAGAATAAAAAACTCTGGAACTCAACACCAATGGAGTGCAGCTCAGCTCTGTCATTTCAGATGTTAGAATTCCTTAAGAACTCCCAAACAATAAACCATTATTATTTTTAAAAATCATGTATGTTTTACTGCAGTGATAGAATAACAGATTTTGGAAGTCAAAGTCTGTGGATTATGAATCTGCTCAAACTTTTTATGAACTCCGGAACAATATATATATATATATCATTAAAAACCAGTCAACATTTAGAATCAACAATTTCAAACTGTTGTTAAGGCAATCTCCTTTTAACAATAAAGATCAAATCCCATCTTTATTAATAGTCTAATATACTTATATAGATACTAAAGATTGCAACTTGTCCATAGAGATTGAAATTATTAATACATATATATAACATATATGTTCTTTTTCATTATTATTAATAATATGAAAATACTATTTGTACTTTCATAATATATATATATATACACACACACCTTTTAATTGTATTTTTTTATACATATTTTAGTGTAATTTAAATGATCAAAAGCTAATTGATGAACTCCATGCTGTGCAAGAATCTTCTGGGTTTGGTAATCCACAGCTGTAGAATCAGTATTTAGTTAAATAAAATATTTTGTATATTTGATTATAATACGTTGTTTATATAGAGGGTAAAGTTTTGTTTTATATTTCTAAATCTGTGTAAGTAAAATAAATATATAATAAATTTTTAATACTTTTGTTATTCTCTTATTTGTATTTTAAAAATGTAAATTATAATCAAAAGAATAAATTTGAATTTGATAAAATATTTTTTTTCTTTTACTACTTCTAATAAATAAATAATTGTATGATTATTTAATTGTTAAATCAAGTGATGTTTGAACACTAAAGTGAAAGGATGAAAACAACTGTTTTATTCAATCAGCCAAACTAAGATTTCTTTTTTTACTTTCCTTGACTATGCTATGAATTGAGAATCTTTGATTCTAGTATTGGCTATTTTTTCCCTATACTTCAACTGATCAGAGCTTTATTGCAAGTGTTTTAACACAAAATACCTTTTAGATTTACAATTTCCCTGTATTTAAAATCTAAAACATAATAATAAAGACAATAAATAATAATGTTAATTTAATTAAAGATATAAAGAAATATATATAATCCAATAAAAATAATCATATTTTTAGTTATTTTTCCAAAAGAAAAGCATTTGGAAGCTTGGAATGGAAAAAAAAAAAGCTTGGAAAATAAGATTAGAAAATTAAAAAAAAGAAATAAGATTGAACACAGTGGTAAGAAAGATTATAAATGAAATAATAAAAGAAACCATAAATAATAAAAAAGAAAAGCAAATGAAAGATCTGTTAAGGATGGAGTAAAGAAAAGATCTAAATAGAAAATAGCTTAATATAGTATATAGGATCTACTATTAGCATGAAGATATGTGTATGTAATATCAGTTTATAACATTTTTTCAATAAATATGATCTAGAGATATATTTGGCAGTAAAAATTTCTATTAATTTTTTCTGGTTGGTTCTTCTTAATAATGATGGTCATATTTAAACTGCCATATCAAATAAATTAGACAAATTAAAATCTGAATATACATACATTCTTTTAAGTAGTAGTATAGAATGTGTATTATTTATTATATGTTAATTTTATTTCATTTAGTACAAATTTGTTAAAAGAAGCAGCTATGAAACTAAAGGCTTCTGGATCAATATTAAATGGAGAGACAAAAAAAAAATCATAGTTCATCTATAAAATTGTCATGCACTACCTCCCATTTTGGTGTTTAGAACATCGCTTGATCATTTGACCATATATGATATTTTAAAAAAGTACATTTAAATTTTGATACTTTTTTATATCCAGTTCTACATTTTTATTTTATTTAAATAAAATATTGATGTCATTATTTTTATTGGTATATATTAATTATAATCCCCTTTTTTTTCTTTATACATACATGTTGGCATATAATTTCCATTTAATAAAGATAAGTGTAAATTTGCATTAGCACAAGAAATATCAACAAACTTTGGTCTCTTATCACTGAAAATACAGAAGACCATAAGGCTTTTATTAGAAAAAATAAAATTATGGATTAATTATGAAAAATATAAAGAATACAGTGACAGAATCAGTAACTGATTTTAAAATCAGTAATATGATAATAGTTTTTATCTTCTTAGATTATTCATTAACAACAGAAGATACATTTCTTAAGAGATTCATCAAAGTCTAAGAATGGGCATAATTATAATGAAAACAACTTAATAGAAATTTTCAAATATAAGATAAATCATTAAAAATGAGAATCAGAATTACTGATTTATGATGTTTTTATGGCTTTATATGATTATAAAATTAGGACAGTGAAAAAGAATAAAAAAGAAAAGATAGTGATGTTTTTTTAACTATGGCATTTTTGAAGACTTTTAAGAATTTTACAGACAGTGAATACCTGACTATGTGGGATTTGAAGTACAATAATCAGATTGAAATTGTTCTATTTTGGTTGTATTATGAAATGATCTAATTTTTTTTTTTAAAGTATATAATGATTGAAAAGGCTGGTGGAGAAAAAATGATGACAAATCATGAATTGGAAGATATAATAAGTCTTTGTATGAATAAAGATACATGCCTTGAAAAATAATCCACATTTGGTTGTGATTGTCGGCAGAGAGCTCCCAGGTTCATTTTTTCAGATAAAATTGCTATTAATATGCAGCCAGAAGATGTGATTATGTAATCTTTTTAAGAATATTAACAACAATGTCACAATTATATACAATTTGGATATTCTGATAAATATGACATCACAAACAGGTGAATATTTCATATTAAAGATAACAATTAAGAATTTTATTAGTAAGAATTTATTAAAGATAGATTATATTTTCTAAATAAGCAGGACCATGACATTAGAATAATATGCAGAATTTTATATTATTTGCTGGTTATTTATGTTGATAATTATCTTGATCAAAAACCGAGAGGTCATCGCATCCACCTTGCAAGCAAGTAGTTGGTTGCAGACAGTTGTGGGTTCGCATCCTGGCCGATGCTATGACATATGAGAAGGAAAAAAATCCCATTAAGTTGGTGCAATTCAGAATGATGTAACTTGGAAATCATGTTCAATGATATTATGAATATTTTTTTAGAAAAAATGAAACTGCTTTTACTAATTATAAATTTATTGGATATATTTCAAAAGTTTGATTCCAGGTTTTGTTAGAATTTTTCTAGAATCCTTGCTTAAGATTAAAGCAATCTTCAATAAAGCATTTTAGAAAAATTCTCTTAACAATGTTTGGTAGTTCCCATGATTTCAAGAAGATTGGTACAACATTAAGCCTTTAATTCATATTCCAGTAGTCATATCTCACAGAATTCCAGAACATTTAATTCATATTTCAGAAATAGTCCTATCTCACAGACCTCCAAAATTTAAATATTTAAGTAGCCCTATTTAGGGGTCTCTCTGATTACCATGGAATTAGAAGGACCTAGAAAATGTGGTCTAACAATCTATCTCACACAGTGTGACTAAGTTGTTGAACTTGGTATATTACTCATTTCAACAGTAGAAATAATAAGAATAGTAATAATAATAATGTTGTAAAAGAAATATTAAGTCTGCTTATCTATAGTAAAATTTATTGCACCAAGTATACTGTCAATGCTTTTGTAACATAATCATTGTTAGTCTGCAGAGAACATTATTTTTTTGCTAATATGAATGCTATTTGATTTTTTATTCATTGTGTATTTATTTTGTGTAATGAATTCAAGTATTGTTAAAATTATGTATGAAGAGAGAAATGATTGCAAACATAAAATAAAATAAAAGGGGTGTGGGTCATTACACCCAATGAATACATAATTAACAAAAAATCAAATAGCATTTAAATCATCAAAAAATTAATGTTCTCAGCAGATTAACGATGAATATGACATGAAAGCATTTTACTTGATGCAATAAATTTTACCTAAATTTAAACTCTGACTTAGTATTTACTTTACATTAATAGTTATAATAACAGAAAAACAAAATATAGTTAGTATTATCAGTCATAATGGTAAAGCAAAAAGCTATGATAATAATAAAAATAAGTATTATAAATCGATTTATTTTCTAAATATAATTCAATTATTATTAATTTTCTTCTTTTCTGAGCCATTGTATTATCTGGTAAAATGAAAATATTCATTATATGCCATGAATAATGATATAGTAAAAATATACTGAAAGCATATTAGGCAATTTAAAGCTAAATATTTAAAAAAAAAAACTTTTTTTGTATTTTCATTTTACCAGATGTTTCAAAATTTAAGTACATGGAATATTTGAAATTTACTTGATACAAACTTTTCAAGACCAAAACAGAGAACTGCATTGATAGATAAGGAGCTGTCAAGATCAATATAGCTGTTCTTTATAAAACTCATTTCCTAGAAGAAAATTTAATAAAACGATAAGTTGGGTTTTTTTTGGAAAGGCAGATCACTCAGGGAAAGAAGAATGCATGGTGTTAGATTTGCTACAAATACTAATTTAGTATCTTCAATTGTTGGAATTCCTTGTTATATCAATGAAAGACTAATGCCATTAAAACTTGCCTTGAATAATGATACAGGTGCTCATTTTATTAATGCTTATGTTCCATTCTTAAATTCAGAGAAAAAAAAGGTTTTATTTCTTGTTGGATAGCAATATTACAGTAATCCCATTAAAATATAGATTTTTCTTCTTGGCTTTAACACACATATTGGTATAAATAGTAGATTTTGGTCAAATGTTAGTGGAAATAATGGTATTGGTGCTATAAATTAAAATAGTTTATTATTATTTAATTTATGCACAACACATGAATTGACTATTATTTAGGCAGAAAAAATGCTACTAATAAAACATGAATGCATCCATGATCAAAACTATGTTTATTCGATTACACTACATTTGGGAGTCAACATACAATAGAAGTTCCCATTATAATACTTACAAACACAGATTGCTGAAAGATCATAAATTAGTGAACTTCAAGATTAAAATGATTATTTCATTAAAAACAGACATTATTCCAATCATATTCACAAAAAAATTGATATTCAATTTCAAAGATATTAAACACTAGAAGTATAAAATTTTCTTAAACATTGTGTTAAAAAAAAAAAAAGTACATCTATTTTTGAGTTTATTAAAAAGAAAAATTATGACTGGTTTTCTAACAATTGTAATATAATTAAAGGGAAATGTTATGTTTTCTGTTTGATACAACAATATATTAAATGTGGAATTTCATAATAAATATAAAGGTCTGACTGATAAGAAGGTTTAAAATCATTGGTGGATTGCAACTGCAATGAAGATATAGTTATTCACTGATTGTGGTCAGTAATCTAAACCTTAAACAATTCAAAACAAAACAACACTCTCCATATAGTAGTGCCATCTTGTGCTAACAAGAGCAATCAATGGATGCCAGAAGGCTTGTGCATAAAATCCCTATCTAGTGCCTACTCATCCAATATCCCCAGACTAGTTTCTGGCTTGTGGCCTTCATCAGTGAGGAGCCTTGGATCTGAGATAGTGATCATGTGATGTTTAGTGGTTTAATCTAAACCTTGAAAGCAACATATGAACTTGAGAAACAATATCAGTTCTATTAAATTCAGATGGCATTCTCTTGTATGATATGAATGATATTTTACACAGATAGAAGGAGTATTTTGATTATCTTTTGAATAATAATATAACAATTGAGATGATGACTTTTAACAATATATCCATTTTATCTCTTTATTTAGACACAGGAAAATTCAGTTTAGTAAAATCAAAACAGATCTTCATCTTTAAAAAATGAAAACTCTGCAGGTCCTGAGAAATATCCAGATACATTTTAAAATATGGTGATGATAAGTTAGGTTCAAAAATACTAATTTTTTTAAGAAATATATGTAATCTTCAAGTTTTGCCGTTCAATTTTAAGGATGCATTTATTGTTCAGTTTTAGACAAGGTTGTGGTAATTTTTATGTAATATCATTATTATCCACTATAACAGGGGTCGGCAATCTATGGCACCCGGCACCTGTGCCATGCTTGGCACATCAACAATTATCAATGGCACTCCGAATAAATTGAAATAGTAAAAAAATATATTTTAATTACAGCGTCTTTTTTTTTTTGTTGGTTTTACATTCAACATTGAATTTACAATTAAATCATTATTTATCAAAAAATAATATACTTGACTTCATTTAAAAGATAACTTTGTTTGCAAGTGAAATAAATTCTACATATTCACATTTTACTTCTGATAATATTAAAAAATGAGATCGTAATCCAAATAAAAAGCTTATTACGTTATCAATTCTAGAAAGCTATTTTCGGTAGTTGAATGGTAAATAATCGACGCTCATTGGTGGTGCTTCTTTCAAAAAAGAGATTCTCATGGCATACTGACTGAGAGATTCCCAAAATGTCCCACAAAAGACAAAAACGTGATATTCGCTCTTTTCAAGACTCTTGGACAAATGAATATGGATTTGTACAGCAAAAAGATCATGCTGTGTGTACATTATGCTGTGAAAGTATTGTGTGTCATACCTCAAGTGTACAAAGACATTATCAAACTAAACATGTGTTCATGTTTAAAAACTCAGATGAGAAAAGTGAAGCTATAAAAAGAGCTGTTTCTGCCTTTAAGAAACAAACTACTTATTTTAGTCAAATAATTGGAACCCAAAATAAAGCCACCAAATGTAGTTATACAATTGCTCATTGTGTGGCTTCAAAAGGCAAACCTTTCACAGATGGACAATTCATCAAAGAAACATTTTTGAAAAGTGCTGAAATCTTATTCAGTGATCTACCAAATAAATAAATGATACTGTCTCGAATTCGAGAAAAAACAGCTTCTGCAAGATCAATTCAAAGAAGAATAACTGACATGGCTGAAGCTGTAACAACAAAACAGAAAAACAGTTTACAACAAACTGTTGCATTCAGTGTTGCAGTTGATGAAAGCACTGATGTAAATGATGTTTGCACACCTAGCAATAGTTGCACAATATTGTGACAACAATCATATTTATGAAGAATTGTGTTGCTCAGATTCCTCTTACTGGTACAACAAAGGGACATGATATTTTCACTGCATTTTTCAATTATTTTGAAAATCAGAAAATTAACATAAATAAAATATTTAGTGTTACTACTGATGCCAGCCATGCAATGGTCGGAAAGGAAAAGGGATTTGTTAAACTTCTTGAAAATCATATTAAACATTGAATATTGAGTTTCCACTGCATTATACACCAGGAAAATTTAGTTGCAAAAATCTCATCACAATGCTTGAATTCTGTAATGGACACTGTCATTAAAATAATTAATTTCATAGTTTCTCATTCTTCATTAACACATAGGCAATTTAAATCCCTTTTGCAAGAAATGAATAGTGCATATATAGACCTCCCTCTATACAGCAATGTTCATTGGATTAGTCGAGGTAATGTCTTGAACAGGTTTGTATCATGTCTGAAAGAAATCAAGATGTTTCTTGATGAAAAAGAACATTATCTGGAAATAAATGATGAAGACTGGTTATGCAAATTGATGTTTCTGACTGATATAACTCAACACCTGAATGAGTTAAACTTGCATTTGCAAGGGAAGGGTCAAACAGTACTAGAACTTTTTGAATATTGGAAAGGATTTGCATCAAAATTAGATATATTTTGGCATGATATTACCACTAACACCTACAAGTACTTTCCAAATGTAAAGGCCCATGCAAATCAATTTAACGTTAACAAAGATGAACTTCAAAAATACATTGAAGCTCTCAGAGAAGAATTTTCCAAACAATGTGAAGACTTCCAAATACACACACCCATATTTTCTTTCCTCATCAAACCTGACTTAATTGATTTAAAGATGACTCCATTTGATTTATCTCTTTTTGAGTGGATGGATATTGATAGTTTTGAAATGGAATTAATCGAATTAATGTCATCAGAATTGTGGAAAACTAAATTTATAGAATTGCAGAAAACTCTTGAAGGGAACTGTCTAGAAAAGTTGGCTGTCATTTTCAATTTTGGATATCATTACCTGAAAGATTTAATTCTTTGAAAAAAATTGCTTGTGCTCTGCTTTCAGCATTTGGTTCAACTTACTTATGTGAATAAATTTTTTTACATATGAAAAATATTTTGAGTTCACAAAAAAGTTGCCTAACACCTAAACATTCAGAAGCATGTGTGAAGCTAAAAGTGACCAATTACATACTTGACATTCAGCAATTGAGCAAAGAGGTACAAGGACAAGGTTCACATTAATTTATTTTAATAATAATAAATGGCTAATCATATTAGAATTCATGATTTTTTTTTTTATTTAAATTATATATTTTGTATAGGTAAAAAGTTGTAATTTATAATTTGTAATATAATTTTTATAAGCATGTTAAAAATTACAAATTTTAAAAAGATACTTTTCACATGATTCTAACTATTTTAAAATACTGAATGACCAATAATATAAGATCCAGTTATAATGGACTTCAAAAGTATATATTATATAGTAGTATATTATATACTATAATATTGAAACAAAGATTATACTATAGATTCAGGTCATAAAATTGATTTTTCTAGTACCAGGATCCTATCCAGATGTGATAATCTCTACCAGTGCAAAATTAGAGAAGCCATTGAGATACTTAAAAGGCCAGATTGTATCAATAAGCGAGATGATACATGCAAACTTCCTCCTATTTGGAAAGATTTTTTTAAAAAACATTCTTAAATTTAACATTTTTGCTATTGGTGGAACTTTAATGTTTATTCAAATCAGTGATTGTAGCACCTCTACAACAGTCTTTCTACCTTTTATCACCCAGTGGATGACTTGTGTGACCAAGTTGAAACGTCGGAATATTTATGTTAAAATTTTTTAACATGGATGAACCCGCAAAATATGTATTTTATATATACTATAATATTATATATAACTTTGAAGGCCATTATAACTGAACCAATTTTGATAATATAATAAGATTGGCAAAATCATGTTGGCACGTGGAATAACATCTTAACATTGGTTTGGCACCACACTACTAAAAGGTTGTTGACCATAATAAAGGTACTTTTAAGAATTTTATTGAATATGTTGCTTATTGTTATAGATAAATGGTTACCAGAGAAATGTGATTTTAGAGGAATTGAGAATCACTATAAAGCTGCTTTTTGATCCAGGCAAATGCAAAAAAAAAAAAAAAAAATGTTGGAAACAAGAGATCAATTTATATATTTACACATGTTGAGGATTGTGCTATTTTTACTAGCTCAGAAAATGATTTAAAGAATGTTTTTAAAAAAACTTAACTAAAAAAAAACTTAAATTCTTTATTAAGCAATGATGAAAGAAAAAATAGCAACTTTTAGCTTGGTCAGTTATATCCTTGAAATGTAAGTTAGTTTAAATATCTTGGCAGTTTTATAAATTTAGATATTGAATATAACACAGACTTCAATGAGTTGCTGCTGTTTTTATAAGCTAAAATATAGAATATTTTACCACAGAGAAATAAATACGACAGCTAAATTGGCTGTATATGAGTTGCTAATTTATCTAATTCATTGTACCAAAGTGAAACTTGGACACTTTATTAGCACAATATAAAAGCATTAGAGAAGTTTCACTTAACAATGATCTGTAAAAATTTGAAAATGCAAGACCATAAAATCAATCAACATGTTCTTCAGCTTACTGGATGTGATATATGATGCTATTGAATCCACTATAGTAAAAACACATCTTCATTGGATTGGACATATAAAGTGAATGAAAAATGAAAGACTTCTAAAAGGATGTTTTATGATGAATGTTATTATTTCCATTTTATGATGAATGTTATTATTTCCATGGGAGAAATAGATCTCCACTATGTTATAATGATTATCTTAAAACCTTTCTAAGGAAGAACAGTGCTAATTGCTTGCATTGAGAAGATAGGACAGAAAATATAATACATGAGAGAGTTACAATTAGACATTTAAGTATTTCAGATAAATTAGAAGACAGCCTTATAAAATATCAAGTAAACAAAAACATGAATCAGCATGTTCTATACATGGATACATTTGTGTTTCACAGATTGGTTTGCATAGTCATGAAAAACTCATATCTAGATTAGTTTTTTTCTCTCTTCTTTATTTAATTTCTTTTTTTTTTTTTAAGAGATTGGAATGACCATACTCGTTTACGAGTAATTATTTATTATTTATCACTACTTACATATGAATAGAAGATTTACACTTTGGTAAATATGGTTTAAGTTGATTAGGATAAGTTGTATGAAAAACTAATAATTAGTTATTGAAAAAAAATCAGTACAAAGAGGATTGTTGAATATAACAAGACTGATGAAAATAAAATTCCTGAGACACCTTTTGAAACATGATGTTTTTCTACAAAATATTTTAGAGAGTAAAGTTTTGGAAAGAAAACTCGGGGATAGTTTAAGGACATTTTATATTCAAAATGTGTTCAATGAACTTGGATTAAATTCGTTGGATTAAATTCATAGAATGACAAGGCATTTCCTTTAGGAATTGTGACTTCCAGAAAATATTGATTATTATGATGTTCATTCTACTTTTGGAATTGAATGCAATAATAAATAGTACGATTTATTATTCAATTCTAGTCTGTTTTTATTCGAGCGACCAAAAATTTCTAAACGGGTTTTTCTATTGACCTTTAATTTAATGTAATATTATGCTTAGTCATTGTACATTATTTGGGTCACACAATAGAAGTAATAAAATATATTAGAAATTAAAATTTAACTTATGTATTTTATTGGAATAATGCGATCCCTTAGAATTTCTGGCAACCTAAATTATAATCATAAACAAGATTAGAGATCTTTTATCTTAAATTGCGAATTATATCTTCTTTTTTCTTTATTTTTTTTTGATAGCTTCTGCCCTCTTTCGGTAAGATTTAACATTAAAGTAAAAACGTTATTATGGTTATATCTTGTTAACTTAAAATTGTTCTTAAATTAAGTGATAAAATTATTTTGGAATGGCAATGACTTTTGAAACTATCTTCATTAGAAAGCATGTTTTATATAATAGTTTTGCAAAGTTGCTATGTACACAATCAATTGGAACTTTAAATGGTGCCAGAAAGAAAATAACTTCAAGTTCTTCCGATATTTGTGAATTGCCTACTACCGAGTCTTACGAACATAACTGTTCGGAGGTAAGACATTACTACTTTAAGACATTCGTATTACATTACAGTACTAGCAGTTTTTTTTTTTTACATTTGCAGATTACATTATTTTTAAAACAAGTTTATTTTACTACATTTATATAATCTGTACATAACTGGTAAAAGTAATATGCTTCAAAGTTAAAAACAGGACTTAACATATTACATTTAATAAAGATCCTTATGTATTTTGTTGATTAATTATTACTTTTCTTGCATGACTTTAAATCTAAATACTAAATTTATTACTTCCTAGGAAATTGGTTTTAATTGAATAATTCTTTGGTAGCGAATCCGCATTTCACTGATTACCCTTATTGATTTATATATATATTTTTTTGTGTTTGTTTGTAGAATGCGCTTACTAGAACTTGAACATTTTTATTATTATTAAAAAAAGAGTTCATTTGAAATAGAGGTCGTAATAAATGTTATATAATCGGATTTCCTCAACATATCCCACAATTCAGAGTTTGTCACTCTTATTATTTCGCTAAACCGTATCGGGCGAATTACCGTTAATTGATCATTTTAATTTGAGCAACACATTTTTAAAGAATTGGTCAATGAAGTGTAAAAAAATACAAAATTCTATATTACTAAAGCTATAATTTTTATATATAAACGTTTTGAAGGTAATACAGTTTTTATTATTGTTATAATTTGCTGAGCAAGTTTTGGTAAAGGTTTACTTTAGCGACCACATCATAAAAATCATGTTCGCCCTCTAGTTTTCAAAATTATAAGTAAATTATTATTCGAAAATCTTACGTATATACTACTATATTACAATTACATTAAAATTTATTAAAATGTAAAAGATAAAAAAAAATATTTACCATTTTAAAGAAGTTGGAATAATTACACTAGTTTAATTAAAATAATTAGTTTAAATTATTTGAAACTTAAGAATTTAAACTATCGGTATTTATAACTTAAGAATTTAAACTATCTCGATGGTTCTCGGCGGAATAGATGACAATGGGGAGCCATTAGTCATCGAAATCGACGAAACATATTATTTCCACAGAAAATACCACAGGGGGACTACATAGAGGGCATTGGGTCTTTGGTGGTATTGAAAGAGGGTCAAGGAAGTGCTTCTTAATAGAAGTTACGGATAGAACGGCTGGCTCATTGGAGGCCCTAATCCAGCAGTACATTTTACCAGGGACTCGCATAATTTCAGATGGCTGAGCTGCGTACAATAATATCTGCAGACTTAGCAATGGGGTGTACATGCATTCGGTTGTCGTCCACCAGGACAACTTCGTGAATCCCGAAGACCAAGACATACATACCCAGAATATTGAGAATATGTGGATGAGGGCCAAGCTGAAATTCCAATCTGGTACCAGCAGGGCTTTATTTTCATCATACCTCCAAGAATTTGCCTTCCGCAGTAGATATAGCACTGCCGCCTTTTTCTCCAACTTCCTGCTAAGAATAGGGCATAATTATGCTTAAAAAGGTAAATTATTTTTTTTATTTATTATCTTTTACGTTTTAATTAATAAATATTTACTGTAATTGTAATATAAGAGCAGATACGTAAGATTTTAGTTCTAATTTTAAAAACTAGATGGCGAATATGACCTGGTCGCTAAAGTAAACCTTTACCCAAGTTTTTTACGATGTTAGTAGTCAGAATCAGTGCTTGTTTTTTATCGCAGAAAGCAATATCACATTTAAATAAGGTATGCCTTATATAAATGTCCTATTTTCACGTTGCATTTCTTTGGCAAGGAGAGACAGGATTCTTCTTTTATATATACCATGGAGGTTGTTAGGAATAAACTATGCTTCCTTGAATTCATCCTTCCTATCATCCCGCTCAGAGCAAATAATTCTTGCTGAGTCAAAAGTGTGACTGCATTTTCACTCATGTTTTAAAAATACTGCTTTGTATTCTTTCTTTTTCGTGTGGCTTTACGGATTTTTATACTATGCCATCCTCGTAGCAATATTTACGTGCAATTACCCATAATGCACCGCTCGGCAGGAGGAATTACTGTATCCAATTTTGTGTACAACTTGTGGGGGGGTACTCTGGAGATAGTTTACTCTTCGCATTATTTATTAACCTGTTTAGAGGAGAGCGGTTCTAAGGCTAACATTATATGTGTTAGCACAGAACTTTTTCAGTCTTCATGATGCATAGGGAATATAGGCGAGACATTTAAGGTTTTAAGTCTGTCCTTGCATAAAACTTTTAATAGTGTTAATTAGCTTATCATTGTTGTATCCGAATGTTAATAGTTCGTTAATGTAAGCATTAATGTTATATGTGATGTGATGTATTTGGCTTCTCCTTAAACGAAGTCAAGAATATCTCGGTAATTATGCCCAGATAAACCTGTTAGCCACTTTATTTTCCATTCACCACTCTAAGTCTTCCCATATTCTGCCCCATCCCATTTCCACAACATAATCTTTGTCAACTCTATGGCCTTTATATCTAAATCCCCCTTATCTTTTCGCAAACCCAGCATAAAAACTAATAACTCACTTTCTGTATAGTCACTTTGTTCATACCTATTCTCCCATAACTTCATTATCTGTACCCTTTCTGCTTTCAAGCATTTACATTCAATCAACAGATGCCTAATATTTTCTATACCTTCCTTACACAATTTGCACACTAAATCACCCATAGTTTTCCATTTACATGTATATTCTCTTGTTGCTAAAGATCCCGTTCGAGCCTTAAACAATAAACTACTTTCCTTACTATTATCATAAATTAACTTGCATCCAATATTCCGTTTACTTCTATATATATTTAAACTCTTCTTACCCTCCATACTAGTTCTCCATCTCTCCAACTCCCTATTTTTTATTAATGCTTCTATTCTTTTATCCCATTCCTTACCACTATAACACTCAACAATCCTCCTAACACAATCATCCCACCTTTTATACAAGTATACTGATATAAATTCTTTATCCAAATCTTTTGCATACCGCATTACCTTTCTCACCCATCTTGTTACCTGCCCTTTACTCATAACCCAATTAAACACTATTTTGGCTATTCTTTTACTATCCATAAACTGCAACCTACCAAACATTTTCATTTTACTTTTTGCATCTCTCATATAAAAACTTGACCATCCCATTTCTCCTTGAATTGCCTCCTTTGCTGTCCACATCTCTGCATCTAATGCATGTCTTCCTACTTCCCTTTGTACTTTCTCTAAATAATCTAAAACCCTTTTACTAACACATAATGCATCATTACCATATGTTAACCCTGCTACTGCAACTCCCTTCCATACAATTCTAGCTACATCATATTTATTATATGAAAATACTGTTAGTTTCTTTACCAAACCCTTTCTTTTCTTTGCTTCATTTACCAATTTTTTCTCCCATTCATCCAAGCAATTTTCCTGATTACATAAGATGATTCCCAAATACCTATATCTATCCACCACACTTAACTTTATATCCCCCAATAAAAATTCTACATCTTCTCTTTCCCCTGTATTAACCATCATTATATTTGATTTTTCTTCACTAAATTTAATCCCCATCTCTTTCCCCACCCTTGCACATGTCCTCAACATAATTTCCATATCTTCTCTTTTTTCTGCACACAAAAAGATATCCGCAAAAAAAAGACCCGACAAAGTATATACTCCCTTGCTATCTATTAACGGTATCTCTACCCCTCTTCCTAGTCTTTTATTGCTTTCTCCATTTCACTCAAAAACAACGAAAACAAAATAGGTGACATAGGGAATCCTTGCCTTAATCCCACCCCATTTTTAACTTTAACTGATTCTATATCCCCTAATTGGTAAATATAATAATTATTTTCATATAATTTCTTAATAATATTTACTAAAGCTTCATCCATTCCCAAATTGGCTAACCTTACCCATAATCTATTTTTTATCTACTCTATCATATGCTTTCTCTATATCTATAAAACTCATATATAATGATATACCTGAATTCCTACTCATCTCCATAAGTTGTGTAACTACAAACAAACTATCTCCTATACGCTTATCTGAACTAAAACCTCCTTGCATTTCCCCCACTACATTATTCTCTTCCATCCATTTTACAACTCTTCCAGTTACCAAATATGAGAAAACTTTATATAAAACTGATGTTACCGCTATCGGTCTATAATTATTTAACTTTCTACGATCCTTACCCTTTCCTTTAAATAATAATGTTATTCTTGTATTACTCCAACTACCCGGAAAAACTCTTTTCTGTGCCATCTTATTAAAACATGTTAATAACTTTGCTTTTGCTTTATGCCATAAATTCATTACCATCTCTGCTGCCCATCCATCTAAAACTCTGGATGCAGCAATTCCCCCTGCTGGGTGGTGTATTATGGGGAGTCATGGGAAAATATTGCTATGAGGATGGCATAGCATAAGTATCTGTAAGAACTAAATACAAATCAGTATTTTTAAAACGAGTGAGAATATGGTCATGCATTCAAGGAAGCATGGTTCATTGCTAACAACCACCATACTATAAACAAAAAAGAATTCTGTGTTTTCTTTCAAAGATATGGAACATGTAAATAAGGCATTTACATAATGTGCACTTTATTTTAAGGTGGTATTGCTTTTTGTAACAAAAGATGGATGCTATGATTCTGACAGTTAACGTCATCGAATATTATAACATTAATAAAAAGCAAATTATAACAATAATAAAAATTGTATTATCTTTATATATAAATTACAGGGAACAAGAAAAGAGGAATAATATACTTAATTAAGACTATGTATTAATGCTTATTTTGAATTGTAGCACCAATACCACTGTCAAGCAAGTAGATGTCATCATTATTTTCAATTGTATTGATTCATCACAGGCTGATGATCTCATATGTTTAATCCAGTTTCTCTGATCCCTAACCTCTCTTCTCCATAACACACCAGTAAACTTCTTATGTCATTCATCTATTACATGTGGTCTTTAAAGTTTTTTTACAATCTCTTGGGATCCAGTTTGACTTCAACTTTTATTCATTATAATTTCTTCTAGCAATATATTTAGCCCTGTTCCATTTTAGTTAAGTAATTCTTTTAGTGATGTCATTGATGTTTGTTTGTTTTCTCAGCCATATATTTTGTTTTCGATCTTTTCTTGCTATTCCTAATATAATCTCTCGATACTTCATTGAAAAGTAGTCTCTCTGAATTGTTCTTCTGTTAAGTGTCTAAGTCTCAGATCCATAATTAAAAACTTACACAGCTATTAAAAACTTTTCCCAACATGTAGACATATTTTCTTTTAATAATAAGTTATTGTTAATTTAGGATTATCAATCATTTTTTTCTGAGAAAATTCATTTAGCATTTATCTTGAGTCCTATTTTTTTACTTTCTTCTAATAACTCTTGCTATTTTTCTTGAAATTCTGATGCATTATTTTCTAAAACAGTCACATCATTTGGAAAAAAACTGAATGACTTAATTATTGAAGAAATGCATGTAAAATCAAATGCCTTTTATAATCTACAAATCGAAAGCATAATGGCAACATTTTTTTTTTTTTCTATAATTTCTTTCTATATTTGAATGTGATCCATTGGACTAAAACTACTTTTAAATTTAGCTTGTTCTTTTGGTTGGTTAAAATCCAAAGTCCTCTTTAGATGAGTTGTAATTATCATGGTAAAGATTTTATATAGAACTGATAAATATGTATAAGTCTGTAATTTCTAATATCTTCTTTACCTTTCTTAAATATCAATATTATTATTGCATTTTTCCAATCATTTAGATATATTTACCATTTAGACATTTGATATGTAACTTTGCAAACAATTTTTTTGTTTGCTTCTTTTAAGATATTGAATCAAATTTCATTTCCTGGAGATTTTCCCCTTCTTCATAGATCTAATTGCATGTCTCACTTCTTCATTTAAAATTTTGGGCAATTCAGATGATGTAATAACTGTAGGGGACACTTTGGTTTTTTTTTTTTTTTGTTCTTTATTGCTGTATAATTTTTTATAGAATTTTTCCACACATTTCATGATGTCATCTCTCTTTTAATAATCATTCCATTTTTTTCTTTTTATTGCAGAAATAACTTTTCATACAATGCCAAGACATTGTTTTATACTTTCGATATTTTTATTTCTTCAATGGCTTTCCTTTCCAATTCACAATTATATATTTTTATATCATTATTAACTATTTTTTTGTATCATTTCACAAAACTAGAAGTACATTTCTTTTCAATAGATCTTTTTTTTTTACATTTTGATATTCCTTCTTTTCTTCATACATTGTGTTATCTCAAAAAAAAATTACTAGTAAATTGCTGTGTTTTGTTTTTTTTGTACCAATCATCTAGTAATTTCATTCAAATCTGAATCATATTCAAAATCTGTTAATATTTTAAAACTATTTGTAAATTCTAATTTAAATTCATTGAATTGTTTCTGAAAGTTAGGAATATCAAGTGTTAATATTTTTTTTTTAAATAATTTCCGTCTCTCTAGTTTTGCATTAACATGTGTCTTATGTCTCACTAATCAATGATCACTTCCTGTGGTGAATCTATTAAGAACATTAAAATCTTGAAATGCATTATTTTCTTTTAGTCAAAATATAATCCATTTCTGCTATTCCTTCATGTGAATGCTTCCATGCTCATTTGTCTTAAAAATAGAATTCATAATATACAGTTTTTCTTTTTCTGAAAACCTAATAAATCTCTATCTTCTCATTTTTATCACCATAAGCAAGTTTACTCATAGCACTTTCATTTTTTAATTGCTTACCAATTCTAATATTAAAGTCTCCCATGAGAATTTTAAAATATTGTTTGGTCTACCAAAAATATTTTGTACATGCATATAAAAATCTTCTCCCTCTTTATCAGAATGAAAAATTGTTGAGGCATAAACCAGAATTATCCATCAACTGCCACTCTGTTTGATGTGCTATCAATTTCCACAATGTTATTCTTCCACTTTTTACTTATAATGAATTCATTTCACTTGTGCTTTCAACATTTGTGATTTTGTAGTAAAATATATATTAACTTTTTAAATCACTTGTCTCTTTGTCTTTTCTTCTAACTTGACAAAACAAAACAATGTTCTATTTAAGATGCTACTCAATTCAGATGTAATAAATGTAAGGAATGCTTTCTTTTTTTGTTCTTTATTAGTCTATAACCAGAATCTTCCACCTATTTCATGATATCATAGTTTTATATTTTCTTCTTATCGCAAGTAGATGTATATTTATATGCTCACATCATGTTTGAATATAATATATTGCTTCATATCTTCAGTAGAAAACCTATCTAATTTGTGCACCTTAAATAATAATTTAAATCCAAATGTTAAAAATTGAATTGTAATTATTTGCTTGATGAAAAGTTAAATAATTGATTAATTGAGTAAAATATATAACTTGTGTTTAATTAGGTGTAACTTAAAGTTATGCCTAATGAATGAAATTTAAAGATTTGATTTATAAATGGAATATATTAACTCTTTAATAATAAATGTGGTCATTCAACATTTGTACTAAAAGAGTTATAATCTTTAAGATTTCATCTCTTTTTATAAGTATTGAACTGTCAGATGTCTGCAAGATGTTTTTTTCATTAATCAATGCATTTGATTATGATATTTTTACCAATTCAAAAAGTGATCTTCAGAATATTTTTAATGTTTTGAATATTTTAATTATTAAACCAAACTCAAGCTCTTTATCAGTTAGTGATGGAAGAAACATTTTCAGCTTTAAGAATTTTTAGATAGAAAGGCAGATTTGGACATAGAGATCCAGCACTGATTCCAAAATGTTACTTCCTGTAGTTAACAAGTTAAAAAATATTTCATTATAGTGAGGCAACTATCATAGTTAGACAAGTATATTATATGAAAGAAGGAACCACTATTGGTGTGACATAAAAAAAGTGGAAAAAATTTATTTTAAGAATATTGACCATACTCCCTGCGGAATTCTTTTCCTAATCTTGCACTGAGCATGAAGTGACCAAGATTCAACAGGTAAAGAAATGGATATCAATTTAGCCAATTGTCTGTACTCATGTATATTGGTACTTCCAGCTAAATTGATAGAAAGAGTGGATTGACAGGACTCTTCCAGTTAAAAACACCCTTTAGTTGATATCTTATTTGAATGCCCGAATATTTAGAACAATGGCAAGTACACACCTTTGAAAAATCTATTTACAAAATAGACTTTTGCGCGCCACTTTTAGAAAAGAATCTAAAAAATGAATTTTTCACCCTCCTAGAAGGATGTGTAATACCATATGTTCAGCGGAGCCTAAGAATAAGAGTTAACACCCCGGTAGAGCGATATCCCTTGTGGCTAGCTCAGTCACTCAACATCTAGGGTCTTCAAATGGGTAAGTTAAATGATTATTATAGGTACGTGGTTGATAAGGAAATAACACATTTTTACCAATATAAATAATAATATGAAAACAAAACAAGTTTAATATTATGATTAAATATTTATTTAATCCCAAATACCCACCACTGTTTCATACTAATGATGATATAATAAAAAAAATACTAAATAATTAATGATTACAAACCCATATATGCATTGAAATAGATAAAATACAATTTTAAATAAGGAAAACAATAAATCCCTAAAGCTATTTACAATGTTTTATAAGTAATGGAAATGGTCTGAGCTCCTTTTACCCAGTAGAAATAAATTTTACTGTGTGTGATTTGATATACAGATATGAGATTTTTGGTCATACAGGCATACGCTTTTACTGATAATTTTAAAACCTTTTTATTGATAGCAAATATAATAATAAAAAGAATTATGCATACGTATATTTGCATTATGAAATATTTCACTAATTTCATATTTTTCAACATGTCAATAAGGTTGCTTTAGTTCAGATATCATATAGTACGCAACATGAGGTACTGTATCTATTTTCTTTTTGCTATAGATAAATTCCCATACATGTATATACATGCGGTACAATTATACGCTTACTACTATTTTAAATATAAAGTTATTAGAGGACTTGCTTACAGGGAATCTATAATAGATCAACCCCTTCTTATACGCATCATGAGGTGCTGCAGTAACAAAAAAAATAACTTAAAAAGGATATACGGTTAAATATATTTTTAGATATTCAACATGAGATATCGTATTTACCGAATATTATAAGCGATATTCAACATGAGATATCGTATTTACCGAATATTATAAGCGTATGTACTCGTATATATATATATGATGAATTTCAGGAGTAACAACAAAAGGAAAACGAATAGCAACAACAAAAAAAAAAAGAATCTCATTGCAATCTTTGTTGAAAATACTAGAATTTGAAATAGAAAAATTGACTCAAAAGATTTAAGTAAAAGCTTTATCATTTATGCCCGTAATAACCGTAAATTCAATATTCATATGCGAGAGACAACTCTCTCTTATTTAAATGATTAATAATAATAATAAAAATAATAATAATATATTTAACCGGAAATATCAGAGTTAATTATGCCAATATTAATAAAATATCTTAAAACAAACTTATGTCGGCGTCTTCATTTTTCTCCTCTGGGCTCTGACTGGGCTTCAAGTTAACTGGCTGTGCGGTGAGGATTTCATCTATTTAGACATAGGCAAGGCGGCTTTTGTCATTTTCGTGGGCGGTTGGAACTGGCATGGTCACATCTTGATGGCTTGGGACAGAGAAAGGGTGGTGCACTGTCTGGTTGTCTACCCCATGGTCATTTTACTGGACTCTCTGGTAGATTGCTTCATATCTTCTTTTTTTATATATCTAATAATAATTAGGATTATTAATAAATTTTCATATGCTGTCTCGAATGGTTACTCGAATCCACAAAAGACAAGAGTTCTTAAAAGAACTGTATAATGGATTTGTTCTTAAGAATGTCACTAATAGTCCTATTCATAAATGAATCTCTAAGTAGCTGGTTGCTTGGAGAATTCTGGAGCCAAAAAAGTGAATGACTTGCTCAGAATGACTGCCAAAGAAAGAATGAATCTCCCAGCACTGACTAACTTATTAAAATCACCCCTAAGAACCAATTCAGATATCCCTCTGAGAAGAATGAATCAGCCAATCCTTTTAATTTAGCTTATCATTTAGATTATAAACATTCCTTTATATTTTTCCGATTAAATTCTACATTTTAAGTTTGACATAATGTTTTCCATCTTGACTGCCCAGACCACTTGATTACAGCTATTATTATTCAAAAGAATTTCTACTTTATATACAAAAAAAGGAAAGATAACATTTTAATTATAGCATTATCAAATGTTTTGCTTTTGATCAGATTTTTGCAAAAGCAATTAACATTATTTGCTTATGGAATAAAATTACAATCTTTAGAAAAGTAATTAAAAAAAGTATACAAGTATGTTGGAAAATAAAAAAAACAAATACATATAATGACATATCATAAAAAATATACAAAAAGGAAAAACAAAAAAAAAACACGAGTTTATTATACAATATTTTGTATGTCAATTTCATATTACTTTAAATTGCTATGTGTGGGTATTTTAATGCTCAGACCCAACTTTTTTTTAATCTAGCACATTTTTATATTTGTTGTGCTTAATACATACTTTGTGCAAGGCCATTTGATCATGCCTGGCACAATAAGATTCTAAAATTACAATGCCAAGATCATAAAAATAATCCGTATGTTCAGCTTTCTAGATGAATCTTCTTAGTGTAGTTACATCTAGTTTGTTTTTTAATCTTATTTTGTAGAGAATCTCATGTTTAATTTAGTTATAATTGTAATAATTTTATAAATTTCCTAAATGGAGTCACTGTGCAAAAAATATACTTAGGATTATGTATTTATTTTTTATTCAAGAGCTTGTGATCTCATCTCTGTAATCCTAACAGAGCTATTTTCCATAATACTATTGAAGTTAATATTAATAATTTTCTTGTGTGTTTTCTTAATTTTCTGTCTAATTGAGTATGAGTTCATTATAAGTTGAAATCTAGTTTTCAAATGGAGTTATTTGTTTCATGTGTTATGACATGCTTCACACAGAACAGACCACCAAAAACTGTCCTCATTTTGCTCAAAACAACTTTATTTTTAATAATAGAACTTTCAATTCTGCTTAATGATTTTTGAAAATTCCAACACTTTAATAGAAAAAATAATTTTATTTTTCCATGATAATTTTTTTTTTGCTTCATCTGATAAACGACAAATCTTCATAGAAGCTATATTTTCTGTTAGCCTCAGTAAAAAAACAAATCTTGTTTCCATTATCTTGAAAATAATAGCTTTTAGATTTTTTTTTTTTAGTGTTCATAATTTACTATTTTAAGCCTCTATTTCACCTGATGAAAAAAGATTCTTGAAAAACATATATAAAAACAGGCAAAACTCTCTATACATATTGCCATTCAGTGCAAGCAGAATAATCAATGAAATGCCATAAGGCTTGTGCATAAAATACCCATCTAGTGCCTACTCGTCCAATATCCCCAGACTAGTTTCTGGCTTGTGGCCTTCATCAGTGAGGAGCCTTGGATCTGAGAGCACTGCACCTAGATCTTAGGATCTAACGCAGTCCTCCAGCAGTCATCTTTTATCTCTACTTAACTATAAAACTCTGAGTCTTAAATTGAAAACACTATAAGGTTTTCAAAACACTATAATATTTTCCAAAATGGACAATAGAACCAAAGAACTTTGCCAAATGGTACAATAAAATAATGAAACTTATGGGGGGAGGGGGCTAATAATGAAATATATGAGAAAATTATATATGAAATGCTGTAATAAATTGTTTTTTATGGAATTGAAATTATAATGTTGTTAATAACTTTTGTATTTTTTCAAAAGACAATTTCATTTAAATTATCATTATAATTTCAAATATGAAAATTATTATGAGCAAAGTTTATTAACAAAAATACTGTAGTGCTTAGCATGCTTTAATACAGTTTTTGTATTTGTATATATATCACATTTGTGGAGATGAAGCGTTAGTAAATTTGGCTCATTAAATTATCATTGTTGAAATTAACCTAGCAGTTAGAGATCCTATAAATAATGTTCACTCAAAATCACAATTGAAAATATATATAAGTCAAAATTTTAAAAAAATTGTTAGAAAATGCATTTTATAAAGTAGTCATATTTTTCCCAATTAATTTAGGAAAAGAATGTGATGAATAAATCAGCATAAAGTTAAGGGAAAATATTATTAAAACTAAATGGGATACAATTAAAGTTTATAGAATTGTATTACAAATTGAAAATATGTTTTTTAAGACATTTTTTATATATATTTTATTTTCTTTATATAAACTTAATTAAAAAAATAATATGCCTATATATGCATTTCATTTTTTAAAAAGTGAACTGTTAGTAAATGAACTGATGGAGCTTGCAAGAGATTTATGCATTAGTAAACATGTAAATACTAATGCAATATAATAGATAAAATATAAAACATAATATTAAAAACACATAAATTATTATCTAATATGATATAATCAATGACTTAAACATTTTTTAAAAATAAAATAATTAGTGTTAGTTAAATTCAAAGAACCTTTTTGTATAAATGCATTAAATAATTGGGATAATTATAAGTAAGCTGCTTCTGATTGGAAGTTTTGAGAAAATTTGGTATAGCTATTTGATATTTAGTAAATAATCATGTATTTACAATAGAAAATCTAGGATCTAAATTTGATCTATAATATATATCAAGAATTACTCTATACCAATATAGATGAACAATTGTTTTTTTCCCAACTTTTTTTCATTCTTTTACTATTTTTAATATTAGTCAATTTTTATCTTTTATTCATACTAGCAAGCATCAATATCAGAGATGTGTGAAGGAACCTTGTTCTTAGACATGTGGCCAAGAAATAAAAGTTTTATTATTATTCAATAAATCAGTAATAGTTCTTAAAAAATTACAACTGCACATATTAAATTATAGTTATTGTATTGCCACAGTTTTTAAATGCTAAAGAATAAAAAATAATAATGAGTTTGGAAAATTAAATATTTGTTGGCCAGTCCAAAGATATAAATTTTTAAACTGTCTAATTCCTAATTAAAATTAAAAAATGCTAATTACAATAATCTGTGTTTACTATTAGTTGAATAAAGAAATAATAGTAGGGACATAGCAGAAATAAAAAAAAATTAATAGTGAATTTTAGTGTGACTAGAAGAGGAACATAGAAGAATAAAGAAATTAGAAAGAAAAGATAGATTTTATTTTTTATATATTGTTATAGAGTAAAACAATTTGGTTGGAAAATCATGGATTTTAATTATGAATAATGGGATGACAAATTACTATTAAAGAAAAAAGATGTATTAAAAAGATGAAAAGAATATAGAGATAGCAATCTTTTGTTTTAGTTGGAGAAGATATTTAAAGTATACTGAGATGTAGTGATGAGTTAAATTACTAAAAATTGTGCAACAGGTGTGTTGGAGTGGCTGAATATTATAGAATTAGTTTATCATTTAACCAGTACTCTCCTTTTCAATGTTTATTTATTAAATAATTTTGTCATTTTGAATCTTTTTCAAAGACTTAAACAGAAAAGGTAGATACCGTTTTACTATCAAAAATATTACTTATAAACCAATTCCATTATATGTACATAACTATACATATATAAAATTTAATGTATTTAAGTTGTGATATTATAGGTAACCTATAGCACATAACATATGTAAATTAAGATTTGTCTACAAATAGGGAGCACAATCTAAAATTCCTATATGGCATTGTATATGAGAACATGTGTGTAAAAGAGAAGGCAAAATAACATTTTTTAAACCAAAAGATCTTTTTTGCTTAAATAGATTTTGTTAGACATTAAGTGATCATTCATATCAAGAAGCTTATTAATTAAAATCCATAAGAAAACTAAAACAGAGGTACAAATAAAAGAATAACATTGCAATTTTATTTTTTGACAGCAGTAATAAAAAACTAATAATTCTGACTAATCTCTATCATAATTTACAAAGTAAATAAAAAAGATTAATATCTAAAATTGAAAAAAACATTATAAATAATGAAATAATGTTGTTGTTTTTTTTTTTTTTTAAAAAAAAAAAATTAATTAAAAAGAAAATACATGAAAAACAGTTTATCAAACAAAGATATTTAAAAATTGTTTATTTTTAAGGCAACTATTTAATTATTTAAATTTTACTATGCTATTTGAAAAGCAATGAAATTTTGAAGTAAAGCTATTTTTTATTTTACATTCAACTTACATTATTGATAAGAAAATATTTAATAAGGAGATCTGCAAAGAAAAAAAGGAAAGATTAGTTATTTATAAAATCTGCACTTGTCAGCTTGTATTATCTGGCTAAAATTTGAAGACTTTGAATGCCTTAATAGTTTTAAAAATTCAAAAAATTCTAAGTTAATGAATCAAAGGATAGCTAAAGACATAGCTTGATTGCTTTGACTTTCATTAGTGATTATGGTGTCAATGCAATGAAATATGAAGTTGTAGCCACTATATGTATGACATTCATGGAAGTTCTTTAAAAATGTGAATTTTATTAGACATGACCAAAATATAAATATCAGTTCAAATGTAAAACAAACTATACAAAACATTTTCTATAATAAAAAAGAATTCATTAAATTTAGGAACTTCATACCATTTCATTTTTGTAATATTGTATGTCATATTGTACATTTTAGTTTTGGAACTCTAAATGTTTCCAAGCAACAAAAATATTAATATACAGCAAAATGTCATAAACAGAAATGATAATTCCTGGTGTCCAATGAGAACTCTCTGGATACTTAAATAACCTGATTGGGGGGGGGGGATGCCTCACAACATTCATAGTCATGAAGGATTTAACTATTTGCTTTATCCATCATTTCCTTGCCCAGCTTCAGCACTGAAGTGGAATTCAGAATCATATTCTATGAGAGGATACACTGCATCTCTTTATTGTAGGGCCTTCTGTGTTGTCTTCCAGATTTTCCATTACATTTTCTATCTTGCCACTAACTTTTGCAACTTTATGTTTGGGAAGAGGATGAAAAACTAAGTTGAGAATTGCCATGACACAGTGGATAACATTGGTAAGCATAAGAAAACTTGAGAGAGCATTTTGAAGTTAAGATCTTATCAATGTGATCACTTGCCTAATATACATACGATGTTTTCCAGAATAAAAGGCTAAAATCATTACTGTGGAAGTTTCTGACTTGAGTACATATTCAATGAATGTGATATGTAATAGAGTAAGTAAATGACATCTCTATGGACTCCTAAATGTTATGATGGTACATATTTTTCTGTGTTGACATTGTAGATCTGAACATAATAAAATTATTTAAAATTGTTTTACTTCACTCAAATAAAATGTCTGGAATATATTTACAAAATCTTGAAGAGAAATTGTACATTTAAGTGTGCACACATTATGACATTTGAAAATTACTATATATAAAGAAAAAAAAAGAATGTAGTATATTAAATATTTTTTTTATTATAATTATTTTTTCTTAATTAAAAGCTTATTAATTTTTTTATTCATCACATATTTGGGCATGTAAATTGTATATTACTATGGTATATCTATGTAGTAGTTATGATAAATTATTAAGAATTATGTTCACCTGAATTAGAATTTTGAAAATTATTATTAGATCTTAACAATGAATGTGTGACATAGGGGAAATATATGAGATGTGATACTAATCCAATTAAATAGAATTATTTGGTGGCCCTTCCATGATTTGGTTATGGAATATAAATTACTGTCAATATTATCATTGCATTCTTATCTAGATTTGCTGGAGATGATTGATAGAGAAATAATTATGTATTCTGGTTATAAATTATAACCCAGAGTGTGATCTGATTATCCTCAGCATTTATTTCCTTTTTTTTTTTTTATTCAATTGATAATTCAATGTATCTGAACGATTCATTAACAATCATATAATCTCAGATATTTATGCTACTATATGTATATATAATAGGATTTGTCAAAATTGGAAATGAATAAAAACTCTTATGCTGCCTTCCACAAAATAATAATCAGAAATAATATTAATTTTTTACAATAGCTATATAATCAAATAATAATTTTATACATTAAAAAGCTTTTTTTCAGCACCTGCTTTGATGCCATTTTAAATGTTACTAATCTATTTAACGTTAATGAATCACCTGACATAAAACCATCCAGTGTCCACTAATGGAATTAAAACAAACAATAATAATATAAATAATTAAAACAAATCAAAACCCTCATATATAAATTCAATAATTACAAAACAATTGATTATATCATAATATTATGTTAAACAATATTACATGCATTTTTTAATACAATTATTTATATCAACTTATATAATTTTCCATTCATTATTATTTAATCAACCAATTATTAACCAAATTTGTAGAAGTCTTATAAATATTCATACAATTAGTCAAATTATTTTTAATATAATATGTTTCATATATTTGTCTTCTTTTTGGATCTTTGATGAAATTTAAATATTTAATACTTTTTGTAGCATCTATTCTATGGCCATATTTCAAGTAGTGAATATATAATGCAGACCTATCATCTCTTCTTTTAATAGCATTGTTATGTTCTTTGGCTCTTACCTCTAATTGTTTTCCAGTATGCCCAAAGTAAATCATTTTACAAATTTCGCATGTAATTTTATATACAATTCCTTTTTTGAACTGTAAATCATCCCTTATTAACCTATTAATTGATCAAGATTTTTACTATTTGACCAGCCAATATTTATATTCTCATCAATATAATTTTTATTATATCTTAAAGTATTATAAATCCTAGGATAATATGAAAGTTTAATCCATTTCTTACTTGATTCATTATTACCATTATCAATACCATCATTATTCTCAAAAATTTTATCATCTACCATAGATTTTTTAGAAGTAAAAAATATATTGCTAATAGTTTTAGGATTATATCCATAATCTTTATATAATTTAATAAATTGATTCTTTTGCAATTGAGCTACACTTTTATCTATATTGTATTTATCATTCCTATATTTAAAATTTTTAATTACTGCTAATTTTTGTACCCATGCTTGTTGTGAATCTACATGAATAATTTTTCTTAATTTATGTTCTTTAATAAAATGTTTTAAAGTAATTTTATTATCGTTATCTATATTAATTTCTATATCTAAATATTTAATCTTATCTTCAAATTCTACTTTAGTAAATTTAATTTTATATATATTATTATTAAACTCATTATAAATATTATTCATTACTCTTTTATTACCAATAATTAAAATATCATCAACATATCTAGAATAATGTATTATTTCTTGACTAATTACCCTTTTTTTAATTACAATATTATCTAATTCATTTATGATGATATTAAGCCACTATATGCACAACTCATAACCCAGCCCTCATTTATATTCCAAAATTTATTATTATATTTAAAATATAAACTATTGTGTATTAATTTTAAACTCTCTTCAATAATATTTATTACGTTTATATCATTTATATACTTATTTAATTTTTTTATTAATATATCTATACTTTTAAGTCTTGGAATATCCATTGTAAAAGTACTTTGATTCCTATTTAATTTTATACTATTTAATTTATCAATAATACAATCAGCATTCTTTATAGAATATTCACCATATCCTAAAATACTAGTTATCCATTTATTTATATACTGTACTTACAAACCTCTGTAAAATAAAATTGATCAAGTTAAACAACAGCCTCAATGGGTTATTATTTTTATGAGTAAAAATATATGGATTTTCATAAGAAGACGGATACAATAATTTATATTCATTTATATCTATAATTTTATAATCTTTCATTCTATTAAGTAATTTTAAATATTTGTTTTTTATCCCTGTAGTAGGATCTTTTAATAATTTATTATATCCTTCTTTACTTATTTCATCTTCTATTCTATCAATATAATATAAAAAATAAATAAATAATGCATGTAATATTGTTTAACATAATGTTATGATATAATCAATTGTTTTGTAATTATTGAATTTATATATGAGGGTTTTGATTTGTTTTAATTATTTATATTAATATTGTTTGTTTTAATTTCATTATTGGACACTGGATGGGTTTATGTCAGGTGATTCATTAACATTAAATAGATTAGCAACATTTGAAAAGGGCACCAAAGCAGGTGCTGAAAAAAAGCTTTTTAATGTATAAAAATATTATAGTTGTTGTAAAGAATTATTATTATTTTTGATTATTAATTGGATTTATGTAGAATATAAAATTTGTAATATTTTGATAATCATAAATTATGTAATTTTCCTATTTAGGCCTTAAAAAGTGATTGTTATGTAATCAAAACATAAATCTTTGTTAACAAAATTTAAATTTTGCAAAAATTAAGTATATAAAAAAAGATGGTTTATCTAATATACAATTAGTTGATGTTTGTAACATAAATGTGACTTGGAAGATTGACCATTAGTCTTACTTTTAAGAAGAATGATTCTTTTAAAGAAAATTTAATGCAATACACTGTTAAGATTGCAATTTCTTCAGTTTAATTTTACATCATGATTAAATTATGAAAACATTAATAAATGTCTAATAGATTAAACAAGTTTAAAAAAAGAAATCAAAAAACAGTTTGGATTTTAGAAAATGTAGATAGATAATAGATTCAATTGGAGTGGAAGAAATATTTAAAATATTTATAAAGAAGGAGGTTGCATAGGAAAAATGTTTGATAAAGGATTTTAGGTATTTTGATGAATCATTTGAAGAAGTCAAAAGATATTATCATTAAAAAAAAAATGCATTTTTAAGATAGTTATTTTAAAGAAGAAATAAATATTGGAAGCCATGAAATATATCAGTTTTCTATCTCTATTTTTTGTAATTTTTATCTAAATGCATAGTGTAGTAATGTAAAATTAGATTGGAGATAGGAATATTTGTTATATTAGATTTATTAATTTTGTTAGTAGCACAAATGAGTTTAACAAAAAGCAGGATTTGGTGGGATTTATACAACATTTGAAATGAAAATAAATTTAAGTGATGATACAGCAGTGAAAATAAATAGTGAGGATAAAATTTGTGCAGAAATATATGGATTAGATTAAATTTAAATACATAGAAAGATGATTGATTATTGTTGAATATAACAACAAAAAATGAGAGTGGATGATTATTTGGTGGTTCATTAAAATTAAATATAAGGAAAAAAACTTATTTATACTGAGCAAAACTTTGGTTATTTATGAACAGAGGATTAAAAATTTAGATTTCTGAAATTTAGATTTTGAAATGATAAATTGAAGTTAAAAAATATTTACAATAATGTTACGGAGAAAGTTGAAAAAAATATATACGTAGAATATTAAAAAAGCAGAAATGGATAGGCCTCATATAATAAAGATGGAGGAATTATGAAGAATATGTTGGAAGCATCTTTGAAGATAAGAAGAAAGAAATGAATGTGAGACATAACTGATTATATTAGTTTCACTGATATCATATAACACTCATTGTTGAATATCATCCTGCCTTAATTATTTAAAACAATATATATTAAATAAAATAATTCAAGTTGCTCTGCTAAATTTAAAATAAAACATTTAAAAAACAACAATAAAGTGTCATTTATATCAGGTATTTTTAAATTTGATATAAATACTTTCATAAATAAACGTTATTTGAACTGATTTTGAGCCAATCACTTTACATTAGTAAGAAGAGTGACAAATATTTTTTTTGCAATATGTATCTAAAAAAATTATTTTCTTTTTTATGAAATGAAACATATCTATAGATAAAAACAAGTATAATCTGGATTAGTTCAAATATATAAAATAATATTAATCAAATGAAGAAGTTTTGAAAAGTGTTAATGAGGAAAGAAGATTGATTGAAAGTATCAAAGAGAGAAAGAGAAACTGGATTGGACATATACTAAGAAAAGATTATAGTTTAATGAAAGATGTTTTGGAAGGAATGGTGAATGGAAATAAAAAGAAAGAATGGAAGAGATTGACATTATTGGATGATATACGAGATGGAAGGGGTTATGTGGAATTGAGGAAGTGGGCAAGGAAGAGAATGGAATGGAAGAATGGATGAACTGATGTAGTGACTACTCTCTGGACCTGTCTATTGGACAGACTACTATTGATTGATTGATTAATCAAATGATGATGATTATTTATAACATAAGTACAAATCCAAAAGTATTTTGTTTTTCAGTTTCAATAAAATAAAAAAATGAAACTCAGGTACCAAATCTTTTAACTAGAAAGTCTACTTTTGGAAAACTTATTAACACCTGATCATCATTATTTATAAATTATTACTACCATTTCTGCATGTCCCCACAGTGAATTGCATGATTTCTTAGAATTGTGGATGTTATTAACATGTTGGTGTTAAAAGCTCAGTGTTTGGATTGAGTTAGATAAGCAAGCACAAACTAAATGGATTAATAAATATATAAAAAAAAAACATTTTATTAACAATGAATATATAAAACTGTTGCTTATATACTTGCAATTATTATAATGTTTACAAAATATTAAGTATAATAATAAAATATTTTTAAGGCCTTATTATTATTATTATTATTATAATAATAATAATAATAATAATAATAATAATAATAATAATAATAATAATAATAATAATAATAATAATAATAATAATAATAATAATAATAATAATAATAATAATAATAATAATAATAATAATAATAATAATAATAATAATAATAATAATAATAATAATAATAATAATAATAATAATAATAATAATAATAATAATAATAATAATAATAATAATAATAATAATAATAATAATAATAAAAACATTTAAATACAGAAGGTTTCTGTGCATGCTCCAGAGACTCTTCCTCTCCCTCAGCTGGAACTAGACTCATAATTGCTAGAAATTGCCCATTCACAACGTTCAAAATAATTCACATTGACATGAACTTATTAATTGCAACCTTCAACCAAAAAAGCATAACAATAAATCTGGTTTTTGTATATATGCTTTTTCAGGATAAAAAAATAGATACCATAATTGCAAACATTAATTCAAGGTTAGCTACAACTTCAAACCCAACCATCTTAATTGGAGATTTTAATTTAAAATATCAGGAATTTACCCAACGTTGGCTTCACAGAATAAACATACCACTAATGAGTGGCCAAGGTTTTTTGCCAGCTAATGCCATCTCTTTCCACAATAATCGCTTCTATTCACTTATTGATCTGTGCTTTTATTCTCCAATGCTTCACCACCTTATTGAAATAAAACTAACTCCCTCAACTTTTTCCGATCACTCAGCTCAAATAGTCACAATTGACTGTGCCCAAATTCAAATATCACCCTTTCCACTTACAAGAACAATAAGAGTTTTACTCCCAGAAACAACCCCTGAATTTCTGTTCTCTGAGACCTACATAATGCTAAACAAAATCAAAGATATGACTTTGAACCCGGTCCAGAAATATCTAGCATTTATGGGAATGTTGTCCTTTAACATTAACCATATAACAAAAAAACAACCTCCACCATCAAGACTTTTGTCTCTGGCAGATCAGTTACACCAGAGAATAATCATGATTAACCCATCACACTGCACCCAGCAGTATATATTCAAGCTTACACATGCATACAATAAAGCATGTGAAGAACTCAAAAGCTATCTGAAGATAAAGAAAAGCAAGGTATGCCTAACCAGGCCACACACTTGGACAAGAGATTATATAAGATGGGCGCTGGGGAACCAACCAGATGTAAAAGTGCCAATGGCACTATATACAAATAGTGGAACATATGCAGGACACAATATGATTATGCCAATTTTTGAATATTTTAAAGAAAAATTACAAGAAAGACAGCCATATAAAATACCACATAATCTGTTTGGCCCACCAGAGACAAAAACCCCATTCACAAAAGATCTCTTCACAACAAAACTAAATACTATTCGAAACGCTTGCCATCCAGGTAGTCCTGGAGTTCCATTGTTTGTATTAAAGCATCTAAGTAAATTCACAACAGAATATTTGTGTCAGTTAGCAAACTATCTAGCACAACAAATTCAACCCATGGAGGGTGTCTATCCAATAGCCATAGTACCCTATAATAAAAAGAAAGCAATTATTCCACCTATTACAGACCTCAGACCAATATCTATGGGACCTTTGCCAATCAAAATTCTGGAGAAAATTATTAAAGATGAAATTGAACCGTATATAATGCCACTTATCTCCGAAGCACAATATGCAAAGAAAAACTCTTCAACAACAGAAGCAGCTTTATTCTTCAAAGCAATTCTAGCAACAGTAAAACAGCGGAAAAAATACGGACCCGTTGTTGTGCAGCTTGACATAGAAGCTGCATTTGACTCAGTCAATATATACACACTTCTAAAAATGCTAAAAGACACAGAAATTCCTAGAACACATCTATATATAATTGCTAACCTGCTTCTGAACAGAGAGATCCATATAACTTTAAATGGAAGAAACTCACCATCTTTCACACCCACCAAATCTATATCCCAAGGATCCCCTCTTAGTTCACTATTGTTTATATTTTACATCAATCCCCTTATTAAAAGCATACAAAATGCATTTACTGGGATCGAGATACCAGACACAACACAGCGCACTACTTGCATCGCCTATATGGATGATGTTACCATATTCCTAACATCAAAAAAACAAATACCGCAACTCCAAAAGATATTACAAGAATATTCACAAAAATATGAATTATCATTTAATCCAGCAAAAACCACAGCCTGGTCTCTATACACTGGTAAACCCTGTACATCAATTTACAAATCAAAACCAAACTCTTTCCTTGGGTTCCCATTTCATATGGGAATTACAGGAATGAGATGTCATATCCAAAATAAACTTAAAGAAGAAGCCACAAAAATTATAAACTCCTTGTCCAAGGCATATCTTTCACTATATTCCAAAGTACAGTTAATTAACCAGCTTATCACAACCAAAATAACTTACTATGTACCGGTTATTTCATTCTCAAAGGGGTTCATTTCAAAAATTAAAACCATATATAATAAACTACTTTGGGCCAGAAAAACAGTAGCAATTTCCACAAAAAAACTTAGCCAACCTCTAATTAAAAATGGACTTGGCTTGCACAACATCAATGTTTTTCATATACAGAAGTTAAGGAACTCAATAATCACAATACTTGCCAAATACCCCAAAATTAACCACTTGCTAGAAGTTACTCCAACAGATAGACCACCTCCAAAAGGTTCCTTTTTCACCAACATTATATACCAATGCAAAACCACAGACAAGATTCCAGAACAGTATTTGCATAAGTATTCATACTGGGATATTTATGGTTTAATAAACAGAGAAGCAGATACTAATGTTATACAACCTATGCTAGGAATTAACAACAAGAGACTACTTAAGGAATATAAAAAATGGGCTCTAGAGCCCAAATACTTTGATTTTATCATGAAAATCAATCTCATTGCCTTGCCAACAACCCACTTTCTTTATCATAAAAGAATGTATATATCTATTGACCCCTTCTGTGGACTCTGCCATCGAGCAGAAGAGACACTGGACCACTTTATTTATCAATGTGTAGCACTTAACCAAACATGACAGATGATATGTAACACCTACAGAAAACCGGGTACAATCATTAATCACATAATAGCTGCTTTTCAGGGAAGATCAATACCTAGCATTAGGGCAGCCACATTTGTTCTATATGCGTATTGGTGCACCCGATGTACTTTCTTAATTGGCAATAACACCAGACGACACCCAGCTACATTTAGCAACAAACTGCTACACATTCGAAATAGAGATAAAATAATAACCAACCCCCACTTATATGCAGCAACATGGTCATTGTTAAAACAACCATCAATGCTGTGAATGCTGCAAAGAAAAACTATCATACAACTAACATTCAAAGTGATATACGGACAAAACTGAATAAGCTCCTCAAACTTTAGAACTCTGATTATTTTTGCTTGTTTAATTTTTATATTGTTATAGTCCATTAACCACAAAGTGTAACCATTAAATTCATTTATATGTGTTTACCCTAATATTATTCATTGTATGCTAAATTTCAAATTTTTCTAGATGTAAACTTATGTAAACCATTGAGATCAATAAAGCCTTTATTGAAACGTAATAATAATAATAATAATAATAATAATAATAATAATAATAATAATAATAATAATAATAATAATAATAATAATAATAATAATAATAATAATAATAATAATAATAATAATAATAATAATAATAATAATAATAATAATAATAATAATAATAATAATAATAATAATAATAATAATAATAATAATAATAATAATAATAATAATAATAATAATAATAATAATAATAATAATAATAATAATAATAATAATAATAATAATAATAATAATAATAATAATAATAATAATAATAATAATAATAATAATAATAATAATAATAATAATAATAATAATAATAATAATAATAATAATAATAATAATAATAATAATAATAATAATAATAATAATAATAATAATAATAATAATAATAATAATAATAATAATAATAATAATAATAATAATAATAATAATAATAATAATAATAATAATAATAATAATAATTCAATTCAATTCAATTCTTTATTTATTTAATGTACATATCAACAGCATTTAGCCAATTATAGATTGCACAGTAATTTCATTATCATATACAAATCTAAATAAGCATTAAAAATACAAAACAAAATAATAATAATAAAAAAAAATAAAAATAAAATAATACCAATAAAATAGAAAAACAATAAAATGCACAAATAATTAAAAGGGCAATATATCACATGAAATTAAGGATAATATTTTTTTATGAGGACTTTAGTGAATTGTTTAAAATCCAGATTAAAAACATCATCATTACCAAAATCTTTGTTATAAGTTCTAGGTAAACGAAATAAAGGGGAAAATCTTAATACATCAGATTTACAAATTTTCAGTTCAAAAATATTGTGAGTACGAGTATTATAATTCTGTTTCTTAATACCTAAATTAGAAAGCAAATTAGATACAGAAATATTCTGGGAAATAAATTTATGAAGAAGTTTGAGATCTCTTGTTTTTCGTCTCAGCAGTAAATCAATATAGTGTTCATTACCTAAACTATTCAATTTTGCAAATTTGTCAAAAACAGACTGAATTCTTATGATATCTGTCCTGTTATGAGGACTCCATATAATTGAACCATACTCCAAGATGGGAAGAACTAAGGATATAAAAAGTTTAATCTTTGTAAATTTATTAAATGCTTTTCCATATCTGTAAATAGCTCCTACAATTTTAAGAGATTTATTCACCATAAAATTAATGTGATTATGAAAAGACCCATTATTGGAAAATATTATTCCTAGATCTCTTTGATGATCATTTGTTATAATTTTAGAGTCACCAATATAGTAGGAAAACCTTAAGATTTCAGATTTTCTAGAGTAAGAGACAATGGAGCACTTATCCATATTTATATCTATATAATTATATTCACACCAATTCAAGAAATTATCTATATCACTTTGAAGTAAAAAACAGTCATTAATAGAATAAATATGCCTAAAAATTTTGCAATCATCTGCATAACATAGAAGATGTGAAAATTTAATGCATGTTTTTAGGTCATCAATGTATACATTAAATAATAAAGGTGCAAGAACACTGCCTTGAGGCACCCCAGTGAAGCAATAATATGGTAATGACAATTTATTATTAAACCTCACACAAGACATTCTATCCTTAAGAAAAGAGTCAAACCAATTAATTAATAATTTGGAAAAACCTAACCTACAAAGCTTCTGAAGAAGAATTTTATGATTAACTCTATCAAAAGCCTTGGACATATCAAAATAAACAACATCTAACCTAGATTGATTCTCAATTGAATTTGAAATGTGATCAAAAATAGTTAGCAAATTTGTTTCAATGGACCTATTAGGCAAAAATCCATGCTGCTCTGGTGCCAAAACCTTAGAGACATCCAAGATAATTTTATTATATAAACATCTTTCAAATATTCGAGCAACAGTGTGTAGAATTGAAATAGGCCTATAGTCACTTACCAAATCTCTAGATCCTTTCTTAAAAATAGGAACAACTTTAGCAATTTTAAGGGATGTAGGAAAAGTACCATTTGCTAAAGAGCAATTAAAAATATGCAAAAGAGGAGAAGCAATGTATTCAGCACATCCTTTATAAATGAAAGCCGGAATATTGTCAAGGCCCACACTAGAATGTAATTTAAGCTGCTTAATAGCAAAAATAACATCAGATTCAATAAATGAATTTAATGTTATCCTTTCTTCAACTAGATCATTATTTTCAGTTAAATTAGTAAAAGAATTAGATTGTTTAAAAAGCTCTGAGAAATAATGAGAAAAATCATCTGCGACTAGATTAGAATTATTACTCTGTAATTTTTTTTTTGTAATACCTAAATCCTTAACTAGAGACCAAAATTGCAAAGGATTATCAGAAATATGACTTTCAGTATTTTGTATAAATTTTTGAAAATCTCTATGATATATAACCTTTGACAATCTTCTATAATTAATAAAATTGTTATAATAATTTAAGTTCTTAGTTTTCCAATATTTACGATGATGAAATGATTTCCTTTTAATAATTTCTTTAAGAGAAACTGAAAACCAGAGAGGAAAATGGTTAGTTAAAAAAATTTTCTTTAGGAATGTATTTGTCAATTAGTTCACTAAATGATTGTTCAAAAAACTTCATACAGAAATCTACATCAGATGAAGAATACAAATTTTTCCAGTTAAAATTAGATAATTGTAAACAAAGACCCAAATAATTTCCTTTTTTGTAGTTTCTTTTCATAATTTTAAAAGGACAAAGTCTATTAAATTTAATATTAATATAAAATTCTAAGGGAGGATGATGCAAATCAATGGAAAAAGGAAGAGAAGTAGTAGTTAAACATTCAATTGTAGGAAAATTACTAAGAATAATAATCCAATGTGTATCATTAAAATTGGTGTATATTAATTTAAATTTAACAAATAATAATAATAATAATAATAATAATAATAATAATAATAATAATAATAATAATAATAATAATAATAATAATAATAATAATAATAATAATAATAATAATAATAATAATAATCCCCGCAAATCTCTGCTGAGGTAAGAAGCAATCCTTAAGTTCTCCGATGTAAGTATTTATTTTTTACTTTTGTTCCAACTTGTTATTCGCAAAACAAACATAATACAGGAAAAATCGAATCATATAATAGATTAATAGTGTTTTTTGAAAAATATCGGTGTGTTTTAATATCTTTTTTTAAAAAAAAAATACTGACTTGAGTCAGAATAAATCATGGCTACTGCCCAGTCAAGCGTGAGCGAATTAAGCACCAATACGAAATTAACAACATCGTTAGTTTCAAAATCGCCTATTTCGTATGCAAAAGTACTTAAAAGTAATAGCAATACTACAGCACCAACCCAAATACCGCGCTTCCGTAGAACAAACACAAATGATATAAAAAATCTTGATCTAAACACTCGAGAGGAAAATCAACCCCCAGCCGCAATCTGGACAAAAGAAACGCTTGAAAATGTGACGGACCGTTTCAGTAATACGGTGCCTCGTACGTTATTTGAAACTTTTCGCAGGTTTTTTTCACCAACATCGTTAGTACTCGCAGTAACCGATAATCAATGCTCATTATATCGTTTCCCAAAAGCTTTATTATATGAAGCAATCACGCAAAATGCACTATGGGAAACAATCTCTTGTATCGCAGACCATCCAAATTCTCGATATATAACCATTGATTTTTATACTCAGCAGCAAAAAGAACGTTTTCAATCCACTATTTTAGCACTTGATAATTACGCACTCGTAATTATAGATGAAAACCGGAAAAATATAATTACTGGAGTGCTTAAAAATACTTATCTTAAATACAACGTACAAGATTTTCAAAAAATGATAAACCCGTTTGGAAAAGTAATTGCCCTACAGCCTATATATTTAAAAGACACACCTATACCGATATGTAGTAATCGTTTTGAATTTAAAATAAAACTACATAAAAACGTAGACGCCTCAACGATTCCAACACAGATTACAGATCAAGAAGCGACACTCTCTCTTCACATAAGAGGTCTAAAGCCACATTGTTTTGGCTGTGGACAGAGAGGACACCTAGCAACTCAGTGCGATAACACAAAAAGCAATCACTGTGAACAAACTAAAATCCTCTCCCCAGAACAACCCAGTGATGATGAAAATAAAATTTATAATAACACTACATCCATTGGCAACCCAATAATAGAAACCGGAAAAAAACAGGTTCAAACACCCACAAACAAAAATGATAATGGAGCAGAATTGCCTATCCCAAAGACCAACCAAAAAAATAATAACACAAAAACTAACACAGAAATCCAAGAGTCAAACGAAAATAACTCGCAAGAAACCACAACACAAAATACAGCAATTACATCACAGGATCAGCATCTCAATAAAACAAAAGGGGTACCAAGTAAAAATCAACAAACAGAAAGTATACACACACAGCTATATAATGAAAATATAAATCCAGATAATATAAAGATACCAATAATAAAAAAACTACAATTATAAACAAAACTGCATCAAACATAATGGATGCAATAGAAGCCCCTCTTCCACCTATTCAAGAGAATACACCAGAGGGAAAAAGAAAGCCAGGTAGACCACCTAAAAACCATGAATCCAAAAAGGCAAAAAAAAACAGACCAAAAGCACAACTCATCAGACATATACAATTTAGAAAGTGATGAAATAGAAATGGATGTAAGCCAACAACAAATGGATACCTGTTCGGTTTCATCACAAATTGCCTGTATAGAGTCTGAAGCAATATTAAATGAAAGAAAATCTGATAATAAACCCAACAATGTCTTAAATATGTATCAGCATCCATCTACTGCAATATAAACAAAAATTTAGTATTAAAAATAAATAAAAATCAATACCCTGTTAAAAAATTATTAAAAACATGAAGATAAAAATTGGATCTCTCAACATTAGAGGCTTAAATGCCACCAAAAAACTTTTTGATCTCAAAAAATGGTTACATACAACACAACCACACATACTGGGGCTTTTGGAAACAAAAATATACAGCAGCTCTCAAATTGATCCACAAAAATATTTAGTCAGCCAAGGTTTTTGTGCCTGCTCAAGGCAATCATCATCACCATCAGGTGGCACAGGCATAATTATATCCCACAACTGCCCTTTCGATTCTTTTAAAATTATATATATTGACTCTAATCTTATCATATTAACACTCCATCATAAAAATATCACACTTAACCTAGTATTTGTATATATACCACCAGGCCCTGTCATCATCTCCAGAATAATAGCAACAATAAATTCAATGCTTACAGCAACACCAAATCCCATAATACTCCTGGGAGATTTCAACATGACCTACCAAACTTTTGTCACCAAATGGATCCATCAAATAACAATCCCACTTATGAGTGCTGAGGGTTTTCTCCCATCAAACTCAATATCTTTTAATAACAATAGATATAAGTCACTTATTGATTTGTGTTTCTACTCACCAATGTTACATCATTATTTTAATCTTGAACTCTGTCCATCTATAATCTCAGATCATGCTGCTCAGTTCATCACCCTCGACCTAACAAAAATACAGAATACAACAATAGCCCTCCAAAAGACTATGAGAATACTTCTTCCAGCACAAACAACTGAATTCTTATACTCAGAAACATATATAATGCTCCAAAAACTTCAAAACATGTCACTCGATCCAGTACAAAAGTATATAGCATTCACCAATATACTTTCTTTCAACATCAATCATATTACCTGCAACTCAACACCCCCCACCAGATTATTAGCATTGGCAGATGAACTACATAAAAGAATAACCATTTCCAGACCAACTACAGATAATCAAACACAAATTAAAAAACTTACAGAAATGTACAACAATACATGCAATACACTAAAGCAATATGTAGCAATAAAAAAGAAAAAAATATGCCTTACACAACAACATACTTGGACCAGAGCATACATACGGTGGGCATTGGGATACCCATCCACAGTCAGAGTGCCTATGGCACTTGAAATAGATGGCTCTATAACAGCTGGACATAACATGATAAACCCAATATATCAACACTTTAAAAAAAAACTGCAAAAACAGAGAGTGTACATACCAAATGAAGACATATTTGGAGACCCTGAAACAGACACACCAATAACAACAACTGACATTGTATTTCAACTTGCAACAATAACAAACACATGTCACCCAGGACCACAAGGAATTCCCAAATTTGTGTTCAAACATCTTAGTCACTTCACAGCAAAATACCTGTGCGATCTAGCCAATTACATATCCCAAAAAATTTACAACATACAAAGTCTATACCCAATTGCAATGGTTCCATTTAACAAAAAACCAACAGCAATATCATCTTTATCTAATCTAAGACCAATTTCAATGGGACCTTTAGGAATAAAAATTCTTGAAAGAGTGATAAAGGAAAAAATAGAACAACACATACTCCCTGTGTTATCATCAGCACAATATGCCAAAAAAGGATCATCCATTGGCCAGGGTGCCTTAATGTACAAAACAATTATCGAAGTAGTAAAAAAAAAGAAAGAAATATGCACCAATTATAGTTCAACTAGACATTGAGGCAGCTTTTGACTCAGTGCCTATAGCCAAATTATTAGACGTGCTGAAAAAAACAACAACACCTCCATCCCTACTATATATAATAGCCAATCTGCTACTCAGCCATGAAATTCACATCACATTGAATGGGAAAAAATCACCAGCCTTCAGACCGAGTCAATCCATCCCACAAGGATCCCCCCTGAGTGCCTTGCTCTTTACAATATATATAAATCCTCTATTAATAGAGATACAGAAAAAAATAAAAGGCATTCAAATTCCAAACACTGCTTTAAATATATCATGCATAGCCTATATGGACGATGTAACCGTTTTCCTCCCCTCTAAAAAGAACCTCCCCATATTACAAGAGATAATCAAGAATTATACCTCAAATTTTAATTTAAAAATTAACACAAATAAAACTGCTGCATGGTCAATATACACAGGCAAGCACTGTACAGAGATGTTTAATGGTAAACCATCTGCTTTCCTTGGTTTCCCATTCTACCTTGGAACCAATGGAATGAGGCAAAAAATTCAAAATAAATTAAAAAAAGATGCTGAAAAAATCACAGCCTCACTTGAAAAGTCATACCTGTCAATATACGCAAAGGTAGCACTATTTAATCAACTTATAATTACAAAAATTACATACTACACACCTATAATCAAATTTGCAAAAACATTCATATCTAAAATCTCGTCAATCTGTAACAAACTAATATGGAAGAGAAAGACAGTGGCAATCTCTTTAAAAAATCTGAGCAGACCACCACATAGCAATGGACTTGGACTCCATACAATCAATGTTTTTTACACACAGAAATCAGTAAATCTAATAACAGCAACCATAAAAAGATTTCCAGACCTGGAGTGTGTAATCAGTATAATACCCACAGACAGACCACCCCCTTCATATGGATATCTATCCACACTGATTGAAGAACTAAAGCCAATATACAACAAAATATCACTCAATAATGACAACAAGTATACATACTGGGATATTTATAATATACTATATCCAAACCAGACACCTAATCTACATCCATCAGTTCTTGGAATAGACAACAGGCAACTACTGCAACAATTCAGAAAATGGTCATTAGAACCAAAATTATTTGATTTTCTACTTAAGCTTAATCTCAATGCTCTACCCACAACCCATTTCCTTAGATTTCGTAGATTCTATACAAATATAGACCCCATGTGTGGGCTATGTCATAGAGAAGAAGAGACACAAGATCATTTTCTTCATTCCTGCAGTGCCCTAGAAACAATACGTCGCACAATGTTTACCACATACAGAAAGGCTATCATTTCAATTGATGAAATAATAAATACGTTTAAAAAAGGCAACAACCCTGCTATTCATGCAGCAACATACAGCCTTTATGCCTACTGGTGTACCAGATGCACTTTTGCACTTGCCAATAACCCTAGACGCCATCCAGCAACATATTCAATAAAACTAGAACTGTTAAGAAAAAGAGACAGCATCCTAGCTCAACCAGATGTATTTGCAGCCACATGGTCACACTTGAAACAAAGATCCAGTCTATGAAATATAAAGGCCAATAAGATAGATGATGACATTTTCAACATCAGCATTTTTTCCAACATTAAAAAAAATGCAAGCATAAACTGAACTAAATAGAAGACCAAATTTAAAAACAAGAAGAAAAAAAAAGTATGCAGAAAAGATAAAGACTTATATACTGAAAGTTGTAATTTGTTTTTCATTTGTAAAAAATCAATATATTACTAGATGTGACTCTGTAACTTTTTAGACTCAATAAAGTTTTGCTTTGAAACATCATCATCATCATCATCATAATAATAATAATAATAATAATAATAATAATAATAATAATAATAATAATAATAATAATAATAATAATAATAATAATAATAATAATAATAATAATAATAATAATAATAATAATAATAATAATAATAATAATAATAATAATAATAATAATAATAATAATAATAATAATAATAATAATAATAATAATAATAATAATAATAATAATAATAATAATAATAATAATAATAATAATAATAATAATAATAATAATAATAATAATAATAATAATAATAATAATAATAATAATAATAATAATAATAATAATAATAATAATAATAATAATAATAATAATAATAATAATAATAATAATAATAATAATAATAATAATAATAATAATAATAATAATAATAATAATAATAATAATAATAATAATAATAATAATAATAATAATAATAATAATAATAATAATAATAATAATAATAATAATAATAATAATAATAATAATAATAATAATAATAATAATAATAATAATAATAATAATAATAATAATAATAATAATAATAATAATAATAATAATAATAATAATAATAATAATAATAATAATAATAATAATAATAATAATAATAATAATAATAATAATAATAATAATAATAATAATAATAATAATAATAATAATAATAATAATAATAATATCATCATCTTACCATGTGAGATATTTAAACAATTCCAAACCATTGTTTTCTGCAGATATCGATCTTTTAATATATTTACAGATGTCTTCATTAGTTACTCCAAAGATTGCAGTTATTCTTCTGGTCCGCTAATGATGTTATATAGAAAGTATAGCAGCATTCTGATGTTACATGGGGTGTGGTATGGCTCTATACATTTTTTTCTTCGTGGCATTATTAAGGCCATCCTGGCTTGTTTTGACAAACTTCAGTATTAGTTTCTGGATCTGTCTGCATTTCCAAGTGGCTGGTGTGGTTTTTGATTGTCTAGATGCACATACTTGATCATCTTGTGTTAGATAAAGTCATCATATTTGCTGCAAAAAAATGGAGTATTGAAAAATATTGTAAAACAGTCAACAAGATACAGCTATCAAAGTTAAGATGGAAAACATTTTTAACTAACGGTTTTTTTTCTTAACATGAAACCACTGCAACACTGCTTCTTGAAATGAGTCTTCAAATAAACTAGACAGATTATTTAGACTGTACTGAACTGTACTATTTATACTTTACCTAATGTTTGTAATGAAAAATGCATAGTTTTCTCTTTATGAATTGTAATATATGATAAGTACACTTGGATGCAGCAATAGAAAAGCTGAGCGGAGTAACAATATGATGGCTTAGCATTTTCGAGGGCTTACTGTGTCCTCATATTCATAGCAAAATCATAATAGAAAAATAGTGGAATATCTGTTGATGGAAGTACTTAGACATCCTCCTATAAAGAAACACATCATGTGAATTAACACACGCTAAGTCAACTATGCCTCATTTTCATAAATTTTCTAGTCTATTCTCTTTTCTATATTGCAATCACCTATTATACAAACATGTTTCATATCACAAAGCAAATATAAAATAATATTTAAAAGATTTAACTTCAATTAGATTTAAATACAACCACTTAACAAGGAAAATCATGCAGTTCTACTGCAAACTAAATTCAAACCCTCTCAATGATGATTGACTTTGGATGTTTCTGTCATACATTCTCACACTAACAAAAATATTTAATAATTTTTTTTCTAATCTTTCAGCTAAGTTTCCGACCTCCTCCCACCAATAGATCAATTAATAATTCCAAGGATAGAATCGAACTGAACTGATCCCCAATACTATATAAAATTAAAAGCCTCCAAACTGGATGCAAAGCAACATACTATGGAGAATCATGGACACCCCTATCTACTTGCATATCACAATATCAATACATAAATAAAAGAGCATCTGATAAGGCTTCATTGAACCTCAGAAAGTAACAGGACATATATTTAAACTTACTGTGGCTGCAATATAATATATTAAAATAAACAACTCAAAATGAAAAATTAGGCAAGCATGGATATAGATAACAACACCTACATTATAAACTGCAAAGAATCATGCTTCCCCCTCTTCAAAAAATGGATGATCTAAAGTATAATTTAGATAAATTTAAATACTATCTGTTTACATAGATATTCTACCATTATCTTATTTTGATTCTGCTATGAACACAATAAGCCCTTGAAAACACTAAGCCATTGTATTGTTACTCTGCTCAGCTTCTTTATTGTAATTTATCACCAGTTAGTTTCAAGATTTGATCTGCTCCCTACAACAACATATTTTTTGGAAAAAAATTTCCTTTATTCTCTTCACATGTTTCGGAAATAATTTTACAGATATATCATGATTTGATACATAAATGAATGAAAGTAAAAAAAAAAAAGTTTTTTCTTTATTTATTTATATAAGTTAGCAATAAGAAGAAAGAAAAAATCATTGCTGACATGCCAACATGGATATTGAATCAGTATCTTATTTTGAATGACCTACGATAATAGTACCCATTATTTAAAATAACAGAGAGATGCCATTTTCTTCATCAGTAAAACAGATAGTCTCTACTTTAGCTGAAGTAGAGTGTTTTCAAACAGACCTCAGTCATGTCTATCTTCAATTACCAATTAATGATAAAGCCTTTTTTGGGTCATTAACCATCACTTTCCTCAAAATAATTTATAAAGTTAATAAATTGTCATTTGGAATACTTCTTAGTTCAATCATATTCCAATGGATGGTTGGTCATTTTGCAGCTGAAATATCTTGATTCATTCATTATTTTGATGATTTCCTACTAATGGCCATGAATAAGAAGCAATCTTTGGAGACCATTAGAAAGTTTTTAAATAAATTAAAGGAAGCAGAATTGAAGAAACAGAATTTCTTGGTTTTAAAAGATTGATATTGGGAATATTATTCACTAAAAGTAAAACAAATTTTATACTGTAAGTATAAATGTTCATGAATAATAATTAAAATTTCAACATTTCTGGAACTCATTAATTATAATAAGAATTTTATTCAGTGTAAAATAGAAACAAATGATCTATCAATTGCTAGATAAAATAATTGAATTGACATAGGATATTAAACAAAATCAGGATATTGATGAATTAAATAAATTAATAGCTAATTTGAGTAGACTAATCCATTACAATGTAAGGGTAGAAGAATCAGTATTTATACTGATGCTTTACTTTTAGCCATAAGAGGAATTTTCACACACTATGACAATCTTCAGAGTAACTTATCAATTACACACCTTGAACAAGGCTGTAGAAAATAGTTCTCAAATAGGCAAACAATATTTTTATTGTTGCAGACAATACATTTTTTATTTATTATCAATATGCTTATGGAAGATTATTTTACAAACTGATCATAAATCCTTATATATATATTTTACAAACTGATCATAAATCCTTATATATATTTATTGCTGAAAAAGATTTTCCATAGCACATCTCATTTCATATGCTGAGGTGGTTCAACTTTCTGAATGCATTTAATTCTAAAATATAATAAGTTGAGAAAAAAAAGTGTTTTTATGCTAATGCATTTAATCAATTTCACAGTGACACTGAATCTAAAAAGAAAAAAGTATATTATTGACTTAGAGAATAATGATAAATAATATTATAGCTCACTGAACTGCAAATGACCAAATGGATCACCTATTAAGTAATTTGATATGTACAAAATGGAAGTTAATAAGTAACAAAATTTAAACACAAAGCCTTTTTGTGCAAAAAAACATGAGCTATCCATTTTAAATGAAAATGTATTATGGGACATAAGCATTATTGATCCACCCATGGGTCAAAAACACTTCTTAACTTTGTATTATTGTGATCACTCTAGGATAGACAGAATGAAAATGTTGGTTAGATTGTATGTCTGATGGTCTGTCAGTAATATCAAATGAATCAAAATATACCAGCTGAAACAAGCCTCAACCTTTGGTTTCAAGTTTCTAGGCATTGGGAAAAAATTATATAGACCATGCACACCAATGGAAAGGCAAACAATTTCTTATTGCAATCAATGCTTTCTTCAATTGATAAGAGTTAGCAATGGTATTCTCTTTTCACACATTAACAATTATTGAAACACTAGAAAAATATTTGCCATGCGTACTTTGCTAATGGTTTTGTTTCTGGTAATAGCCAATTTAGAGATATTTGTGAAAATAATAATATTAAATATTTTAACACTGCTCTTCCGACTAGAAACCAAAAGGGAAACTGAATAGATTATGCAAAAGTCATTAAAAAAAAACTCCCAAGAGAAAATGATTAGGCAGTATGTTTCTGGTACAACACACAATCCCCTCAACTATTAATAATAAATAATTTAAATATTAATGAAATGCCATCTGACAATTAAATTGTCTAGTCTAAATCTAAAGCATATGTTAAAGAAAATAAAGCAGCAAATAATAGTTATTTCAAAATGGAACAAAAAGTGTTATGCTGAATGTAACCACAAAAGGACTGGATTTCAATTCTATAGTGGTCACCAAAGTAATGAAAGCATCAAGTCAGAGATGTAGTTATTATAAAGATCAATTACATTTTGACTACAGCCATATAGAATCATTTAGACAGATATAATAGATCAACAATCAATATTTTTAGCAAGTAGCAGAAAAAGAAAAAGAAAAAGAAACCGAAGCACAATCAATCCAAATTCTAGAGAAGTCATTATAACTATTACCAATTGATGCAGTATAAAAACTAAACTATCATATTATTTATAGATTATGATTAATTTGTATAATTATTTTTTTTGCAAGGAGGGGAGAAATGTAATGTATCCATCCATCCTAAAAGAACTCATCAATTTAAACTAATCTTATCTCAAAGATTTAGAATCAACAAACATACAGCTATATAGTTATTAGTTTATTGTGATAACTAATAATAATAGTTGATAATTACTGTAAATCTGTTTTTGATAATCCTTGATTATAAGATAAAAGATTAGGTCATCATAAAGAATTTATTATTTGATCTATTATAAATACAGCAGATAGCGAGAAACACATATGTCAAGAGTGATGATGTTCAATGCATTTAGCCAGTATTTGATGTTACTCAGTCAGTGAATAAGATAAGTAGTAGTAACTTTAATATAATGTACTAGTAATAAAGGGGAAACCGTAATATATATTAATTTATTCAAGTGGCAAAAGTATCTGTGGACACAGAACTTTGCAAATTAGGAAGCAATTTACAACTGCCTTCATTTTGACTATTTTTTTATATTAAAATCACAAATATAATGAAAGATTTACTTATTGCTAACGTTTCCAAATTTAATTGGACTAAAAGATACTAACTGGTTTATTTCAATCATTACACAACAAAAAGTAATGAAAACAAATGATTCTTCAGTAAATTATTTTAAAGGAACTATATCAACTTAAAAATCATGGTAGTAAAAGCTGTGAAAACAATTTTTTAGAAATGGATTTCTAACATAATTGCTTACAACTAGAATATATATACTCCAGTGGACACTTCCAAAAGCTGCAATTATTTTAAACAAGAAGATAAATTTAATATTTTCATTTACTATATTTATAAAATAATTTGAAATCTATTGGATAATTATATTTATATCTACATTGTTATAGAAAAGGATATTATTATGAGCTGAGAGTAAATATCGATGTTTTTTTATTTTATATTTTCTTTATAAAGGCGGGGTGGAGGTGGGGGATATATGCAAAAGATAACATTAATTTCTTTATCTTTAAACTGATAATTTATATGCATGCCAAGATATAACTGCATTTGCTTATTTTTTTTATTCATATCAAGGAGGAATAAATAATTTTTATTAATTTATAATTATTATTGCTATTAGTTTTTGTTATTTAAAGTCCAAATAACATTGTTATATAAGTTCACTTCATAGAAATTACAGTTGTAGAATCATTTTTGCCAACTGGGTCCCTCTTATCTTTATAAAGTCGAATCTTGCGTTATGATTTGTAGAGGTCTTTTTTGCTAAAATTAAGCACTCAAGGTGCATGTACTGAGGTTTTAGCCTTATATAAGTATTACGTGCTGACATACAACTTTAAATTGATTCAAAATATTTCTAAATTTAATATCTGAATATTGACTCGTAAATCGAAAGATTTCACAAATGTTAATGTTTAACAGAAATAGTGGACTTAATCAGTGAAGAATATAATAGTTTCATGCTCCCAAATCAAAATGCTTTAGATTTGCCTACATAATTAAGAAAATAGGTTGAGAGATAAGAGGGTCCCTCTTATCTTTATAAAGTCGAATCTTGCGTTATGATTTGTAGAGGTCTCTCTTGCTAAAATTAAACATTCAAGGCGCATGTACTGAGGTTTTAGCCTTATATAAGTATTTTCTTATTCATCTGAATTAATTATTTATTAAAATATTTTGCATTTGAGAATAGATTACAAATGGTCTCTTTTTATTGCATATTTCTGTTATAAAAGTACTTTCTGAATTTTATGATGAAAATATTTATACAGGCTTTAATTTTATATCTAAATTGTACCTGATTGTAAATTGAATGCATGCGGGGTATATTGTTAACTAGAGAAGATTTAGGATGATCATTTATGCAATTTTACTTGGTGACAACTGGGCAGAAGTAACTTAATTATTTAGAATGGAATTTAATGATACAGATGACTAAGATATAGGTTAAAACTATTTTCTATTTCATTTATTAAAGAAAGAAATGAATATATAGTTAATAATCAGAGAAATATATAGGATTTGATCCTAAAGGAATCTGCATTAAATCCTCATAATCAATCACTCAGGGGACACTATTTTCTTTTTTGTCTTATTTTTATTCTTACTGGTAATTATATCATTATTTATCAATCACAATAGACATAGAAAGTCTTTTTGATATGATGAATTTCATTATTGTTTATTTAATTATGAGCTTAGTTTGATCACACGACTAATCATTTATTATCTTAGTGTTTAGATGAAAGTTTCAATAATAGAATACTCCCTCATCAAATATTATTCCAGTAGTATATGAGGTTATTTGTAGTCAGTATATACAAATATATCTCTTTTAGAAGCTATGTTATAATATAATTGATTGTGAAGGAAAATATCATCTTGTCTGAGTTTTAATTAAATTATGATTTATCTGCTTAAGCTTGACTGGTTTTGTTATAGTATAAATAAATAGTTACTACAATATTCTTATCTCTATTTTTTTTTCATTTTATAATTTCTATATAATTTATTATTGCTTTTCTCTGAAATAATATAATAGCACAAAAATTTATGAAGGTAAAACAGACTTTTCGTAATCTAAAAGAGTAAGCATTTTTCAGTTTCTTTAGAATAATGAATGGAAAGTCATCACTTATCAGATAGTGAAAATCTAAATAATTTCTATTCTTGTATTAATTTCTAGCTAAGAATAATTAGATATCCATTTACTGACCAATATATTAAATAATGATTCGCTCAGATGGCTATAGATTGGCTATCTAAAGAAAAAATCTTTAGCCTTATTGTGACCTATAAAATTTTGAAGTCATTACATTATTTTTAAAAATACAATGAAGTGTATACTTTGACTTGAGACAGTTTTTAAAAATACTTTATAAGCAAGACTTGATGTGAACCCTGAAATAGTATAGTATATTATTTGGATGCTAATTAGAGAAAATAAACATTTTATATTATTAATATTGACTTAGTAAACATGTATAATAATAGTCTATTTAGCAGTTGTTCATTTATAACTAAGAATCATTTATGCAAGAATCAATTAATTACTCGTCATTTACAAATATTTTAATAGCATGTAATATGTATTATTTTGTATAAAAAAATACATAAGTATCTTAATCTATGACAAGATTATATTTTATCAAAAATACAGCACACAGTAAGCAATATTAGAAACAACCATACAACATGTTATGTTTTTCACTAAAGTGAGATTAAGAAATAATAAAAAGAAATTATATGGCCATAATATAATATAAAATATTATATGTCAGTGTATATTGTATAAGTTTACTGCTGATAGTGCAAATACTATATTTTCCATTTTATATTGTGTTTACTAGATGCAAACAGTAATAATAGTGAATTCATATTTAAAATGCATATATCTGTATTAAAACTATTAGATATGAATTGTATATTATACAATTGACAGTGTAATCATTTTTTTCCGATGCAGTTTGTGATACTGCTTAATCATGAGTGCATCAATATCATTATAACTGCATATTTTGACATCTCAGTAAAGATTTGTAAAGCCATTGATTTGAATGGATTGATGTCAGATTAATAAAATTGTGCTATATTTTATTTACAATAATGTATTATAATAATAAATGAAAACAAACATTAGTAAACTATTATCTTATGATCAGATGTTTGGACCTTTTTACATTTTTTATAGAATCTGATATTATATTTAGGAGTATACAAGCTTTTTCACTTGTATATATATCTGTTGTGATTATTATTAATTTTATTAGAGAGAGAATTTTTCAAGCAAGCTCACTGAAGTTGACTAATTAGTCTTCCAGTATGTCTCTATGAGGATTGAATAATTATTGATAATTTGTTTTTCTTTTTACATTATCTTTCTTTTTGGGATGGCTAAATATCTAATTATAAATCAGTTTGTGTATGACTAACTGGTTAGCTATCCAATATTGATTAACTGAAAAAAAAAAATCTCCATTTGGAATGAATTCCAAAGCATGAATATGACAGGGTAGCATATTGACCAATCTTAAATTTATCTAATTTTATGTGTAAATTTTATAAATTTTTTGTAATTAGTTTATTACTGTTCTATTATAATAATTATAATTAAAATTTATAAAAAAATATTTATAAATTTTATACGTTTCAAATGTGATATAGTTTTATTGTTCTATAATAAATTTGAAAATTAATTTCATTAATATGTTTGTTTGTTTTTTTTTAATTTTTTTAAAATAGGAATATCTAATTTCACATCCTACCAAGAAACATTACTTTAATGATAAGGAACTGCGTCCTTTTTCATCATTTTTGACTGACAGCTTTGGTCGACAACATACTTATCTTAGGATATCTTTAACAGAACTTTGTAATCTCAGATGTAAATTAAGTATTTAAATTATAAATTTTTTTCATTAAGTATAATTGATAGAGATATATATGCATGTATGTAAGCAAATTTTTTTATCCTATTCTTTTCAGTTGTCATGTTCTATTTATAACTACTGATATTTATGTAAATCACTCTTCTGGTGGTCTTTCCATTTTCTTCTGTATTATGGATACTAATCTTTTCTTCAAAAGAAAATATATATGTGTGTATGTTTATTTTATATGAATATATATTTTTAATCAAAAACTTTATTTGAAATATTTACAGATTGAGAATTAGATACTATAATGAAGATTAGATATACACACATGCACACAAAGATTTGACCATGTAAAAACTCAGTAGAAAAAAAAAGTTAAGTCTTTGAATATTTGATTATCACAGATCATAATTCACCTCATTAATCCAATTCTTATTAGATCCAAGTATTTATAAACTAATTGAAACTTTATGACTTCACATTTCTTGACAGAAATCATTCAATCATTTATTTTATTTTTGTAATACTAATATGATCAGTCTTGTAGAAACTGTATAGATACCTTTATGCCATTAGGAGTATAGTAAACAAAACAAAGCTTTTCTTTAAAGATCTGGCTATTAGTTAGAATGATCAGCCTGTTTTTTTTATTGTTTCTAAACAACACAGTTATCTGGAAATTATGTTATTATTATTTTTATCATGCAGCAAAAAAAAAAAAAAATGAAAATGCATTTTTTATGTTGGTAATAATTTCATAGGAATTGTCTGGTATAAGAATTGAAGAGATTTATAAATTATGCAGTTGGATTAGTAATATAATATAGGTAGTTATAATATTGTAATTATTTTATGACAGTATGACATTAATTACAGTTTATCATATAAAAAAAGCTTGTGTTTATTATGTTGACAGTTTTAGTAAGTTGACTTAATATAGATTTAGCTGAAGATTTTACAAAGATAGAAAGTGCCTTAATGATAAATAATAAGGATAAGATTTTATCAAATTTAGAAAAACTTAGGAATTTCTTATCTTACTGCATTTTTCACATTTGTTGTGGCGAGTGAATACATTAATATTGTATAGAAAATGTTTCTCTATGTTGCAGTCATTATTTAGGCATCTGATTAACATAGAGACTAGTTCTTATGGATGATTCTATTTATATTTTTGGGCCAAATTATACGTACCCCCCCCTAAAAATAGCTAATTAATTGGTATAGATTAACTGATTTTTCGTGGCCAATTTTCAAACAATTGATTTCAAAATGATTGGTTGAAAAGCTAGTAGAAACTTCTAAATGATCCATTTTGTCTATGATATTTTGCGAAGTGAAAAACAGTCTGTAGTTCAGTTTAATGCATAGAAGAATAATTTGTTGTCTAGAAAGTTTTTTTAAATTATGAAATTGTTATATTCATAATAAGCCAAGTTAATAATGATGAGCCTTGTTTTGATCCATGATGATTATTGATGGATGGAGGTATTATAATGGTTTGAAATTGAAAATTTGTTTGTTAGAGATATAGTTTTAAAAGTGATACTAAATATATATTTGTTTCATTAAAATCTATTTGTAATCATTTTGAGATTTTTGGTAAAGATAATTAAAAAGACTTTTTATAGGATTATTTCATTTGTTTGTCATTTTCATTTTTAAGAATTAATATCTGAATTATAGTTGGAGATTTTTCAGTAGCTGGGGTTTTCCAATCAAAGATAACATGTATGGCCAGTTTTAGATAATCCCTGAAATCTCATCCAAAATTTCAATTTTAAATTCTTACAGAATTAACGAAGTTGACATTTGCTCCAAAATGAACTACTTAAATCATGATATAAATATGATTATTTTATATTATTATGTAAATAAATAAATTATCCAAAAGAATTTGTGATGCAGGAATTTTAAATTACTCTATATAAAATAAAAATATAATTACAAAATATAAATGTTGTGAATTCAAATTTGTACTATTTGATCCTAGAATGAAAATAAATTAAGGAATGTATTATTATTAATGTATCTCATTTATTAATATTTTATTTTAAAATAATTTTTATAGTTCATTGCATAAAATAACTGTAAATTATAAATATTTTTGGCATTAAAATCTGCTTTGGTGGGTTAGTTTTAAATGGTTTTACAGTTAGCACACATTTACAATGTCCTCAATAATTCTGATTTTATTGAGGACTTTATTAAGTATCAAAGGCTTCATACTGAAGTATTATGCAATGTTGTAAGCATATGGAAATGACTAGTGCCATTAATTATCTCATATTTGTCAATGAAGAACACTTTATTCACTCAATGAAGTTACTCTAGGAATTAGATTTTGTTAAGTTGCTTTTTTAGAAATACTTGTCTGTATTTTTAAAACTAGTCTATTTAACCAAACATTTTAGAATAAAGGTTTTTTTTTTATTTATTGACATTTATAGGATTATAAAAAGTACATTGTTTGGTAATATTTACTTGAAACTTATCTGATAAAAATTTAGATTAGAATCAACTCTACAATTTATATATGTACACAAGAGCTAATAAAATATATATTTATAAACACATTTGCTATTTTAATTTTTTAAAAATATTTAGCAGCAAATGTAAACGTTTTTCTTATGTGTGTATATATATATATTCTAGTGTTGATTTTAATCCAAATTTTTATCAGATAAGTTTAAAGTATATATCACCAAACAATGTATTTTTTTTATAATTCTTTAAATTTCAATAAAAAAAGAAACCTTTATCCTAAAATGTTCTGAACAATTATGTTCTGTTAAATAGGCTAGCTTTGAAAATACAGAGACAAGTATTTCTAAAGAAGTAACTTATTCCTGGAGTAACTTTATTGATTGAACAAAGTGTTCTTTATTGACAAATATGAGATAATTGATGGCACTAATCATTTCCATAATGCTTACAACATTGCATAATACCTCAATATGAAGCCTTTGCTACATAATAAAGTTATCAATAAAATCATAATTATTGAGGACATGTAAATGTGTGATAATTACAAAGTAATAACATAGCTGTCACTGAAAAAAAAAAACCCAAAAATAAAGAAGTTAAATCTTTGAGTCCAATATTTCAAAGTTATTATATCAGAAAAGAAATCCTATTAACTTTTGTTAACTAAAGAATTATTGGATAGAAGTTTCAATTTTACCATGTTTATTTGTCTAATCTAATTTCAGAAGAGTTTCTCTTTGTTCAGCCTCCATATTAAAAGTATCTTATAACTCTAGAAGATGTCAATTTTATTAATACTGTTGTTAGTAAAATAACTTTTTTTTTGTTGGTATACATCTTCAGTGAAGATAGAAATAATTCTGAAAAGAAGAAGATATAAAATGTGCAAAAAAGACCCTAATTATTCATTTCTAAATAAAATATCTATTGCTGAGAGTGGGTTAGTGGCATTAAGCTGCTTTTAAACTTGCAGGAAATAGAAATTATTACAGAAATGTCAGAATCTTAGCTCTGTCTCTGTTGTCTAAAATTCATAATCTCTTGATGAATTTTTGTTGACATTGCTACAACTTGTCGAATGCTTTTTGCAATAGTTTATGGCTTCACTATTGCCTAGTCATAAATTTGACAGTCTATTTGACCTGTTTGATTGCATATGTGTTTTAATAACAACTGTATTATTGCCTTTTTAACTCTATATTTGTCAAATTATATAGAATGATTAGGATTTATTATATGAAATAGCAAATAGTAAATAGATGTACATTTATATTTCTCTGATATTCATTCAATTTCTGATAGGATTAGTGATGAGTTCTAGTAATCTTTTGTTTTTTTAATATGCTGTAATAACATTAAATTCTCCATTCCACAGTTTATTGAATATGAAACATTTTCAACTACATAAAACATAAAGGTAAATCACGAGCTTATCACCTTTGAGAATATTTGTAATGAATGTTGTATCATATTAAAATTATGTGTTAACATTCAGAATACTTACAATTATCTGACCAATCCAGATTAGCTGTTACTCTTTAGGTCAGTATGGATGTAAACAGCCTTTCTGAAAATATGCCTAAGATTTCAAAAAGTTTTCCAGATTCACTTAGTCTCACCCAAATCATAATTCATGATCATGAGAGGCAGGTGTATTAATGACTGTATGAAGAGATCAATTTATGATAATTTTTCAAATACTATAAGCTTTTATATCTTTTACAACTTTTATTTGATTAGCTGCAAAGTTTGATGATTAGCTTATCTTAACTAATGCTCATTTTTTTGTAATTTTTATGTTGCTACTTCACTTTTTTTATATATGGCAAATTCTTTCTTAAGCAATGTATATTCAAAATTAGATTTGTATTACTAATTTCTCTAAGCATTAAATATTTTTGCTTTAAGAAAAAATAGTCTATATACAAAGGAAATATAAAGAAAAAATTTATAACAACAACAAACTTTAGGTCCATGAATATTTCAATAACTGCTTTAAAAGTTTTGCTATGTAAACTGTATTCACATGATGCTCATTAAAGCTTCTATTTTATGTATCTATAAATATTTGATTAAGTTTTTGTTAGATGTTAAAATGATATGGATACTAAGAAGCAATCAATAGTCTATTTTTAAAAAAAAATATATAAAAAATAAAAGATAAAATATGTATTTTTAGAAAAAAAGTTACTTACATATATTATTAAAATTGTTTTATAATAGATTTTTATAGTTATAAGTCTGATTTCTGATGATAATGGAGATCATATCAGTGATTGTTAATATTTTAGCTTATCTCCCAAAAGTAATAAAAATATTAGCCAGAGTAAGAAGTTTATTGGTTTAGCACACAACAATGATATTTATGAAAATGTTATTAGTCTTAAAAATATTCACAATGCTAGGGTAAAAATGTATTTTAAAAACATTTATGTGTCTTAGGTAATATTAGTGAAATTATGTAAATTTTATAGGGTTCAGGTTGGTAATCAAACTGGTGAAATAGAATAGATCAAAGTCTTTGCTAGAAAAATATGTTATTCATAGTATTATCAGTCATTCTGATAAACAGAATTACTTCATTAAGTATGTAAATAATATTCATTAAGGCTGTAGCCTCAAGCACATGTGTATAAAATGCGATAGTAAGGACCTCTACAGGTATGATTATATATATGAAATTGTATATTGTTAGAAGGAAAAAGTATCTTATATTCTGTAACTTTAATCATTTCTAGACAATCTTTTTAAATATGTCTAGCATCTCTGAAGTTATTCATGTAGAAGTAAATTCGTTTATTGTTTAATTTAGGCTACCTTTATGCTGCCTTCCGAGTTAATTATTAACAGGAATCAAAATTATATTTTTAAATAACAAAAAATATATTGTGCAGTATAATCTAAATTTATGCAAATTTATTTATTTTCCTTCTAAATTTGAATTACAGCTTTACATAAAATTGGAGTCATTCTAGAAATTAGGAGTTTATTTCATTTTATCTCTAATAGAAAGATTGATAACATTTTGGGTCACTGTAATATCTTGACAATTGTGATCCATGGAAGGTTTATGGGATATTCAACTTAGATATGAGTTATCTGCATGAAGCACCAAAGGAGACCATTTCTGATGTCATTATTTGTTTATTCTGTAATTATGTTTGCTCATATTTTTCTCATGGGAAGATTTTTTCGTTAATTTTTCTATTGAAGTCAGTAATACAACCTAATGTAGAGAAAAATTTCTTATGTAGCTGGCACAACCAGTATAAGAAATGTTGCTGTGAAGAAGTTGAAGGAAGTGGACATAATTATTTTTAAAGAAGTTATTAATTTATTAGACTCATATACTTAATTATATATTAAAAAGCATGGTAAGTATTGCAACAAGATATATTATCTTTGAAAATATTTCCCATCATGAGCCTGAACATACTAATATTGTCAAGGGACAGTCAGTGATTCAAAGTGTGATTTTTGTTATTGTTTAAAATTTTATATAGTTAAATAAGAAACTGTTAGTGGAATATTTTACCGTATTAAAAGATTGGAATCAAACTTTAATGTATAATTACTACAATCTACAACTAAATTGTTTTGCAGTCTTAAATGAAAAAGGAATTAACTTTTTAAAATAAAACAAGGAATTTATAAACAATGGATTTAATTTTTTTATATGAAAAGAAAGGAAAATAACATCACTGGAATCATTGTAATTGATTGTAGGATTAATTTCTGGCCACACTTTTTTTTAAATGAAAACTTGATTTCATTTTAAATAATTCTACAACTACAAATTCAAGTTGTTCATGGGCTTAATATAATCTGAGTTAATGTTTTAAGTTTTGTGCTAAATTTATACATGTTTGTTTTTTATTCTATGACATTAAAGTATCTGCTGCAAGTAAGCAGTAAATATGGTATTAGAAAATATATTTTTAATGGTCTTGATTGAACATTGATGATATATTAGATCCTTAATTGTTGCATTTGAGATTATGAAAACTGTATTTAAATTTTCTTAAAAATTAATTGGCTTTTTCTTAAAATTATACCTTTAAAATATCATCATCAGTATTAATAAAATTAATAATAATAAAACTCCTTTTTTTTCTTTTACAAAAAAAAATCCAATAAAAGTATTGTCCTTTTTTTAAAAAAAAAAAAACTTTATTTATTTATTTGAATCCATATATATACTTCAAAAATATATTGTTTTCATCTTTCCTATATTTTGATTATTTTTTCTGCAGTCATTATCAAGGATCTACAATATATATATATACAGTACTTTATTATTTAAAGTTGTAATTAATAATTTGTAAAGCGCATACATGGCCGCTCTTGTCTTTTAAAGTCATTAATCTTGTATTTAGATTTGTAGAGGTTCCTACTGTTATATTTTAGGTGTTTGGTCTTAAGGTTATAGCCTTAATATATATTACATACTTTATTATTATAAATATATATATTTTTAATCATAATAGAATATTTCTTTATCATCTATCTATAATTCTTTTTTTTATTATATAAATTACATTTACTTACCTCCCTAAATTCTTTATAATACCAATTTTTGTTACATCTTATAGTTCAAAAACAGCAATGCTAACAATCTCTTATATATTGCTTTTTCTTATTTATTATTTGAGAAATTATTTAGATTTTTTCTGGCTAAATATGAGAGGGCTCAAATAAAAAATGGAGTCTTCAACTTTGATTCTAAAAGTTTAGCAAAAATGTTTAAATAAATAATATGATTTCTTGTTACTTACATATTAGACTTACATTGTATTAGACCTGCTATGCCTTTTCACATTTGTATGAATCTGCCGATAACTTTCTAATCTTGTGATCTGACCAAGTAACATGTACACTTGGATCTTGTACAAACTTAAAATGATAAATTTGTCAAAACAACCCACGTGTATATGATATTTTCGCAAGATTTACAAAATTATTGGTAGTCTGAATATATATGTGAAAAGGTGTAGCAATTCTAATATGTGACAGTAATTGCACCACACTAAATCTAACAATACTAAAAATATGAATTTCACACAAAAATAAATTTGAAAAAGCTTTATGCAATTCCCAAGTGTTACTTTAAATGCAGATAAAACAATCACTAAATTACAAAATTCTTAAAATATACACATACCATACTTACCATGTAATATATAAGGAATTGTCGCGATGAAACAATAAATTCGTCTGTTATCTACTTTATTTTAAGTGGATAAAATTTTGTTACAAAGTGGAGTCTAAAAGTAAAATTTTTTATTTTTTACAAAATGGAACTTGAAAATTTTTTTAATTAAAATAAATTTTTTAAAAATTGTTTGTAATGTAAACAAAAAAGTCTTAAATCTTTTCAGAATGTAGCAGAATTAAATTAACCAAAGTTAAATTTATCACTAGTATTGATGTTGATTTTGTCATATGTATTCTTTTTTTTTTTTAAAGTAATTTAATACTAATCCAATTTTTGAATGGTAAAACAAGTTTTGAATATTCTGATTGATAATCTTATCTCAGTTTAAATTCTTACATGCTGACACTTGAATTTTAAAACTTTTAAACAAATTCAAGACAATCATTTGCATGAAAGTTTGTGATGATGGTATATTATTAGATGTCATATGTTGGACTATTTCCATCATCTATGAGTGAATGTTGAATGTACAGAAAATTTTAAACTTTATTTAAACTTTTCAAATACAAACAATTTGTTAGTAATAACACACAATTAGGCAACATAGGTTAGTATTTACGTGTTTTGATTAGTATTATTCTCCACTCTTCAGATGTTGCTGGCCTGAGATGCACAGTGACAGTATTCGTATAGAAGTTGAACTCATATCTTCAGATTCTTGAATATCAAATTTAAGACAAACACTCTAACCAACTGAGTTATTCTGTCAAAGCAACAAATAGTAGAAATTTGATATATTTATATATGAGAGTTGGTTCAAATTCTCCAGAATCCTTTATTTTTTTTCTTCCTAAGCTCTTCAATTTATTTATTTAAATGGTTAAAAGAGAAAAAACAGTTGTGTCTACCATAGCAGACCATTTAATAACCATATGTTTAATTGGGAAAATACAGAAATATTGGATAAAGATGAAAAAATGCATAGAAGAAAATTCAAGGAAGCTGCTCATATGTCAATGGTAAAAAATCATATAAGTCAACCCAATGTGGCAATACACAATGTATGGAAGCCTCTAATTAATCTTGCTCTTAGGAAAAATTAATATTAAAAAAAATAAAATAAATTGCAGGGCTTAGGAAGAAAAAAAAATTGAAGGACTCAGGAGGATTTGAACCAACCCTCATATATAAATATATCAAATTTCTACTATCTGTTGCCTTTGACAGAATAGTTCAATTGGTTAAAGCATTTGCCTTAAATGTGATATTCAAGAATCTAAAGGTGCAAGTTCAACTTCTATCTGAATACTGTTTCACTGTGCATACCAGGCCAACAACACCTGAAAAAGAGTGGAGAATAATACTACTCAAAACGTGTAATTACTAACCTGTGTTGTCTAATTGTGCGCTATTACTAACAAGTTGTTTGTATTTGAAAAGTTTAAATAAAGTTTAAAATTTTCTGTACATTTAACATTCACTCTAGGTGATGGAAATAGTCCAACATATCACATCAAGACAATTATTTTTTAAGTTAATGAATTGTTTTCTTAGATAATTGTTACATAATAAAAAAGGGAATTTTCTCATTTATAAGGACAATTGAGAACAATTGCATTATAAGTAGTTTGTTAGGATTCTTTTAATAAAATATCATTGGCATTATGAGCCAGTATTATTTTATTACCCATGGTATGGTTGATCAAATTTAATATATATATATAAAATATTGATGTCAAGAGATCAGTAAAGTTTATAAGTATATCTAAAATTATTGAGAGAATAATTCATAAAGACAAATTACCACCAATAACAATCAAATGTTACCACAATTCTCTGTTATTTAGTTGTTTAATTACTTTCACATAGAGAACTAAAAAACAATATGTACATCTTTAATCTGTCAATTTGAAATTATCCATAATCTCAGAGCTTTAAATGTCAAAAAAAATGGAATGATTTTTATATCTATTTATACATTAGTATACATATCATTTGTGGATTATTATAAATGATAGTAAGAAAGAAGTTGCATTTTTTATTACTATTTATAATTATTTATCCATGAGATGTGGATAAAATCAAATTTTAAAGTTTCATATAATAAATTACTTAGTTCTGCAATAAATATAAGATTGAATTTTTGGCTAGAGATTAATATGCACGAATGAAATTGAGACAATGAAGATTTCAGGAAGTTGTTTATAAATTTACTTTTGTCTTTTAATTTATGACTCTTTGCAGGATTTTATTTGTTGCTTTATATTTTAAATTTTTTGCTTGTACTTTTAATGTGAATGTTAATTTTTTTACCAAATGCATGGGGATTATCTTACAACAAAGTACTATGAGTAAACAATAATATTTGATCATCATCAGTGGTTATTTGCCGTTATCTACCTATCTTTTAACAGTTTATTCTAGTATATCAATTTTAGAGCTACATAATAAACTTTTTGAGCCCCACTTCATATATAGTTTTTTTTTAAAAAAATTATATTTCATAGTAATTTATAAATGACCAAATATTTTACACAGAGTATATGTATAAATGAATAAAGTATTATTAAATATTTTATCTTTCAAAAGATATAATTTATTTTTTTATATTTGTAATGTTTTAACAATTGGATAATTTTCAACTTCTCAACTTGATAACTATTTGCAGTAATAATAGGTCGGAAAAGAAAGGATATAACAAATAAAAACTTTAAGGAAAATTTATAAATATGGTATTAGAGCTGCGACTTGAAGAATTATAATCGTTTAATCATTAAATTAATTGGGTTATTAAATCAAAAACATATTTTAAAATCTACATTAAAAAAAAACAATTTAACAAAAAAAAAATACGAAAAGCATTAATGTTTAAAAGCATTAATAGTTAAAATGCGTGTTTAAATCAAATTGAGTGTGTTTGCATGTGCATATTTTGCATAATCTATTTTAATACATTATACAGGCTTACACCTGCATTTATATATGTAATATATTTGTGATTCGAACTCAGACTTTCTCACGACCTACAACTCTCAGTGCCATCTTATATTGCTGACTCACCTGATCACACACATGTTGAAAAGATAAATAATCACCAATATTCGTATTTGGTGCTAAACCAGCACTCATCAGTTGGTTCAGATTACTATATCCACACATATATACAATTAATATTCAGCTTTATATTAAAATAACCAATTTTCATACTTTAATGAGTGCTGGTTTAGCACGAAATATCTATATTGGGTGATTATTTATCTTTTCAACATGTGTGTGATCAGGTGAGTCAGCAATATAAGATGGCACTGAGAGTTATAGGTCGTGTGAAAGTCCGGGTTCGAATCCCGCATATATTACATATATAAATGCAGGTGTAAGCCTGTACAATGTATTAAAATAGATTATGCAGAATAGGCACATGCAAACACACACTCAATATGATTTAAACACGCATTTTAACTATTCTTCACATTAATGCTTTTAGTATTTTTTTTTTGTTAAATTGTTTTTTTTTTAATGTAGATTTTAAAATATGTTTTTGATTTAATAACCTAATTAATTTAATGATTAAACGATTATAATTCTTCATGTCGCAGCTCTAATACCACAGTACCATGTTATTTTAAATTTTCTATCATTTTAGAAACTTTAAAATGATATAAAATAACAGATTTAAAAGAAAGTGAACTTTAGATTTATATATATATTAAAATCAAAGTGTAAATCAAAACTTTATTATGATTTTAAAATCGAAATACAATATATACTGTACTCTCACTTAAATGAAATCTGAACTAAAGACTCCAGCTAAGTATGATATAACTATACTGTACTACAGTCAAGTTACATAAACAATGATTATTAAAAATAAATACTATTCTGACTAGCTCAAAATACACTACTAATGTATAATATTTAATGAAATCAATATTTTATAAAATTAACTACAATAAACTAATTAAATTAAAATATAATAATACTTATATTCACAATAAATAATCGGGTTCAAATTAAATAATCAACTCATTTCTTTTACTAATAATTTAAATTACAACTAGCTCATTAATTATAATTAAAATATAGTTCTACTAAAATAACTAATATAATCATGAAAACTCTTACATGAGACATTCAGCAAGGTACAATGGTTTAAACATTGAGGATACATCCCTAAAAATACATTCCCAATGGTATAAAAACATCCCCTATTAAATTGATATAACAAATCTACCTTATAATACTCTCATGTCTTTAAACACACACATAATAATTCTAACTAATAATTTATCAAATTTATTATGGGAAACAATAAATTAATTATTATTCCTTTAATAAAAATACTAATTAAAATCTAAAGTCAACTAATAATTCTTATTCATCATCTTTTAATACAAATTCTATAATTCTTTTAAAATAATCTTAAGTTCATTTCTAACATTAATAATAAAACAAATTAAATAAGATCCTGTAATTAAATATAATGAAGGATTTTACATAATATCTAACTACCCTCACAAAAGTAACAACAACAAGCAACTAGAATACTTTAATGACTCTTAACATTACACATCTATTTAAATATTAATGTTCAGCAAATAAAACATAAAAAAATCATAAGATTCTGAGAAAACATTGTATAATCTTTTATTTATTTTATGTGGCATTTGTAGAATATATTATATTTTTGATATAATTGCAATATGTAATATTTCAAATTGCTTTTGGATCATTTTAAAAGAATCACCAATGATTATATCTTCTATAATAATAATAATTATTATTATTATAACATACTTTTATTAATCAATCATGTGTAATAGTAATGATATTCTTAATAATTTTTAAAAATCATATGTAAACAAGAAATGTTTTAAACCATTAATTTCTATGGATCATGCATGTGGGTATGAATAATCAAAGAAAAACACTCAGACAAATTAAACTCCCAACAACAAAGTATTTTTGCTTTGTTGATCAATAAAATTATAAAAATTTGAAAGATTTTTATAAACTATAATATAAAAAAAATTATTTTTAAAAAAATTAAAATATTTACATAATAAATATAACAAGTAAATAAATATAAGATAGCCTTCATTCTGACTACCTAAAATGAAAATAAAATTACAGTATTATAATAGTGATATACTATTTTTTATTAATAAAGCAATAACATTCTATTATCTCTATGGTGATAAAATAATAATGATAAATATCATAGACTTACTAAACTTAATGCTATGTTTCATAGTATTTTAAAAATATATTTATAATTATATAATTCTTGAGTATAAGTTTAAATTACACCTATCTAAACTTAGCATAAAGTAAAATATTTAAAGATTATTAAACACTTCTTTTGCATTTCAGCAAAACATTATCTTAATCTTTCTAGTAATCTCTACTATCCTAATACCAGAAAATTTAAATAAAGAAAAAATATAGTAAGGCCTTGCTTTGTAAATTAACTACTTATGAAAAATATTTAAAATATAATTTCATAGCTTTTCTCTATTTTAAATAGGTTCATATTTCTTATAGCAAATTTTAAACTATTAATAAATTATATTATTTGATATTTAATATTTCACTTATTTTTATGTTTTACATTCATCATAGCATTCAAAAATTACATTTTCATCACTTTCTCATCCAATCTAATCCAAATATGTATTTATTTGAGTTTAATGATCTCTAATATTTAAAATATTTATGGGAATATCAAATCATTTCTTTTCTATTTTATTATATAACAAACAGTAAATAATTTAATATCATTTATGATAGACATTTTAATATTTCATCTTGCCTTCACATAAACTACCATCTTCTAACAGTTTAGCTATTACTCTACCATCTTTAAAAACTATTTTTCATGATGTGATACCAGTGGTGATTGACAGTGATCTAACAAATAAGAAAAGCATCTTCATGGATAGCATGCTAAAAGAAAAGTCCGTATTTAACAGGCACTTTAAATTCATGTCATGGCTTTTATCTCAGCTCTTACTGACTGAAGAAAATACAACTGTCCATGGAAAAACACTGCATAGTCCTTTGTTACCTGTATATATAATAAATTCAAATTGTGACAATGTATCTCACACATATCTTTTCAAAATATATCTCTAAGACCTAGGATTTCATTTAACAATTACTCTCCCTAACCACCATCCTATATCTTCTACATGCTGAATAACTCTACTAACATCACAGAGAAATACAAATCACACAATACATATAATTTTCCAAACTACTTTTTTATAAATCAACAAAGATCTAATATTCACTTCAAAATGGTTCAAAAGTATTTCAGGCACAAATGATTTTGATAAAACATTCATTAGTATTATACACATTCATTTATTATAACATTATATAATTTAGAGATCAATACTTCCATATCTCTATATTTCAACAGATACCATTCATAATAATAATATATTAATAACTCAACCATGTTGTAAAATGTATGTGTATTCAAGCATTTATGAGAAAAAATATTTGAAATATCCTTAGATATTTTATAATGCATTCTTTTACATTTACTTTTACTTTTTAAAATACATACAATAATAATCATATAAATGATTCATTCAACTTTTAAATATTCAAGCAATACAATGCATAATAATAATAAAGTACTAATTAAAAAAAATATTTCAAAAAATATTATCAAATAATGCAATATAAATAAATAATATTACCCATGATTCCAACAATTATTGAAATCATGAATGGTGATCTGCTTCTCTACCATCCATCCAAACAAACTATAAGTATTTATTACCTGCTAAAAAATTATTTTCTAAAAACCTATTTTTCTTTATTTAATATAAAAAACTAATCTATCAATATTAAATTATAAACACATATTATAATAAACATGTTAGTTAAACCTTATTTTAAAATATTAGCAATAAATTAAAATAACAGAAAAATTTAAAGTTACTAAAAGTCTTTTGTTCTCCTTGTACTTTTCAGCACTTTCAAAAATTCTTCTCCCATTGCTTAGTTCAAGTACAAAGTTGTGAATGAATATTGCTCTCCTCTTCTGGTCCCATTTAACAAATGTATAAATAACAAAACTAAATCCTGCAGAATCCAGACAAAATATTGATCATCCTTGGAAGATAAATATATATTTCAGTCTTTTTCTGAATATTTATTCAGGCAAAACAATATTTCAATAGAAAAAATAATGAAGGATCCATTTTTATGCCAAATAAAACATCCTTTGCATATATATATTTTTTATACAAATTCAAAACTTTTATGCAGTAAAACATATCATGATAAATATAACTCACACATAATATCTACATTTCCATCCATAAACATTTGTAAAAATATTTTATGACAAGATTTATCTATTTATTAATTTTCTTTCAGCAGACATCCATATTTTGTATTCACTAAAAGTAGATATTTTTAAAAAATAATATTCAAGATTTTTAAAAAAAATTGTAAATGACAATGTTTCCATTCAAGCACAAATTATATAATACAATGCAAATCTTCAAAAAGAAATGCATTATAGTTTACTTTATTTTAAATAAAGAAAGTCATTTTAAAAATGTATAGTTCATTCATCAATTTTATAATAAATAAATCTTTTTTAAAAGCATATAAATTCAACAGTCATTTTCTTTCAATTTTTCTTTTTAAACATATCACTCACAGATGTAAAATTCATTTAAATTAAGCTTTAAAGATAAACTAAAGATAAGGTGGTCCATTTACATCCATATAACAAAAACAATTATACTTGCACATCATAAAAAATATTCCTTCATCTAAATTTTAATTTAGATGTAAAATATTAACTTTTCCTTTTCTTGAAATTTACAACATTATGAAAATAACTTTAAACAAATATTTTCTACATATTAGTTAGCTTAAGTTTTATCAAAAAATTATATTTATTATAATGAGATAAAGTTATTAAAAATAAATGTTCATTTACTCTGAATATATTAGATATATTAAATTCAAAGTTCTTACATATCTCTGTATTTTCTCCAGTCTTATGTTAAATTCTTCTCAGCATTTGATACACATTGTACCCACTCTTAAGTGATTACTATCATTTTCTGTGAAAATCATCATAGTTCTTAATTAAGCTTCAAGTAAAACTTTCTGATAGGGAACAACTGGTTTCTATTCAATCATTATTTAAAATGTTTACTAAATTATACTTTTAAAAACTTTTAAAATTGAAAATAATAATGATTATAAAAATTTATTACATTAAAACAGTTGGACAAATAAAAAAAATATTAATTATCGATTTCAGAATAACACTAATTGACACCGCACTGTCTAGACTTGACCAAACATCTACTTTTATATTGATTTGATCTAGTGATTTCATTGGTTAATTTCATTTTTAAAACACTTGCTAATTTACATAAACAAAATTAATTTCATTTTTAAAAATAAGTTTTAAAACTATGAGTCATCGATGATTTATCAAATATTCTACCAAATTATTTAGCACTTTAAATCTTAAATATTTTTATTAAAATATCAAATATCTTTATTAAACAATTTAAATATTTTAATGACTCTAAAATATTAATTTTAAAGCAAAATATTATATTTAAACATACATATTATAATTATTATTTTCTTTAGACTTAATTTTGCAACATTTACAATGTATCTAATTTTATTAACAAGACTAGAAATCAATGTTTCTTTCCCTAACACATGAAAGCTCACATACCATACACACATCTTTAAGTCATCTGACATTTTCAAAATATTCCAGACTAATATTGAATTATTTATTATTTAATTAATTTAAACAAATAATTATTTTAAACACATTAAATACATTATATATAATATTTATTATTCTCATTTAACTATTGTATTATTATTGTATCAATTAAATATGAATATATTACTTAATTTTATCTTTCATATGATATATTATTTTATTATTTAACTTACATTAAAATAACTTTAAAATGCCCAAAACATCTTTACATACTTCTATTTACTAAGTTTGAACTCATACTACTTATAGAGTCACAATAAAATATTATAAACTAACATAAATTTACATTTTTTAAAAAAAAACTATATTTCAAGCATTACTTAAACTGTCTATCACAAGTATGAAGGCACAATACACAAAATATATTTATTTTATTTCCCTTAACTCATATATATCATGAGTTATATTTCATTCATTGGTACTTCTTCATTCTAATAAATAAATTCTTTCATTGTCTTACATTTCTATACTGAAATAATATTTTTATCATATTTCTGTAAGGTATATTGTAAAAAAAATTGTTTTAGAAAATTTGCTAGCATTTTGAAATATGAAGTAAAACTATTGGGAACACTAGTTGAGTTTCTAAATCTTGATTAACAATTAAACTTATGGATAACTTATTCATATAACTAACTGTCTACGCAAGTCATATCTATATTTACATAAGTTTGAGCATAACATTTTTGTAATTACATTATAACGAAGTTTTCTTTATATACAATTGAGCACATGTAACAAAATGTTATTAGGTAAACATAATACTAATAAAAAGAAAAGGAAAGGATTTAATTTGAAAAACAAAAAACTAAGTCTTTTTATTTATTTACAAGAATCATCCAAACAAAAGTTTTATATTCATGAAGAGAACATATGATAATCCTAGATAATGATGTAATTAATTTAGTTTATATTTAATTTTGAAATTCCCCTCACATTATTCTAAATGAAAACTAAATAATAAATACTAGACAGCAGGTATTAAATTGACTCATATTCACATTTGCACTATAGCTAGAACTAATCTTGATATAGTTTGGAATTACTATCTGGAATCTATTAATCAATCATGTTGCATGGATATCTATTTATTCTAAATACTCTCAAGTATTATAATTTGATAATCCTGGGGATTAATTTCTTCCTGGTTAATTCTATGAATAGCTGATGGAGATATCTTTGCACTGTAAGAAGCTACTTAAAAAAACTGCATTTTTTTCTACGGATATATCACTAATAGGTTGATGTAAGATAGATTGCTGCAGTCAAATACAGATTAAATGTAAAGAAGAGTTATCATATTTAATTTATATAGAAAAAAAAATTATTCTATAAATCATCACTTTACTGCTAATAGATAAATATAAACAAAATATTAGCTTATTCACTGTTTTCCCATATATCATTATCATTTTTAATCATTATTGATCCACTAAGGTTTTTCTAACTTTAATCCAACTCCTTTGATCCAAAGTCTCTTTTCTTCACATTATTCCAACAAACTTCATTATTTCATCTATCCATCTTACATGTGGCTCTCTTTATAAGTATTTTACATTTTCTTAGAATCCAATCATCATCTCTTCTAGAAATATGCCCAACACAATTCCCATTTCAATCTCATAAATTGTTCACTAATATTATTGATACCTTTTTTTTTTCTCTTATGCAAATATTTCACTTTCGATCCCTTGCTATTCCCAACATACATCTTTCCATACTTTACTGAATAGTCCAAAGTCTCTGTAATGTTCTTCTCTTGAGTATCCAGGTCTCAGATCTATATGCTAGAACTGGTAAAATAGATATATTAAAAGTATTTCTTTTCAAACACATAGGCATATTGCTATTTTTTTCTAATTCATGATCGTTAATCTTTTTTTTTTTTTCTGTGAAAATCCATTCAACATTATTTTAGTATTTTTAGCATTTATCTTTAAATCTATTTTCTTATTTTCATCTGATAACTTTTACAACATTTCTTAAAGTTCTGAAGCATTTTTTGCTAAAACAACTCCCTCATCTGCAAAATTTAAATGACTTAAATGATCTTCATTTATTTTTATTCCTTTAGTTTTCCAATTTAATCCACAAAATATTTTTTTAGAAGTGCTCAAGGAAGTTTTAGAAATATGGAATCATGTAATCTATGTACTGATAAATATGTTTCAAAACATAATATCCTTGGTTTATATCTGATAATTCAAAACTTTAATCACTGGAAATACTTGTAGAATCAAAGGCCTTTTCATAGTCTACAAATCTAATGCATAATGACAATTTATATTGATAATCATTTCTATTACTACTCTCAGTAATTGGATGTTATCCACTGTGCTAAACCATTTTAAAATTGGTTTGTTCTTTTGATTAATTTGATTTATAAATTTCACTGTAGTCAAATTTTAATTATCTTGATAAAGATTTTTTATAAAGTTAATAGAAGACTTATAGATCTGTAATTAAATAATATCTTCTTTATCACTTTTTTTAAATGTTAATATTACTAACTGCATTCTTTCAATCATCTGATACATCTTTATCATTTAGATATTTGATATGTAACTCTGTCAACAATTTTTCTGTTTCTTGATCTACTTCTTTTAAGATATCGATTATAATTCCATTATTACTTAGAGCTTTTATCGTCTTCATAGATTTAATTGCATATCTCACTTTTTCATTTAAAATGTTGGACAATTTGGAAGATTTAGTAATTTTGTTACTTTATTTTCTTGTTTTTTATTACTATATAATTTTTTGTAAAATTCTTCTACACATTTTATAATGTCTTTTCTCATTTTAGCAAAAATTCTATCTTTTTTTGTTGTTGAAATGACTTTTCTTTCAATACCTAAATATCTATACTTTTGAAACGTTTATTCTCTTTTATAGCTTCTGTACCATCACAGTTATACTTTCTTTTGTTACTGTTAATTCTTTTTCATACTGTTTTGCTAAGGATTTTCTTTTTTTTTTTCATACATTGTTTCAGTTTATAATTTATCAGTGAATTGCTATTTTTTTGAAGCTATCTTTGTTGCAATTCTTAATAGAGTACAATTTTCATTTCAACATCTGTCAATATTTTAAAATGATTAATAAGTTCTAATTTAAATCCATTGGAAAGGTTCTGAAAATAATGATTAGCAATTGTTAAAGCTGATTTTCTTAATAGTTTATATTTCTCTAATTTTGCATTAATACATATTTTACATCTCACTAATCAATGATCTCTTCTTAAGTTTAATCTATTAAGAACATTACAATCTTAAAAAAACATATTTTCTGCTAGTCAAAATATAATTCATCTGTGTTCTATCTTCATTTGGATATTTCCATGTCCATTTCTATTTAGAATTTTTCTCAAACAAATAATTCATATATAAGTCTGTGCCTTTGCATTTCTGTTACCATAATCAAATTTACCCATAACACTCAGTTTTCACTATTTTCCAATTCTAGCATTAAAGTTTAAAATATTGTTTGGTGTGGTCAAAAGTATTTTGTACATCAAGATAAAAATTCTCTACTTTTTTACTGTGGGAACTTATTAGACATAAATCTATTTTAATTTCATTTGGTTTCTTATACTAATTGAAATCTTGCCACTTTGTCTGATATACCATCAACCTCTACAATAATGTTCTTTCACTTTTTTTTTTATAATGTGTCCCACTCTACTTGTTTTCAATATTTGTGTATTAGTAGTAAAGTACATATTTACATTTAAAATCAATCGTCTTTCACCTTTACTTCTAATGTCACAAAATCAAATAATGTTTTATTTAATATCAGATATTTTTTCTTCCATTTTATGTAATCTTTCTTCATTCAAAAGTGATCTGTAGTTGTAGATAATTAAATAAAAGATCATTATCAAATGCCATTGTAAATCTATATTCAGGGGATTTATAGCCTTTTGTGCCTTGGCATTAATTGCTATCTTGGATGATGACTTTGAAATCTCCTGGGAAAAAAAGGGTCATAATTTAGTTTTGTCTGTCATGACTTTAATTATCTAAAAAAAAAGATCATCTCACACACCTTTTATTTTTTGTGACCTTTAAGTACTAGCAGGCAACTATGGAGAAAATCCATTGTGCTTCTTAGTCTTAAACTTAGCAGTAAAAAGCCAATAAATTCATTATACTATCTAATATTGATGGTAAGCAACCCTTATTCTATGAATCATCATATAATAATAACAGCTATAACAACAAGATTTACAGTAGTCATTATGAAGTATCTGCTCAATTTTTAAAGACTTTAATCATCTAATTTAAGTGATAATTTTTTTTAGGATAATTCATAATTTAATTGTATTCAAATGGGAACCATAACATATAAGTTAGTATATACACTTACTCTGAATGGTAATTCATAATTTAATTGTATTCAAATGGGAACCATAGCATATAAGTTAGTATATACACTTACTCTGAATGGTATTATTTTCCTCTTCTTCAAGTGTTGTTGGTGTGACCAATGACAGTATTAGCATGGGAATCGAACTGTTGATCTTTAAATTTGTGAAATACTGAATTTTAAAGTCATGTTCTAATTAACTAAGCAATTCTGTTTTTTTAGGCAATTCTATCTTATACCTTATATTTTTTGCAATTCTAAGTTGACTGATTTTTTTCCCTCAACATAAAATGTGTAAGTTTCAAACTAAGCCCAAATTACTCTTTTAGTTTATATTTTCCAATTATAATTTTTTATGTTAAACTATATGTTATTATGAAAATGCTTTATAATTGGAGAAAATATAAACAATGCCTAAATACATTGTTGATGCAGTGTTCTATTTCAAAGTTTAATACAGGAAATACATGCTTTTATTTTTAATTTGTGTATGCTTAAAATACATTTAATTGAAGGGTTTATTAGATTCCTGTTTATTACTGAATCGTTTTTATTTTTTTAGTTCTTTGTATTATGATTCTGGTAAAATTATTTTTGTTTCAGAAACAAAAGTTTTTTTAATATTTTCAACTTGCTGTATGCATTGATAAAATTGTAAAGAATTAAACAAATCCACCTCTCCATATTACTGTCACAATGCATATTTTATTAAACTTCATAAACCTAACAGTTGATATATATATATGAGTCAATTTATAAGAAGATATAATGTATGTTTATACGATTGCTGGTCATTCAAACTTTTAGATTGGTTTGGTTTATTAATAAAATAAGCATCGTGACAGTAATAAAGAAAAGTGGATTTGTGTAATTTTTTAAATATAGTTTACTTGAATCATTATACTCACTAATCCCAAATAATTTTGTTCTTTATTATGTTCACCTGGATAGAAAATGCTTTACTAATCTATTGATTTTTTTTTTTTTTTGTAAGGAAAAAGAATATCAACAACAACAAAAAAAGACGTTTGATCTAGAATTAAAAAAAAACAAAACAGGCAGAATTGAGCATCAAATATTGATCCATGTTAATAGAAAATTTACATATTCTCTTACTCATAAATAAAAAGAAAAATGTATAAAACATAATGCTATTGTAAATAAGAAATCTATCTACTTAAATTATATGATAAAAAAAACAAACAAGATCTACACTTATGTTTAAAGTTACAAATTAGTTTAATTATAAATTTAAGTAATTTTAGAAGTTTGTAATTTTAAATAAAGAATATGTCTAAAATCACAATAAATGCCTTTTTTTTTTAAATAAAAGTGTTGAATATTTATAATTGAATAAACACATTAGTAATTCACCTAATTTCAAAACGATAAATGAAAGCAATTATAAATTTAAAATGCTGTTATTGAAAATAATATGCCACGTAAGTAAATTAATCAAGTAGTTAATTATCCTAGAGGTCAATTGTCAGATTATTTATTTATTAATTAATTATTGTAAAAATTTTTTAGAAAAGAACTGTATTCGCAGAGAATTTTGAATAATTGCTTTAGAAAGAATCATAATTGGATGCTAAAAAGTGTAGGAGGAGAAAAAAAAAGTTGATAGGTAATGCATTGTATCTAAATATTTATGTAAATTTAAAGATAAGGAATAGGAAATGTAAAAAAAAGTGTGGTAATGTATGTTTTTAGCTTGTTATTTATGATTATATTTCATGTACTTAATGAATCTATTTTTCAATTTAAGATTTATTAGTTTACAACTCTGATTAATATAATAAATGCTAATAGCAATTTTTCAATCATTCTCTTTTTTATTATTATATTTACAATATCTGTTATATAAAATAATATATATTACTGCTTATTTTCTTTGATTGCTTCTGGTTTTTTTTTATTAATAAAATTACTTTGTCATGTTGATAAATATGAGATCCACCCATCATGATCTCTGGTCATCTTTCTGCATTAAATTGTGTTAGTGTAGCCACATTTCTTTCTTTTTATGACACACATTATAATTCACCTCAAATCCTCCTACAACCCCTGAAATTAAAATGACTATGATCTAATGCACATTGGAAATATTTTTATATTTACATTTTTAAAAATAATAATAAAATATAAGTATTTATTCTTTTTTTTTTTTTTAAATAGGTGTTCTATTAAAGATTAAATTAAATTAACAGTCTGTAGTATTTATAAAGCTCTTACAATTTATGCTTAACTTGTTCTTAGGTCAATATTGTATGCCAGAAGAGGGTGTGTCTTTGACGCCAAAATCTCACTTACTTAGCAAAGATGAAGTATTAACCTTATCTAAGTTATTTGTTCAGCAAGGTGTAAATAAGATAAGATTAACAGGAGGTGAGCCACTGATACGGTCAGACGTTGTGCAAATCATAGGTTAGTATTACCAGATGTTGCCTGAATGTAGAACATCTTATTCACACACACACACAAAAACGAATAATTACTAGCTTAAGTAGTGATTATAAAATTCAGTTATATATAAATTATGTTATATTTTATAATTATTATTAAAAAAATAATTTGCTGGAAAATTCTTTTTATAAAAATTTTAAAAAATATTGTAAACTCATTTTTGTAAAGGGGTAGGAGGAGGAGTAATAATAGTAATTTAATGTATAAAGATAATCTATCTTAGAGGATTATGATACAAAACAGAAAAAATAATTTCTTATATAACAGAGAAGCTGATAATGCACTCACAAAAAATTCAAAATCAATACTAATTTTATATATCAGTGATGATACTTTTGGTACAAAGCATAATGTATTACCCACTTAATTAAATTATAAATATTAAGTGAATTAAAATTACTCCATGTTCTAAGATTCTGTCATCAGTCCAAAAACAAAATAAATAACATTCATTGATAGAAATATTGTTTTGTATTTGAATCAAAGTTTTGCAATTATTTATGTAAGTATAAAACATCACATGATCACCTTTTCTTTATGCTTACACAAGCCTGTATTTCAGTTATTACATAGTAGAGATGTCTGCCCATCCCTAGTATATGTATTAAATGGATTAGGTCCTGTACATGAGGGTCAGATTGACTTTAGGTCAACATGGGTGTGATGAGAATTTCAGCCTCAGGGTAGCCTTTGAGGTTTCCATCATCAGATTTTCAATTGGATGGCTAGTTGAAGAGTAGGAGTAAACCTGTCCATTAAAGTATGGAGATTGGCTATCTTAATATATATCTGAGCACTTATTGCATATATGTGTAAAGATGATAATCTGGACCAACTGATGATTGCTGGTTTAGCATGAAATACGTGTATTGCTGATTTTATCTTTTCGACATATATGTATTTAAGTGTATCAGTGATATGAGATAGAGTGGAGAGTAGTGGGTCATGTGAAAGTATGTGTTCATATACTATATATTATAAGCTATTAAAATAATAGCAAAATATTTCCTCATAATAATGCCACCTAGTGCAAGCTCTAGTAATCATTTATTAGAGCTTGACCTAGGTGGCACTATTGTAGAAAAAATTTTGTTACTCTTTTAAATTTTAAATTATATTACTTATTAAAAAGCTTTAAAAAAAGTCATACTTTTCTAGCCAGTAATAAATATTTGCTTTGATATACAAAAGATATAATTATCTTTTTGTATCTTTGATTTATAACACTTAAACTTCTTATGCAAGTGATCTTTGCATAGTCAAAATATTAGTCTTATTGTTTTGATTTTTGTATTAAGAAAGATATCTCCTCTGACAAGATCTCTTTTTGAAAAACTACAATTATTAACTTTGCAGAATACTGAATTAAAGTTCTTTGTTAGAATTATTTTGCAAAAGTATAACCTACTTTTGCAACTATGATCTCATCTGCAAATCTTGCCATCTAAAGTACTGAAACAGTATTAATTCTGCAAACAATTATGTATTATGACTATGGAAGTCATTTAATGCACTTAATTAACTAAGTTTCTTTTGATTTAAATGATTAGAAATGACTGTTTTAGACATTAAATTTATTGATTTGTGAGCATGAATATTTGATCGGAAAGACAAATAACTATATATTCAATCACTTTCATATTCTTCGACATTCTTTCCATGAGAATTTTTCGACAAGATTCTTCTTTAGTTTCTTTTTTGTTTATGATTTATATTAATCCATTAATATTTTAATTAGTAAATGTAAATGAAGAATAAGTATTATATTTGGATTGTTCAGTCAAGGCTTCCTAATATATTGGCAGCATTATTATTATACTTGAGAACCTTGTAATTTTGAATCTGAATTTTTATGAAAGGACAAATTTAGAAATACAACATAAAAATTTGGCTTTGTACAGTTGGAAACAGTATATCAAATTCTTTCAATAGGCATTGAGCAATCATCACACATTTTGATATATCAAATTAATAAAAAAAAAGTTGGCATGATGGTCTGATAAAATAATATTTTTTTAAGTTAGAATTTAAATAATTAATGTTTATTATGAACTTTCTTAATAATTATGGAGATTTGTTTCTAATTCTTAGATCTGCTAAATAAAATATCAAAAAGTATATATGCAATCAAAAATTTTACATCTTCTTACATGTACTAACACAGATTTTTGCTAATAAGAATGATCTGAGATTTATAAACCATGAATTATTTTGATGTGTTATTCTTACTCAGATTTCCAAAGGAAGTATATATTTTTTACAGCTATTAATTTATTTTGATGATCAGGATAAAGTTAATCTAAAAATAATAATGGATTTTAGACATAAAGTCTTAGATATGCTAAAATCTGATCTTTTTTAAAAAATGGAATTTTGAAAATCTGTAAAGTTGTTAAATTCTTCTAAATAGCTGATGCTTGTCTAAACTAGAAATGCCATGGAAAAATTATCAGCAAATGGTGTGGAATTTAAATAAATACCTTAAAAATCAAAATCATGTTTATTCATTATGCTAACAGTAATCCCCTCCTTCCAAAATGTCACAGATTTTAAAGTAGTAGATAAATTTGAATATCTTGATTTCATCATACTCAAAAGAATTGAATCAGCAAGAACTGTAATGAAAAATTATTTAAAATATAGAAAATTAAAATATTTAAAGAATCATCAAATTAGAATTGATCATTTTTTCCAAATGTTTCCAATTGTCATATATGCTACCAAACATCGATATTCAAAAAATCAGATGAAAAAGGAATAATTGCTTTGAGATATGATGCTTTCAAGAAAACACATCTAATTTCCTTACTGCCCGCAGGATTAATACATTTATTTTAGAAGAACTTATGAATAAAAGAGTGTTAGTGATAATAGTGAAGACTCAGTGTTATAGAAAAACTCAGCATTGAAGGAAAAAAATAGAAGGTTATTGTCTAATGGTTGCTTTTCAATTCAATGGATAGATCAGATTAGGTGTGTCATTGGTCATGAGATGTTCCATGTGACCGAAAATAGTGAAGTATGGAGGAAGATAATAGTCTTCTAATTGATGCCATTACAGATTGAAATGACAAAAGTTTAGATAAGATATTTGAAATTAATTTCAGTAGATTGTATTTTTTATTAGCAAATATGTGAATTAACTGAACATCTCTCTAATGAAAGCAATGAATGTAATGAGATAAACTAAACAAAATAAAACAAGTTCTGCAGGTTTATTAACTTGATATAGTCTAACACATAAAGATTATTATCCATAATTTCAAATTCTAGAAAGTGCTAAAAATAATATACTAGTTGCAAAATGATTTTTGATATAATATTGTCATAAACATTTAAAAGTTTTTTTATCAAATAAAATGGAATATTTGCTGTTTAGTTCAGTCAAACTCTTTAAATTTCAGATTGACTGCAAATGAATAACTGCTAAGTTGTTCTAATATGTCCTCTCCAATTTGATGCAAACCTTAGGTATGACTGATTTTTTTCTGACTGTCATTGATTTTTTTTATTTCATTTTATTCAATCCCAAATGTTATTATTTTTGAAATATTGAACCCAGTAAAAGTTGTAATTATTATTCAAATTCTACCATCAGAACTGTATTATCAGATATCTTATGTTTTTAATAGTTCTCATATATATTCTTAATATGTTTTCATTATCTGTAAATATTTCTTTATACAGATAATAAACAAGATCTGAGACAACACACATTTTTGTCTCACTTTTCTTAATCAAGCTCATCTAAGAGCTTGATTTTTATTTGTCTTTTGCTCCCAGAATATTTTTTGATACTAATCAGTCTTTTCTGATCTAATTCAATCTTCTTTGGGCATTTGATTAAATCATGATATTTTCCACTGTTAAAAGTCTTTGAGTAATCTAAAGAGCAATTACTTATGTCTTTCTGTTCTTATACACAATCTTTCAATATTTTTTTTTATATTAAAAAGTTTTTCTCTTATGCTTTTCTGTATTCAAAATCTACACTATGTTTTTATTTTTATAATACTTACTTTCATTCTTATTTTTTTTACAATTTTAGGTAATTTTGCAATGTGACTTATTCTGTCATACCAAAGAATCAGAATCTGTCCTAAATTGTTTAGTCTATAGAATAAAAATAGATTTTTTAAAAATCTGCAGATATATTTCTTATCATACACACATTGGTTATGCAATTCTGTGTGTTTCTAAGCATCTATATCTTTCAATACTTTGAAGATTTTTTCTAAAATATCACTTGGACTCATAGTATTTTTTATTTTTGTCAAATCAATTCATCATTCACATTTTCGGTTTCAAATAAGACTTCTATGTAAGTTTTCTGTATATTCTCTTCATTTTAAGGTTTAACAGATTTCTGTTCAAATGTTTTTTTATTTAATTTTTTCTTATATTTCTTTTGACTTTTTTTTCTTTCAGATTTCCGATATTCTATCATTGACATTTTTTATTTATCCTATATATAGGTGCATTTTTCTGTTAGTTTTTTTATTTTTCAGACTTAGAATAATGTCCATCATCCATTACTTTAATTTAAGAATTTTTTTTTTTTTCATTTGCTTTTTGGTTTGCTCTATCATTATTCAATGGAAAGTTTCCTGATATTTTCATTTTTCTAATTCTCCTAGATTATTTTGAAAGTTTCCTGATATTTTCATTTTTCTAATTCTCCTAGATTATTTTACATATACAATTTTCAAACCTAGTTTTAATATTCACCTTAAAGTCAACTTAATTAAAGCATAATCAATAGTCGAAAGCACCCTGAATTCTTATTAGTTTCATTTTCATGAATTTTATTTCAATTGATGTTGTGATTTAAATAGTTTATCACATATTAGTTTACATGTGTTTTAATCTTTTTGATATAATTTCTGATTTTATTATATAATGTAGAGTATTTGATTTTGAGTAGTGTGCACTCTTTTTTTTATCGTGAGAAAATCATATTTACAATTATTAAATTATGAAATTCACATATCTTTTTAAAATTTAACCTCTATCATTTCTTTTATCCAAACCAAATACAGCCATAATTGACAAGTTAGCTCCCTAGCCAATTAATATTGCCAAGATCAAGAAGAAATTTATTTCATTTTATTATTCCACATAAAACCAATTCTCTCCTTTCATAAAAAAAAGTTCAGTTTATTCATCACTGTGTTGTTGGCGATGAGCACTATGATAATTTATACTGCACTTTTTTCAATGTTTTTATTTTTGTTATTGATTTTTACATATAATTAAAAGACAGATGCAGTTATTGAATGTTATCATATGTCTTTCTAAAGCTTTCTGTTTTCAAAGATTGATTATTAACTAATAATTTTCAATTTATATTAATTGTAGTTATTCTTTTTACTTGATTAATAAACTTTCTGAAAACTAATTGTGTCATAACTGGAATATATTCATGAAGATTTACATAATTACCTAAATGATTTACAATTCCAGGAGAATTAGGGCTGCTCATTCCTTTCTGTGTGGTTCACTATATAATTGTTATCATAAGTTTTATATACATGATGATTTTGAAATATTGAATGATGATTGAATTTTTTTTTTTTTAAGTAGTAGATATTTTCCTGGAAAATTAAGGATTTCCTTGAATAGCTAATCTGTAGTTAAACTATGTAGCCATTCTATATTAATCAGCAAATAGATATTTAGCTATTATAACCAGTGATTAAAGGAAGTTTCAGGAAATCAGAGTGAAGCAACTTTAAAAAAACTGATAAAGGCGCCTGATAATTTATGGGTGATGCACGTATAGCTTACCTTGGTAACATTCAGAAATAAAATCTCAGTCTTTAATTGATATATTTAAATAAAAAGCTTTAAATACTATTGCATTTATAAATCAGTCATCATCATTTGCCATAAAAATTTAAAAAACATTAAAATGGAATTTCCAAATTTCATAAGCTCTGATAGTGTTGTATAAGTCTTAATATTGCAAATTAGTATTTTTAAAAAATAACAGCCCCCTTTTTTAGGTAGCTCAAGGTCTTAAATTTTTATTTGACTTATTTATTAGAGAAATTTAGGAACAACATTAAATTATTTAATGTACAAAAATTGTATTTCCAGATAAAAACTTAAAATAGTATATTAATTTTTTTTAAGTCTGAAGTATTTTAGTCAATAGTGCTATCTATGAATTAAATAAATGCATTAGAAAGTATCCATGGAATCAAAAAAGTATTACTTCCATAGTAAACTTAATTAATCATCAATGTTTATCAGCTTTAGCAATTTTTGAAACTGTAACACTTTGATATGAATTTAATATGACATAAGATGACAAGTACAGGATAACTTTCAATCCAGTACTAAACCAGAAATTATTTTAACTAAATTGTTATTAGAGGTAGATGTGGGAATGGGGCACATGTTAACCATGTATAATCTATTTGAATGCAAAATATAAAGAATTTATTTCAATTGAATTTCATTCAATTATTAAGTAGTCAAGATCTCATTTCATATATACTACGCATTATATTTTACAAAAAAAAAAAATATTGAATTGGCTAAAAAAATACTGAATGTGTTTGTAAAATCTTTATATAACCCCTTTCTAACAAAGAATTTCTAAATTATTTGATGCATTATTCACTGAATTATATTTGATACATATGTATCAGAAATTAAATAATTTGAACTATGCTGAAGTGGTTCTTTTTTCACTCTTTGAACTGCATGCATAAATATTATTGTTGTGATATAACATTAATTGCATTTGTTATTGGAAACTAGTCTTAATATGAACAATGAGCATTGCCAATTGCTCAACAAGCTTTGTAATAAATGCTAAGCCAGTGAAAGCATTTAAAATATCTCTGTCAGTAAAGCTCCTCCAAACCTTTGACTATGGTTTCATGCTTTGGCACTTTTCAGAGAAGCGCTAGAGTAGCTTCAGACACTAGATCTAAAATTACCAACCCAAAGCCAGCATTTATCTAAAAGTTATCTATTGAGTGGAAAATCTGAAATTTTCAGATACCTACATGTCTTCAAACCCAGTTATCCAACTCAAATAGCTATATGAGGCTGAGAGATAAAATCACATAAGTCTTAAAGCTGAGACTATAAATAGTGACAAAAGGAGTCATAGATCACATGACCCCATTCTTTTAAGCTTGTAAGATATAAACAATGAACATTGCCAATTGCTCAACAAGCTTTGTGATAAATGCATAGCCAGAGAAAGCATTTAATATATCTCTGTCAGGAAGTTCCTCCAAACCTCTGACCATCGTTTCATGCTTTGACACTCCTCAGAGAGGCGCTAGAGTAGCTTAGACACTAGATCTAAAATTACCAAACCAAAGCCAGCATTTATCTAAAAGTTATCTATTGAGTGGAAAATCTGAAATTTTCAGACATCTACATGTCTTTAAACCCAGCTATCTAACTCTAGTGCCTCTCTGAGGAGTGCTAAAGCACAAAACCATGGCCAGAGGTTTGGAGGGGTTTACTGACAGAGATATTTTAAATGCTTTTTCTGGCTAAGCATTTATCACAAAGCTTGTTGAGCAATTGGCAATGCTCATTGTTTATATCTTATAAGCTTAAGAGAATGGGGTCATGTGATCGATGACTTTTTTTTTTTACTAGTCTTAATATGCTTTATTTTTAAGCATTTCAGGTTTATCAGATGTTTCTGTACTTTCAAGGTATCTAACAAACTTTTGAAGCTTTTATGTGTTTTAGTGACTAATATTACACCTTAAATCTCAAATCTTCAAAATCTAGTTTCAAATTAATTGCCCCAACAATCTTTATAATTGATTTAAAAAAACTGATAATCTTTTAAGTCAAACCATATGAAGGAAATGAGTACTTGTCAGAAGTAATTTGATTAGAAGTATTTATTATTAGATCTTTTGGCCAGTTTAACTATAGTAGTGATGAAATTTTAAACATACTGGTTTTTAAAACAAGTGATTCATTTAGGTGGCAATTATTATAAAATTCACAATTCATTGTTGTTGTTTTTTAGGTGCAATGTTTTAAAAGCGAGTTGTAGTGACATATTTATAAGTGAAGATGGGGATTCAGTGTATATTTATTCATATAATTATTGAAGAGTGATGTGGAAACTGAATTAATAATAAGTTATTTTGTTAAGTTTAGATGCTTATGCATAAGAATAAAAATTATATTATCAGCAAAATAATTATTTATGATCACTTTAAGAATTTTACTCATTTGTAATCTTAACTACATATATTTTGAGTCTTATTTGCCAATATTAATTATATAATTATATTAAATATCTTTATGCTATGAAATATCGTTTAATATTATATAATAGGTGCATTTAAATATTCTCTAATATGTTCATTATTTAGCTAAAATATATGCTCATATAATAATCAAATTTTGAATTGTTTAGTATGATAAATACAAATCTCATAAATGCAGTTCTAATTTAAAAGAACCTCTTCATCAGCTATGCCAAACCCCAACATCACTGATTGCGCTAGAATCTTTTTTCTATTAATCAGATTTTGTTTGCTTTAATTGAAAAATGAAGCACAATTATTAAATATGATATTCTTTATAGTTAACATCATTGATATATTTATATTCTAGATAGATAGAACTTATAATTAATTTTATTTTTTTGCAAACCTTACCATCATTATATATATATATGTGTGTGTGTGTGTGTGTGTGTATAGAAGCTGCTATTTCACAATATTAATGTATCATCTCTTATTCAATTAATAAGCAAAATGCAATTTCATATTATATAAACTGTAAAGATTAAATTATGTAATTAATATAATAAATAGAAATATATAATATTATAATGAATGCATTTAAACATTTTCTGTTGACTCATTATTTACTAAAATATGTTATAAAACAGTAGCCAAATTCTCTATGTTAATATAAATCTCATACTGACTAGTTTCCAAGAATTCACTTAAACACTTAATCTCAAGCTCATATCACTAATTAAAATTAAAAATAAGCTAGAATCTTATTTATGTTTTATAATTACATGTGTGCTTGTTAATTACAATGAGCATCCCATTTAATAATATTTTATTTTTCACATATTGATAAAGCAAGTGAAATATAATATATAATGAGAAGTAAGCCAATTTTGATTTGTTATTTGTGATGAACAAACCTTAGAATTGCTGATGAAGTGAGTTTGTTTGAAAACATTTTTTCAATGGCGTACTTTACAATTCCAAGTATAGCTACTAAATTATTTTATCATAGTTAATTAATGAGCTAATAGAGTACCCTTACATGTACTCATTGTATTAATTATATAAATGAGTAAAATGTCTTATATATATATAAATTTATTGTTCAGACAAAATTTAATACAAATTTGTTAATGAGCCATCTGTTTTGTAAGTTAAGGAATTTTATTTACTGTGAATTAATAGTTTATACTATCTATAATATAAATATGCTAATGAATGAAGATTTTTAATACATAGATTTAACAGTTTTTATTTATAGATGTAAAATTTGGACACTTAACAGAAAAGTAATACAAAGATTTCAGACTATTCAGTGAATTTTGGAGAGATGTATGTTGGGAGTAACAAAAAGAAAATGAAATATGTGAGAAAACAAACAGATGTCATTGATATTATTGAAAAAATTAAGAAACTGAAATGGAGCTAAGCAGGACACATTGCTAGGAAAGATGATTATAGATGCACATTGCTAGGAAAGATGATTATAGATGAACAACTGATGTTTTTAATTGGATCCTAAGGGATTGTAAAATATCTATAAAAATAGGCCAAAAATGAGATGGATGGATGAAGAAGAGAAGCTATGGATTAGATAAAAGAGAGACTATGGATAAGATAAACTGGATTAGCCTTGAAGAGATCTTCTTCATATAGTGGATTGGTAGTGTTTGCAAGTGATGATGACAATATTGTATATATAATCAGAGAAATTTCTCAATTAACATATGCCATAAACTATTTTCCCCATATAAAAATTTCATGATCAATTTCTCTCACAGTGTATGCACTTTTAATTGTCAGATGAACTAAAGGCTTGAATCATCTGATTCTCCTTATTAGAATTGCTAGTCTAAATTATATATAAATATTGTGTTTCCAATTCATTTGATTTTAAAACTTGGATTTGTTCATAATCAAACATATATATATATATATTGTACCGAAGTACATTGATATTTAATTAATTTTATGAGTCCCATGTTTTAAAATATAAAAATTTAAAATTGAGAGAATAAAATGTAAAAACTAAAGAGCAGGGGGGAGGGGGAATTTGTTATTAAATAAAAATAAACTGTAAACGCTTTTTAAAATAATATTTTTTTGTTTAAAAGAGGAAAAAAAAGTCTTGTAATAAAAAATGATTTTAATATTCTTTAAATGAATTTATAATAAAATAAATAAAGAGATTTCATTTTATCTTATAATAAAATAATTAAATATATGTGCATGTGTGTATGTGATTTTTAATAAAAAATAGAAGCAAAAGCTGATTTATTTCATGAGACCAAAGACGCTGCTGCTAATAAAGTTTTCCATTGTTTAAAACAGTATAAATAGCTCAACATTTTATTATTCTGGGGCTTGGTGTGTGCGGTGCTTATTTCTTGAAGTAATATCTCCAAAAAAATGTTGCATTGTTAAAACCAATGTGGTGTGCAGTCGACCGAAGCCGCTCTATGCATTTAAGATCTGCAATTAGTTCGGAAAGTGAACATGTTTAAATAGACTAAATGAACAGCGGAGTGTGTATGCCAAACCAGCCATGAAAATCATACTATGTCACTGGATCTATGGAGGAGTCATTTACCATTCGTCAATGAGTTAAAAATAATTCCATTATGCTGTTTCCATCGTATTAAAAAAATCCTAGGTAATTATTTGACTTTGATATCTTAATATTCCCTATTTCTTCTTAAAATAAAAGATAGACTTTATTAAAAGAACTTTGAACTTTATGAATTAATCTTAAAAATAAAACTTTAAACTTCAAAAGATAATATTTGCAATAATAAAAATAAGTAAAATCAGCTTCTATTATTAAATAATATTTTTGAAACAATTGCATGCACGTATATGTGATTTGATTTTTTTTTTTTGGTTAAAAAAGAAATAAAATATAATGTAACATGTATACTTTATTTGCTAAAGTAATGTATTAAAATGCTTTATTTTAATTTTAAAAAAAAAGTGTGTGTGTTTCATTATAAGATAAAACGATTAATTTATTTTAAATGAAAAAAATACTTAAATTATTTTTCTTAAAATATTTATGTTTATTTTGATACGTGCGGGTAAGTATAAATATTTATTTTTCTTAATAAAAGTAGGAGGGAAAAAATCTAATTATTGATAATAGTATTTCATAAAAGATTCGCTAAGTTAAAGATATAAATGTTTCGGCAGTCAGTATAATATTAGTATTATGGTTTTAAAGGATTGAAGTATTATTTTGAATGGTTCGGGAAATTATTTTAGTTTTTTTTTAAAAAAAGTAGTAGTAGCTTCGAGGGGGCATTTAAGATACCTTTTGTTTGTCTATTAGTGGGTGGTTGGAAACCGATTGAGCTAGTGGGGATTTCAGGTACCAAATTATGCTGATCAGATAGACATGCTAATTCTAACATAATTAGCTGGCACCTAAGGGATTTTCTTTCTTCTTTTAAAAATAAAATAAAGTGTTTATTTGGTCAGTGTATATTTGGTAGTCGAGCATTGGGTGTTATTGGTAGTTCACTACTGATGATAGTTGACACTTTACCTGAAAACCAACCACTTTCTGGAAGGGAAGTTTAGGAGGACAAAGTATAATAAAATATTAATTGATATTTTTTTTTGTCGATAGTTGTTGTTGTTTCCCGTATTTAATTGGTAATTTTAGCTATAGTTGAGAGGCGGTTGGTTCATTTGGCACATCAACATGACGCGAAACTAGACGTTTCGAGTGAAAGAACTGACGGCGGTTGTGGTTTGGAGGGGCATTCGGCACATTAATGTAGATAGTTGGACATTTATTAGGCGCAGTAACGTGGCCCGAAATTTAGTTGTTTAAGTGATGGGACCGTAGTTGAATGGTCATTTGGCACATTAACATAGGACCAATGTAAAGGACAGTTGGACGTTGATGTAGAGATTTATAGGAGCCTGAAAATAGTCATAGCAAATGATAGGATTACTATAAAACATAGTTGGGAATTCATTTGGTGAATCGACATGGCTTGAAATTGGTTGTTTAAATAGAATAAACAACTTGAATTGTAGTTAGTTGTTTAGATGGTGGGTCGAAGTTGACCATTGTTAATATAGGGAATATTTGTTGAAGAGAAGCTTAAGAAACGTATTGGTAGTACTTGTATTTTTTTTCCCGAACCGGCTAGTTTTGGTGTATTATAAAAGGTTGATTTTCATGGATGTTAGAACGTAGAAACGTAATTTTTTAAGATAGGAAAAATAAAACACACTCCGAATGAGAGTAAGATAGATGAACATGAGGTGTAGAATTTGAACTAAGAGGGTGGTGGGTTGTATGTGCATATGGTAAAATATAAATTTTTTGTATTTAGATAAGGTTAAATATGATTAATAATATAGTGGAAGAAAGTGGTAGTGAAGGAGGGTCAATGTTGGAAGTAAGTCCAATATCTTTTAAGAACCCACAGATAGTTGAAGAGAATGTTTTTCAAATATTAGTAAATATGATGAAAGAGATGCGTGAAGATATAAATCAGAATCAGCAGATAATGAAACAAGAAATTAGTGAACTTAGGACAGAAATGAGGGAAATGAGACAGGAATTAATGGGAAGAATGGATGTAGGTCAGGAAGCAGTAGAAATAATAAGGAAAGATGTGGATGAAGAAAGGACTGAAATTTTAGAATTAAAAGGAAATATGGAAGAACTAAAGGAGGAGTTAAATAAGGGAAAGGTAAATCAATTAAAAGTAGAGAGTATGGAAGGAAGTAATGACAAAGAATTGGGAAATTTTGATGGGAAAATAGAGGGTAAAGAGGATGTAAGGGCTGAATTAAAGGGGATATGTAGTAACATGATGGAAAAGATAGAGCAGAAAGTAAAACAGATTGGACAGAAGTGTGATGATTTTAGTTTCGGTGATAGGCAGGACATATGGATAGATAAGTTCATAGAAAAGCAGTTTAGTGTTTCAGTATTTAAGTCGGAAGTGGGAGAGACCCCGTTAAAGCATTTAGACAGTTTAAGCCATTTGTTTTCATTTAAAAGATTGCCAGAGGAAGATAAAGTTGTGGTAGTGAGTGGTTCTTTACAAGGGACTGCATGTAATTGGTGGTATACTGTAGGTGATAGGCCTCAAACATTTTCTGAGTATAGACATGTGATTTTGAGAGCATTTTGGAATGAGGCTAGGCAAGATGGGATTATGTATAAAATATCTCAGGAAAGATACTCAAATACTCAGGGAGAAACTCATGCACAATTTTTTTATCGGCAGATAGCAAAGCTTAAGGCATTAACAGTATTTCCTATGTCAGAGGGACAAATGATCAGGATATTGTGGAACAACATGCCGCCAGAGATACAGCATTTAATGTTAAGTAAGGATGGGTGTTCAATAGATGAAATGGCAGAATTTTTAACACAAGTCGATTACACTCAGGAACCTTTAGATCGATATAGGAAATGGGATGGGCAAAATAATTTATTGGATAGGAAGAAAGAGCCACCTGATCAATTATAGAATAGAATTATACTGGGATGAAAATTATAGTGAATAAATAGGAATATACGTGTACAGTTAAACAAATTTAAAATAGATAAAACTAGATTGTTTATAGGTTTAAATTCTGGGAAAACTAAAATGCTCAGAGTGATATTTTAGTTTCAGAGGAGGGATGGAGATAATGTACCAAAGTACATTGATATTTAATTAATTTTATGAGTCCCATGTTTTAAAATATAAAAATTTAAAATTGAGAGAATAAAATGTAAAAACTAAAGAGCAGGGGGGAGGGGGAATTTGTTATTAAATAAAAATAAACTGTAAACGCTTTTTAAAATAATATTTTTTTGTTTAAAAGAGGAAAAAAAAGTCTTGTAATAAAAAATGATTTTAATATTCTTTAAATGAATTTATAATAAAATAAATAAAGAGATTTCATTTTATCTTATAATAAAATAATTAAATATATGTGCATGTGTGTATGTGATTTTTAATAAAAAATAGAAGCAAAAGCTGATTTATTTCATGAGACCAAAGACGCTGCTGCTAATAAAGTTTTCCATTGTTTAAAACAGTATAAATAGCTCAACATTTTATTATTCTGGGGCTTGTGTGTGTGTGGTGCTTATTTCTTGAAGTAATATCTCCAAAAAAATGTTGCATTGTTAAAACCAACATGGTGTGCAGTCGACCGAAGCCGCTCTATGCATTTAAGATCTGCAATTAGTTCGGAAAGTGATCATGTTTAAATAGACTAAATGAACAGTGGAGTGTGTGTACGCCAAACCAGCCATGAAAATCATACTATGTCACTGGATCTATGGAGGAGTCATTTACTGGTCGTCAATGAGTTAAAAATAATTCCATTATGCTGTTTTCGTCATATTAAAAAAATCCTAGGTAATTATTTGACTTTGATATCTTAACATTCCCGATTTCTTCTTTAAATAAAAGATAGACTTTATTAAAAGAACTTTGAACTTTATGAATTAATCTTAAAAATAAAACTTTAAACTTCAAAAGATAATATTTGCAATAATAAAAATAAGTAAAATCAGCTTCTATTATTAAATAATATTTTTGAAACAATTGCATGCACGTATGTGTGATTTGATTTTTTTTTTTAAAAAAAGAGAAATAAAATATAATGTAACATGTATACTTTATTTGCTAAAGTAATGTATTAAAATGCTTTATTTTAATTTTTAAAAAAGAAGTGTGTGTGTTTCATTATAAGATAAAACGATTAATTTATTTTAAATGAAAAAAATACTTAAATTATTTTTCTTAAAATATTTATGTTTATTTTGATACATGTGGGTAAGTATAAATATTTATTTTTCTTAATAAAAGTAGGAGGGAAAAAATCTAATTATTGATAATAGTATTTCATAAAAGATTCGCTAAGTTAAAGATATAAATGTTTCGGCAGTCAGTATAATATTAGTATTATGGTTTTAAAGGATTGAAGTATTATTTTGAATGGTTCAGGAAATTATTTTAGTTTTTTTTAAAAAAAAAGTAGTAGTAGCTTCGAGGGGGGATTTGAGATACTTTTTGTTTGTCTATTAGTGGGTGGTTGGAAACCAATTGAGCTAGCGGGGATTTCAGGTATTAGATTATGCTGATCAGATAGAAATGCTAATTCTAACGTAATTAGTTGGCGCCTAAGGGATTTTCTTTCTTTTTTAAAAAATAAAGTGTTTATTTGGTCAGTGTATATTGGGTAGTTGAGCATTGGGTGTTATTGGTAGTTCACTACTGATGATAGTTGACACTTTACCTGAAAACCAACCACTTTCTGGAAGGGAAGTTTAGAACAAAGTATAATAAAATATTAATTGATATTTTTTTTTTTTGTCGATAGTTGTTGTTTCCCATATTTAATTGGTAATTTTAGGTGTAGTTGAGAGGCAGTTGGTTCAATATATATATATATAAACAGTGAGGATTGCCAATTCCTCTACAAGCTTTATGATAAATGCTTAGCCAGAGCCAGCACTTAAAATATCTCTGTCAGGAACCCCTCTCCAAACCCCTGACCATGGTTTCGTGCTTTGGCACTCCTCAGAGAGGTGTCAGGGTAGGTTCAGACACTAGATCTAAAAATACCAACCCAAAGCTAAACACTTAGCTAAAAGTTATCTATTGAGTGGAAAATCTGAAATTTTCAGACATGTACATGTCTTCAAACCCAGGTATCCAACTCAAATAGCTATAAGGGGCTGATAGATCTTCAGCCATGCCATATAGTAGTAGTCATAGCAATATAAAATTGCATAAGACTTTTTGGCAGAGACTATAAATAGTCAAAATAAAAGTCATAGATCAATTCATAGATCACATGACCCTATCTCTTAAGCTTGTAAGTTATAAACAGTGAGGATTGCCAATTCCTCTACAAGCTTTATGATAAATGATATATAGTGTTTATTGTGTTAATGCATTATTTATCTATATTTCACATGATGGGAATAATTTACATTCACATTATAATATCCAATATTATTGTATATTAAGAAGATAATAAAATTTAATAGTCCCCTAGCTATTACACACACACACACATATATATATATATATAGAAAGGGAAAGAGAGTAAGGAAATCAACTCATACATTGCATGACTTAATTTAATAAGCTTGCATTACAAATGTAATATAATGAGCATACTAATAGCTCTTAACAAGCTTTTCCAATAAATGCCACAAGAGAAAGCATTTAAAATCTTTATTTAGAATTATTTTTATCTGGCTCTTGTCAGTGAGGTGCTAGAACATTCAGACCCTAGATATAAAATACTAGCTCAAGCTATTTAAGTTAGATAGCTGGATTTGAAGATACATAGAATGTCTGAAAATTTAGATTTACTACCTAATAATTAAGTATTAGATAAATTCTGGGCTTGAGTTAGTATTTTATATCTAGTATCTAAATGTTCTAGAGCCTCACTAGCAGGAGCCATAGATTGAAACCAGTTTGGGGATAGGGATAATTCTAGATAGAGATTTTAAATGCTTTTTCTTGTGGTATTTATTGGAAATGCTTGTTTAGAACTATTAATCAGTATTTTTTATTATCAGGAAGATATATGTAATAATATAATAAATCGAAGCAAGATTAAATCTTAAATACATTATTTTTTATATTTCTTATTTTATTCTATAGATTGCTATATTATAAAAAGTGACTAATTTATTCAGAACACATATTTCAAATCATTAACCACTCTTATTGACTGCTTTTAAAGTGATTGTTAAGTCAAAATTCTTATCTAAATACCCCTTATACAATTTGATTAATATTAAAGTCTAAATGCTATGCTCAAGATATCAGTATTATTTAATTGAGTCTCTTTTTACAACAATTTGATAATGTACAAGGTTAAGTACATAGTACTCATTTAGGAATCTTGCATAAATATATAATAAACTATTAATTGCTGTTATAAATGTGAAATAAATTGAAGCAATATTAAATTTTCATTGGTTGTCTCATTATAAAAAAACAGTCTCAACAGAATATATGTTTCAGATCAATAACCATTCTTAATAACTGAATTTAAAATAATCATCAATATACAACAGCTATATTATTCTTAACCAATAATACATCATATGACCAACAATATGTCAAATAATCTTAACTTACATATTGCTAATTCTTTAGAAAATTCTATTTTCTTTACTTTATGCCATCCAGTGTATGCTTTAGCAAGCAGTAGATGCCAGATTGTAATGCTTACACTAGATGGCATAAAAGTAGGCACAATAGAAGTCTTTGTTAATGATAAACTAATATCATGTGATATATTGTTGGCCTTCTGATATGTTATTGGTTTGGTATCAATTCTGGTTAAGGAATATAGGACTTAAAATTATTAACTATGTAAATAAATAAGCTAGGATTGAAAAAATTAAAAAGTCCAATTTGGACTGACAGCTTGATAAATAATAAAAAAATAAAAAGTAGCTGCTAGAGGAAAAATGCATTTAATTCAAAAAATTCACATGCCCTGTTCAAAAGAATGCAAAATTCTCTTAACTGATGAAAGCCATTAACTGGAAACTAGTCTAGGAATATTTGATAGAACCACACTAGATAAGGATTTATACTGGATGGCTTAAAAATAGGGAGAGTAGAAGAATTTGTTAACATTATTCTTATTTGAAACCAGTAGTATTATCTACTTGATGTTAAATTCTGAGTGCACAAATTAGTAATATTATTTAATAAGTCATATTTTGCAATGGCCCAGTATTATATAAGGCAGAATTACATAATACTTATTTTTTTTCACAAGAAATCTTGCACATAAATATCCAGATATGTAATACACTATTGTCCATCATTGTGGCTATTGGCCTGAAATGTATCCTGCTGAGATTGATCTTTTTTTAATGTGGTAACACAGAGAATAAAATAGAAAATATGGTAAATGGTGCATTGAAGATATAATATTATTTCTATTTATTTCATATTTAAATATTTATGAGTGCAGGCTTTCTCATGAAAAAATGAATCCATATTACTGGGCTATTAAAATAATAGGTTATTAAATAATATTACTAACTTGTATTCAGCCATTTATAAATAAATAGGTTGTATTAATGATTTTTAAGTATATTCATGAATTGATGGTCATTTTAAAGACAATTAATAACTGATTATTGGCATGATCCATCTGTTCTGCAGAGGTTACTCATTTTCTTACAATATGGAAATTTGTATAAGATAATTAGTATGGCTAGCAAAATATTGAATATGTAATATAAATTTATTTTATACTTGTAGTGTTGATTAACACTTTATTATATATTTAAATATTTGGTAGTAGTTTGGAGACTACTGCCGCTGTCAGATGGTGCTGCGACACCATCAACAACCGTGCTGAAACTTGCAAGTGATAAATTTATTTACGTAAAGTGGCTGAAAATCAACAAATAAAAATGCCTCAGGCAATATATGTCAACAAATACATCGAAATTTCATTGTTTGTTTGTTTTTTTATAATTTGAATTTTTTAGCATTTTCTTGGTTTTTTTTTTATAATTTGTAGTTTTCAATGTATTTGTTGGACATATATTGGCTGAGGCATTTTTATTTGTCGATTTTCAGCCACTTTCATAAATAAATTTATCACTTGCAAGTTTCAGGCCGGTTGTTGATGGTGTCACAGTGCCATCTGATGGCGGCAGTATGGTCTCCAAACTACTACCAAATATTTGTATGTGGAAAATTTCTTATGAAAAAAATGAATGTTTATAACTTTGTTTGACTTTGTTAATAATATTGCTGTTAACTTGTGTATTCAGACTTTAACATTAAATAGATCGTATTAGTGACATTTAAATAAGAAAAATATATTTGTGAATTAATGATTATTTCAAAAGAAGTTAAGTGTTTTGGAGATATTGATTTATAGTTAATAAAATTATATATGTAATTATTATATAAATTTAGTTTGCTTAAAAAAAATAGATTTTTTTTTAAAAATAAAAACAAGATTTAAGATTTTAAAAGTAATAATAATAGATGTAACTTTATTTGTAGAAGAATTATCAAAACTCAAAGGCTTGGAGAATATTGCCATGACAACAAATGGTATTCTTTTGGCTAGAAAGATTTCAAAACTCAAAGAAGCTGGATTGAACAGCTTGAATATTAGTTTAGATACTTTGGTACCAGAAAAATTTGAATTCATCTCCAGGAGAAGAGGCTGGGATAAAGTAATGAAAGCAATTGACATAGCTTTGGATAATGGATATAATCCTGTAAAGGTAAACAATTCATGTGTATTTGATATAAATAAATACAAATATTTATATATTATATGAATGTGTGAGAATATTAGTATGGCTGTCAAATTTTAATGATGCATTATTAAGAAGAATTATTCTTAATTGTGGTAATATAAAAATAAATTCTAAATTATTTTTTTCAATGATTCCAGTTAGTTAGAATAATGATGCCAAATTTATGTAGATTTCCATATCAAATGCTTTCTTTTTTTCCCTCTTCTTTTAGTAATTTTTATACTTCTACATATGCATTTTTTTTAAATGTTCAAATTAAAGTACTTCTGATTTTTTATGATAATTATTATAGCATATTGTTTATTATTCATTTTCAGTTAAAATTATGTATATATCTAAGTAGGATTAGTAAAGGTTTATTTTTGGAATTGGTATTGGCAAAAAAAAAAAAATATGTAAAATAAATAATTGTGCCATTTCTGTGTTTTTATGTGTATGCATATATATGTGTGTTCCTAGGTTTTGTGTTATAGCAGTAATATATTTTGACTGCCACATATGGCCAGGATTTACATTAAGGGTTTTTTTTTCTTTCAGATAATTATTTTATAGCCAGTCTAGTTTATCATCCAATATTGATCAGTAAATATATATCTAGTTATTCTTAGTTAAGAAAAAAACTCAAAATCTCACAATAATTGGTGTAATTATTGCATTCTCCTTCACTTTAGCTCTAAGAGGAATTGTTAAAAAACCTTTGACCTGCAGTGGATTATTTATAATGCCGCTTTATGTTTTTTTTACACATACATACATATATGGACATACTTTAAATCTAACATGATAGTTAATCCTGAAACTGTAAACTAGGATAAAATTTATTAGATTAGTTCTAGAGTTCATCATTCAGCATTGTCAGATTTTAAACTTATTAATCTAATTAGAAGTTTGAAATAACTTATTTTACAAATATCATTACAGTTACATATTTGATAGAGGTGTGTAATTAAATCTGTCTATTGTTTGATTGTTAAGCTATACAATCAAAAAGTGTGAATTTAAATCTTATATTGGAAAATAAAGTATGAAAAATGTACTTTAGAACTGCTGAAAAAATGAAGAGCCCAGAAATCAATTTTAGTTTGCTATAGTGTATCATTACAAAGATTTGCTAATATGTAAATTAAAAATCTTAATTTGAATTATTCTATAGAAACTGCTTTTATATTGTTTGTGTGTATTGAAACAGTAAGGTCTGCTTTGCAGATCTTTGTTTCACCTTTTCTCACCTATTTCCTACCCTCATACCTTAGTTTGAATCCCAATCTATCGTAGTGTGTCTGCAATACGCTTATATACTGAAAATCCCGTCTAATTTTAAACCACGAGTACAATGCTCATATTATGTATAAGTATAACTCATGCCCAAATAAATAAAATATTATGGATTATGTATATGTTCACATAATTTAGATTTATTTAAGAGTAGGTTATATAGGTCATAATTGCGCACACACTATGATATGCATTTTAAAACATATCAAAATTATAAATTGTTAAAGTTATTTTGTTTGAATCTATTTACAAAAATATATTACAGTCATAATATATTTTTGATTTAAAATAAAATTCATATTCGTTTGGTAAATAGATTCAAATATTGCAATTTAAAAAGTAAAATAATTTTCTTTTAATTTAATAAAAGTCATTCCAAATATTTCTGTTAAAATAAATGAGGGACAATAGTTTAATTATTTAATGTTATAGAAGCTTATCTAAAAATATAGCAGATGTCCACTTAAGGTTTTCTTTAATTAGTAAAAGTAATTTTTAATTAAATCTAGTTTGTAATTCGAATGTCGACAAGGAAGTTAACAATAGAAATTAATTAAAATTTTGTTAAATTCCTTTAGACATTCGGATGGGTTTAATTACAGCTGATAAGTCCGATTATTTTTGTAATGCTCCAGGGCAGTTCTATTGTTCAATTCCACTATAAAAGGAAGGGTTTTCTTTTGTTCTTCATTCTGGTCATTTGCTGATGAAATGTTTCTAACCAAAATTATTCTAGTTTTTGCTGATGAAGTGTTTCTAACCAAAATTGTTCTGGTGTTTCTAATGAAATGATTCTAGTCATTTTCTATTGAAAATATTCTAGTAAAATATTCTTCAAAATATATTTTCCTGAGATTTAGGCTATGTGCTCATGCGAACTTATATTTGAAGACAAGTTTTCGTCTCCAAATTAATTTACCATGTTTACCACACTTATTGCTAACCGTGACATGACTGAGTAGAACCGGGGAGGCTATTTCCTCTTGGGAATGGCCAGCTGCTGCTCTAGACCATCGGAAGCTATCACATAAGGAACCCCGGAACTGCTGCTGCTGCCAAAATATGAACAATTCCAGATTTTGCTGCTGAATTGTATAAAACCTGCCGACCATCAATCTACCTGCAAATGTGTCTCCAGAGGTGACCTAAATTAACCCAAGAGCTCTTGTGATTCCTAAATAACATGCTATAGCTATTTTAAATTGTTTTTCTTTTATTTCACATAACTTTATTATGTACTTCTTTAACATGTCCAAATATAATCAACAGTTTTTCTCTCTATCCTTGGGTTAATATTTTCGATTTATTAAGCTTTCTTTTATTTTATTATGATAATGTGTCAGAATCGTCTTTGACCGAGTGAATTATTCCCTTTGTTGAAAGTAAGATGCTGCTATTAAGGCATATTTTAAATTTATAATAATTCCCAATTTTATTATCTTGCAAATCACTCGTTTGAGGGCGATTCTAATCTTCTTTAATATATATAATAATCAAATAGTTTAAAATCTACATTTTATTGATTTTAACTTAATATGAGAGTATGTGCGAGGTCAATGATTAAATGTGTCCCCAAATGCATGATTGCGTAAATAAACCTATGCTTTCTTTTCAAACCCGCAAGCATGCATTTTCCTATTTTTAAATACTGTGTTCTACTTTAATTACAAAGTTCATCATTGACATCGAGAATGTGCGGACCCTTTTAAATGAATTTCTGGGAATTTGATTGGGCATTTCTCTTAATCCAAGTAAAACCCATTTAGTATGTTTTATCTACACTAGCCTAGTACTGCCAAGTCCGTTCTCTTCACTTCCTGCGGTTCCCAGGCAGAGTGTGTACTTAAATGTCACACCTGGGAATTAAACGTAGTCGTCACCCAGTCGCTAAGTTTCGGCTGTTCATGACAACACTTTCCTACGGGTTAGTGGCGAACTGCCCTCCATAGTCATTCCAAATATTCACTATTGTTT